>CM051272.1:16356298-16868798 GCA_027921565.1 Artemia sinica
TCGCCCCAAAGTCTTCAGGGCAAAGTCTTTTCAATAGTCAAAAGTGATTGGAAGGCAACTAACACCCCCTCAGAGCCTACCATATCCCGAAACACATCCAATCAAAATTTTGAGATAGCCGTTTTGTTAAGTGTAGTTGATTTCCAGATAGAAATTATGTTTTTGAGGAGGACACTCCCCAAAAGCCTTCAGGGCAAGGGTTGTAAGTTATGCCCGGGGGCATATAAGATTTATAGAAGGCGTTGTCGTAGAAACTTCAAAAAAGGCTCATTCGATTGGAAATTTAAGGGGCTAGTGCCCTTTTTAATAGTCGAAAGTGATTAGAAGGCAACTAACCCCCCTCTCACGCCCACGTTTTCCCCAAACACATCCAATCAAAATTATGAAGTACCCTTTCTATTCAACGTAGTTTTTAGTTCTGGAAATTAGGTCTTTGAAGATGACAACCCCCCACAGCCCTCAGGGCAAGGGTTATAAGTTATGCCCTGGGGGGATATAAGTGTTTATTGAAATCTTTATCATAGAAACTTGAAAAAGAGCTCTTTCGATTGGAACTACAAAGGGCTATTGTCCTTTTTAATAGACGAAAGTGATTTGAGGGTAATTTACCCCCCTCTCACGCCCATCTTTTCCCCAAACACATCCAATCAAAATTTTTAAATAGCCATTTTATTCAACGTAGTTGAAAGTTTTGGGAAATAGGTCTTTAAGGATGGCAACCCCTCCCCCCCCTACAACCCTCAGGGCAAGGGCTGTAAGTTATGCCCTGGGGGAATGTAAGGTTCTTATAGAAAGTGATGTTGTAAAACATCAAAAAGGGATCCTTCAATTGGAAATTGAAAGGACTAGTGCCCTTTTAATAGTTACGCCCCTCTCACGCCACCCATTTCCCCAAACACATCTAATCAAAATTTTGAGATATCTATTTTGTTCTACGTAGTCGAGGGACTAGTGCCCTTTTAATAGTCGAAAGGGATTGAAGGGCAACTAGCCCCCCTCTTAGGCCCACCATTTCGCCAAACACGTCCAATCAAAATTTTGAGATATCCATTTTGTTCAACGTAGTCGAAAGTTCTGGAAACTAGGTCTTTTAGGATGATAACCCCCTCAGAGCCTTCAGTGCAAGGGTTGTAAGTTACGCCCTGGGGGCATATATGATTTATATAGAAAGTTTTTGTAGAAATTTCAAAAAGGGCTCATTTCTTTGGAAATTGAAATTGCCCTTTTTAATATTCGAAAGTGAGTGGAGAATAATTTACCCCCTCCCGCGCCTACCATTTCCCCAAACACATTCAATCAAGGTTTAGAGATAGACATTTTGTTCAACGTAATTGAAAGTTCGGGAAATTATGTATTTAAAGATGACAAACCCATCAGAGCCCCCAGGGTAAAGGTTGTAAGTTATGCCCTGGGGGCATATAAGGTTTTTATAGTTAGAGTCGTCGTAAAAACTTCAAAAGAAGTTCATTCAATTGGAAATTGAGAGCTCTAGTGTCCTTTTTAATATTCGAAAGCGATTGGAGGGTAAATAACCACCCTCTCACGCGCACCATTCCCCTAAACACATCCAATGAGAATTTTCAGATAGCCATTAGTAGAAAGGCCTTATTGACTCGTGACGGGAGTCCATATATGGGCGTAGAGTCCCTAGGGAGAACACCTGTGCTGTCAGTCATGAAGGGGCACCATATATGGGCATGGAATCCCCAGGGAGAACACGTTTCCGAGAAATGTCTCTGGGCAAAGTTTATTAATGTCTTTGATGTATTTCCAAGGAGAATTGTCTCCGGGGCGAAGTTTATTAATGTCTTTGGAGTTCTTCCAGGAGAATTGTTTCCGGGCGATTGTTTTGATCTTAGAGATGAAGAGATTAGCGCGGGAAATGGTTTCTTATTAATTTCAAATGTGACAGCGCAGGGATGCCAAAAACAAAAGGAACACGCTGAAATTGCGTTTAGGGGTTATTTGGGCGAAAGCGTTTTAGACATTTTAAGGAATTATTTCGGCGAAACAGTTAGAGACATTTTAAAAGATGATTTTAGAAGAGGTTTTAGAAGAGGATTTGAGGGTGAAACTCTGTGGTCGTTATAATACACAAGTTCCATTTGAACAATGTCCCCTACCCCAACCCCACAGGGCTCCAATCCCCCTACCCCAACCCCGAAGGAAGCCCCCGGTCCCCAAAGGTCCCAAGGGCTCCCAAAGGACCACCCGGCCCCCAAGGGCCCCCCGGACCCCCAAAGGACCCCCCAAGCCCCCAAAGAGTCCCATCCCCATTTTTTAATACTTTTTAAAGGCTTTATTATATCTTTTCAGAACAAGTTATTTTCTTAATGTCCATCCTAAACCCATTTTACAAATTGAAGTACCCATCCTTCTCACCCACAACTTTACTATACTGCCTTTTCGAATGCTCCAACACCAAGCAATACTTTTCAAAGGGCATTTCAGAACAAGTTCTTTTCATAATGTCCATCCCAAACCCATTTTTACAAGTTGAAGTACCCATCCTTTTCATCCACAAATTTACTTTACAGCTTTTTGTGTGCCCCAACACCAGGCAATACTTTTCAAAGGGCATTTCACAATAATTTCTTTTTTTAATGTCCCTCCTAAACCTATTTTACAACTTGAAGAATCCATCCATTTCACCCACAACTTTACTTTATAGCTTTTGAATGCTCCAACACCAAGCAATACTTTTCAAAGGGCATTTCAGAACAAGTTCTTTTCATAATGTCCTTCCTAAACTCATTTTACAGGTTGAAGTACCCATCCTTTTCACCCACAACTTTACTATACTGCTTCTTGAATGCTCCAACACCCAGCAATATTTTTCAAAAGGCATTTCAGAACAAGTTATTTTCATAATGTCCTTCCTAAACCCATTTTACAAGTTGAAGTACCCATCCTATTCACCCAAAAATTTACTTTACTGCTTTTTGAGTGTCCCAACACCAAGCAATACTTTCCAAACGGCTTTATTATATCTTTTCAGAACAAGTCCTTCCTAAACCAATTTTACAAGTTGAAGTAGTTATCTTTTTCACCAAAACTTTACTTTGCGACTTTTTTTGCACACCCCAAGATCAAGCAATACTTTTCAAAAGGCTTTATTATATCTGTTCAGAACAAGTTCTTTTCTTAATATCCTTCTTAAACCAATTTTACAAATTCTAAATTTTTTGGTGGAAGATAGAAAAAGTAATACCATACTTGTGAATATTTTCCCGGAAGATAAAAAGTTCTAGTTCAATTTTAAATTTTCTCAACGAAGTGAAGAAAAGTTCAAGTTCTCTTCTGAATTTTACCAAAGAACACACTTCAATTCTAATTTCTCCAGAGAAAATAAAAATCTTCCACTTCAGTTTTAAGTTCCCCAAAGACATAAAGAAATTTAAAGTTCTATTCTAAATTGTTCCGTAGTAAATAGAAAAAGCTATACCATAGTTGTGAATATTTTCCCGGAAGATAAAAAGTTCTAGTTCAATTTTTAATTTTCTCAACGAAGTGAAGAAAATTTCAAGTTCTATTCTGAGTTTTCTCAATGAAAAAGAAATTAGTTATTGATCATTTCTATTTTTCCAAATAATATAAAAATTTTCCACTTTAGTTCAGATTTGTCTCGAAGAGATGAAAAATTTAAAATACTGTTCCATATTTTTCACAGAAGATAAAAAAGTTCAAGTTCTCTTCTGAATTTTACCAAAGAACACAATTCAATTCTAATTTCTCCAGAGAAAACAAAAATCTTCCACTTCAGTTCTTTATTTCACAAAGACATAAAGAAATTTAAAGTTCAATTCTAAATTTTTCGGTGGAAGATAGAAAAAGTAAGGCCATACTTGTGAATATTTTCCCGAAAGATAAAAAGTTCTAGTTCAATTTTTAATTTTCTCAACGAAGTGAAGAAAAGTTCAAGTTCTATTCTGAATTTTCTCTATGAAAAAGAAATTAGTTATTGATCATTTCTATTTTTCCAAATAATATAAAAATTTTCCACTTCAGTTCTCTATTTCACAAAGACATAAAGAAATTTAAAGTTCAATTCTAAATTTTTCGGTGGAAGATAGAAAAAGTAATACCATACTTGTGAATATTTTCCCGGAAGATAAAAAGTTCTAGTTCAATTTTTAATTTTCTCAACGAAGTGAAGAAAAGTTCAAGTTCTATTCTGAATTTTCTCTATGAAAAAGAAATTAGTTATTGATCATTTCTATTTTTCCAAATAATATAAAAATTTTCCACTTTAGTTCAGATCTGTATCGAAGAGATGAAAAATTTAAAATGCTGTTCCAAATTTTTCACAGAAGATAAATAAGTTCAAGTTCTCTTCTGAATTTTACCAAAGAACAAACTTCAATTCTAATTTCTCCAGAGAAAATAAAAATCTTCCACTTCAGTTCTCTATTTCACAAAGACATAAAAAAATTTAAAGTTCTATTCTAAATTTTTCGGTGGAAGATAGAAAAAGTAATACCATACTTGTGAATATTTTCCCGGAAGATAAAAAGTTCTAGTTCAATTAAAATTTTCTCAACGAAGTGAAGAAAACTTCAAGTTCTCTTCTGAATTTTACCAAAGAACAAACTTCAATTCTAATTTCTCCAGAGAAAATAAAAATCTTAAACTTCAGTTATAAGTTCCCCAAAGACATATAGAATTTTAAAGTTCTATTCTAAATTTTTTCCGTAGTAAATAGAAAAATCTATACCATAGTTGTGAATATTTTCCCGGAAGATAAAAAGCTCTAGTTCAATTTTTAATTTACTCAACTATGTGAAGAAAAGTTCAAGTTCTCTTCTGAATTTTCTCTATGAAAAAGAAATAAGTTATTGATCATTTCTATTTTTCCAAATAATATAAAAATTTTCCACTTTAGTTCAGATCTGTCTCGAAGAGATGAAAAATTTAAAATACTGTTCCAAATTTTTCACAGAAGATAAAAAAGTTCAAGTTCTCTTCTGAATTTTACCAAAGAACACAATTCAATTCTAATTTCTCCAGAGAAAACAAAAATCTTCCACTTCAGTTCTCTATTTCACAAAGACATAAGCAAATTTAAAGTTCAATTCTAAATTTTTCGGTGGAAGATAGAAACAGTAATACCATACTTGTGAATATTTTCCCGGAAGATAAGAAGTTCTAGTTCAATTTTAAATTTTCTCAAAGAAGTGAAGAAAAGTTCAAGTTCTCTTCTGAATTTTACCAAAGAACACACTTCAATTCTAATTTCTCCAGAGAAAATAAAAATCTTCCACTTCAGTTCTTTATTTCACAAAGGCATTAAGAAATTTAAAGTTCAATTCTAAATTTTTCGGTGGAAGATAGAAAAAGTAATACCATACTTGTGAATATTTTCCCGGAAGATAAGAAGTTCTAGTTCAATTTTTAATTTTCTCAACGAAGTGAAGAAAAGTTCAAGTTCTATTCTGAATTTTCTCAATGAAAAAGAAATTAGTTATTGATCATTTCTATTTTTTCAAATAATATAAAAATTTTCCACTTTAGTTCAGATCTGTCTCGAAGAGATGAAAAATTTAAAATACTATTCCAAATTTTTCACAGAAGATAAAAAAGTTCAAGTTCTCTTCTGAATTTTACCAAAGAACAAAATTCAATTCTAATTTCTCCAGAGAAAATAAAAATCTTCCACTTCAGTTCTTTATTTCACAAAGACATATAGAAATTTAAAGTTCAATTCTAAATTTTTCGGTGGAAGATAGAAAAAGTAATACCATACTTGTGAATATTTTCCCGGAAGATAAAAAGTTCTAGTTCAATTTAAATTTTCTCAACGAAGTGAAGAAAAGTTCAAGTTCTCTTCTGAATTTTACCAAAGAACACACTTCAATTCTAATTTCTCCAGAGAAAATAAAAATCTTCCACTTCAATTCTTTATTTCACAAAGACATAAAGAAATTTAAAGTTCAATTCTAAATTTTTCGGTGAAAGATAGAAAAAGTAATACCATACTTGTGAATATTTTCCCGGAAGATAAAAAGTTCTAGTTCAATTTTTAATTTTCTCAACGAAGTGAAGAAAAGTTCAAGTTCTATTCTGAATTTTCTCAATGAAAAAGAAATTAGTTATTGATCGTTTCTATTTTTCCAAATAATATAAAAATTTTCCACTTTAGTTCAGATCTGTCTCGAAGAGATGAAAAATTTAAAATATTGTTCCAAATTTTTCACAGAAGATAAAAAAGTTCAAGTTCTCTTCTGAATTTTACCAAAGAACACAATTCAATTCTAATTTCTCCAGAGAAAATAAAAATCTTCCACTTCAGTTCTTTATTTCACAAACACATAAAGAAATTTAAAGTTCAATTCTAAATTTTTCGGTGGAAGATAGAAAAAGTAATGCCATACTTGTGAATATTTTCCCAGAAGATGAAGAAAAGTTCAAGTTCTCTTCTGAATTTTCTCTATGAAAAAGAAATAAGTTATTGATCATTTCTATTTTTCCAAATAATATAAAAATTTTCCACTTCAGTTCAGATCTGTCTCAAAGAGATGAAAAAATTTTTAAAACTGTTCCATATTTTTCATAGAAGATAGAAAAGTTCAAGTTATCTTCTGAATTTTACCAAAGAACAAACTTCAATTCTAATTTCTCCAGAGAAAATAAAAATCTTAAACTTCAGTTATAAGTTCCCCAAAGACATAAAGAAATTTAAAGTTCTATTCTAAATTTTTCGGTGGAAGATAGAGAAAGTAACATCATAGTTGTGAATATGTTCCAGGAAGATAAAAAGTTCTACTTCAATTTTAAATTTTCTCAACGAAGTGAAGAAAAGTTCAACTTCTCTTCTGAATTTTCTCTATGGAAAAGAAATAAGTTATTGATTAACTCTATTTTTCTAGGGAAAATAAAAATTTTCCACTTCAGTTCTTTATTTTACAAAGACATAAAGAAATTTAAAGTTCTATTTTAAATTTTTCCATAGTAGATAGAAAAAGCTATACCATAGTTCTGAATATTTTCCCTGAAGATAAAAAGTTCTAGTTCAATTTTTAATTTTCTCAACGAAGTGGAGAAGAGTTCAAGTTCTCTTCTAAATTTTCTCTATGAAAAAGAAATAAGTTATTGATCATTTCTATTTTTCCAAATAATATAAAAATTTTCCACTTCAGTTCAGATCTGTCTCAAAGGGATGAAAAATTTTTTAAAACTGTTCCAAGTTTTTCATAGAAGATAAAAAAGTTCAAGTTCTCTTCTGAATTTTACCAAAGAACAAACTTCAATTCTAATTTCTCCAGAGAAAATAAAAATCTTCCACTTCAGTTCTTTATTTCACAAAGTCATAAAGAAATTTAAAGTTCTATTCTAAATTTTTCGGTGGAAGATAGAGAAAGTGATATCATAGTTGTGAATATGTTCCCTGAAGATAAAAAGTTCTAGTTCAATTTTTAATTTTCTCAACGAAGTGAAGAAAAGTTCAAGTTCTCTTCTGAATTTTACCAAAGAACACAATTCAATTCTAATTTCTCCAGAGAAAACAAAAATCTTCCACTTCAGTTCTCTATTTCACAAAGACATAAGCAAATTTAAAGTTCAATTCTAAATTTTTCGGTGGAAGATAGAAACAGTAATACCATACTTGTGAATATTTTCCCGGAAGATAAAAAGTTCTAGTTCAATTTAAATTTTCTCAAAGAAGTGAAGAAAAGTTCAAGTTCTCTTCTGAATTTTACCAAAGAACACACTTCAATTCTAATTTCTCCAGAGAAAATAAAAATCTTCCACTTCAGTTCTTTATTTCACAAAGACATAAAGAAATTTAAAGTTCAATTCTAAATTTTTCGGTGGAAGATAGAAAAAGTAATACCATACTTGTGAATATTTTCCCGGAAGATAAGAAGTTCTAGTTCAATTTTTAATTTTCTCAACGAAGTGAAGAAAAGTTCAAGTTCTATTCTGAATTTTCTCAATGAAAAAGAAATTAGTTATTGATCATTTCTATTTTTTCAAATAATATAAAAATTTTCCACTTTAGTTCAGATCTGTCTCGAAGAGATGAAAAATTTAAAATACTATTCCAAATTTTTCACAGAAGATAAAAAAGTTCAAGTTCTCTTCTGAATTTTACCAAAGAACAAAATTCAATTCTAATTTCTCCAGAGAAAATAAAAATCTTCCACTTCAGTTCTTTATTTCACAAAGACATATAGAAATTTAAAGTTCAATTCTAAATTTTTCGGTGGAAGATAGAAAAAGTAATACCATACTTGTGAATATTTTCCCGGAAGATAAAAAGTTCTAGTTCAATTTAAATTTTCTCAACGAAGTGAAGAAAAGTTCAAGTTCTCTTCTGAATTTTACCAAAGAACACACTTCAATTCTAATTTCTCCAGAGAAAATAAAAATCTTCCACTTCAATTCTTTATTTCACAAAGACATAAAGAAATTTAAAGTTCAATTCTAAATTTTTCGGTGAAAGATAGAAAAAGTAATACCATACTTGTGAATATTTTCCCGGAAGATAAAAAGTTCTAGTTCAATTTTTAATTTTCTCAACGAAGTGAAGAAAAGTTCAAGTTCTATTCTGAATTTTCTCAATGAAAAAGAAATTAGCTATTGATCGTTTCTATTTTTCCAAATAATATAAAAATTTTCCACTTTAGTTCAGATCTGTCTCGAAGAGATGAAAAATTTAAAATATTGTTCCAAATTTTTCACAGAAGATAAAAAAGTTCAAGTTCTCTTCTGAATTTTACCAAAGAACACAATTCAATTCTAATTTCTCCAGAGAAAATAAAAATCTTCCACTTCAGTTCTTTATTTCACAAACACATAAAGAAATTTAAAGTTCAATTCTAAATTTTTCGGTGGAAGATAGAAAAAGTAATGCCATACTTGTGAATATTTTCCCAGAAGATGAAGAAAAGTTCAAGTTCTCTTCTGAATTTTCTCTATGAAAAAGAAATAAGTTATTGATCATTTCTATTTTTCCAAATAATATAAAAATTTTCCACTTCAGTTCAGATCTGTCTCAAAGAGATGAAAAAATTTTTAAAACTGTTCCATATTTTTCATAGAAGATAGAAAAGTTCAAGTTATCTTCTGAATTTTACCAAAGAACAAACTTAAATTCTAATTTCTCCAGAGAAAATAAAAATCTTAAACTTCAGTTATAAGTTCCCCAAAGACATAAAGAAATTTAAAGTTCTATTCTAAATTTTTCGGTGGAAGATAGAGAAAGTAACATCATAGTTGTGAATATGTTCCAGGAAGATAAAAAGTTCTACTTCAATTTTAAATTTTCTCAACGAAGTGAAGAAAAGTTCAACTTCTCGTCTGAATTTTCTCTATGGAAAAGAAATAAGTTATTGATTAACTCTATTTTTCTAGGGAAAAATAAAAATCTTCCACTTCAGTTCTTTATTTTACAAAGACATAAAGAAATTTAAAGTTCTATTCTAAATTTTTCCATAGTAGATAGAAAAAGCTATACCATAGTTCTGAATATTTTCCCTGAAGATAAAAAGTTCTAGTTCAATTTTTAATTTTCTCAACGAAGTGGAGAAGAGTTCAAGTTCTCTTCTAAATTTTCTCTATGAAAAAGAAATAAGTTATTGATCATTTCTATTTTTCCAAATAATATAAAAATTTTCCACTTCAGTTCAGATCTGTCTCAAAGGGATGAAAAATTTTTTAAAACTGTTCCAAATTTTTCATAGAAGATAAAAAAGTTCAAGTTCTCTTCTGAATTTTACCAAAGAACAAACTTCAATTCTAATTTCTCCAGAGAAAATAAAAATCTTCCACTTCAGTTCTTTATTTCACAAAGTCATAAAGAAATTTAAAGTTCTATTCTAAATTTTTCGGTGGAAGATAGAGAAAGTGATATCATAGTTGTGAATATGTTCCCTGAAGATAAAAAGTTCTAGTTCAATTTTTAATTTTCTCAACGAAGTGAAGAAAAGTTCAAGTTCTCTTCTGAATTTTACCAAAGAACACAATTCAATTCTAATTTCTCCAGAGAAAACAAAAATCTTCCACTTCAGTTCTCTATTTCACAAAGACATAAGCAAATTTAAAGTTCAATTCTAAATTTTTCGGTGGAAGATAGAAACAGTAATACCATACTTGTGAATATTTTCCCGGAAGATAAAAAGTTCTAGTTCAATTTAAATTTTCTCAAAGAAGTGAAGAAAAGTTCAAGTTCTCTTCTGAATTTTACCAAAGAACACACTTCAATTCTAATTTCTCCAGAGAAAATAAAAATCTTCCACTTCAGTTCTTTATTTCACAAAGACATAAAGAAATTTAAAGTTCAATTCTAAATTTTTCGGTGGAAGATAGAAAAAGTAATACCATACTTGTGAATATTTTCCCGGAAGATAAGAAGTTCTAGTTCAATTTTTAATTTTCTCAACGAAGTGAAGAAAAGTTCAAGTTCTATTCTGAATTTTCTCAATGAAAAAGAAATTAGTTATTGATCATTTCTATTTTTTCAAATAATATAAAAATTTTCCACTTTAGTTCAGATCTGTCTCGAAGAGATGAAAAATTTAAAATACTATTCCAAATTTTTCACAGAAGATAAAAAAGTTCAAGTTCTCTTCTGAATTTTACCAAAGAACAAAATTCAATTCTAATTTCTCCAGAGAAAATAAAAATCTTCCACTTCAGTTCTTTATTTCACAAAGACATATAGAAATTTAAAGTTCAATTCTAAATTTTTCGGTGGAAGATAGAAAAAGTAATACCATACTTGTGAATATTTTCCCGGAAGATAAAAAGTTCTAGTTCAATTTAAATTTTCTCAACGAAGTGAAGAAAAGTTCAAGTTCTCTTCTGAATTTTACCAAAGAACACACTTCAATTCTAATTTCTCCAGAGAAAATAAAAATCTTCCACTTCAATTCTTTATTTCACAAAGACATAAAGAAATTTAAAGTTCAATTCTAAATTTTTCGGTGAAAGATAGAAAAAGTAATACCATACTTGTGAATATTTTCCCGGAAGATAAAAAGTTCTAGTTCAATTTTTAATTTTCTCAACGAAGTGAAGAAAAGTTCAAGTTCTATTCTGAATTTTCTCAATGAAAAAGAAATTAGCTATTGATCGTTTCTATTTTTCCAAATAATATAAAAATTTTCCACTTTAGTTCAGATCTGTCTCGAAGAGATGAAAAATTTAAAATATTGTTCCAAATTTTTCACAGAAGATAAAAAAGTTCAAGTTCTCTTCTGAATTTTACCAAAGAACACAATTCAATTCTAATTTCTCCAGAGAAAATAAAAATCTTCCACTTCAGTTCTTTATTTCACAAACACATAAAGAAATTTAAAGTTCAATTCTAAATTTTTCGGTGGAAGATAGAAAAAGTAATGCCATACTTGTGAATATTTTCCCAGAAGATGAAGAAAAGTTCAAGTTCTCTTCTGAATTTTCTCTATGAAAAAGAAATAAGTTATTGATCATTTCTATTTTTCCAAATAATATAAAAATTTTCCACTTCAGTTCAGATCTGTCTCAAAGAGATGAAAAAATTTTTAAAACTGTTCCATATTTTTCATAGAAGATAGAAAAGTTCAAGTTATCTTCTGAATTTTACCAAAGAACAAACTTAAATTCTAATTTCTCCAGAGAAAATAAAAATCTTAAACTTCAGTTATAAGTTCCCCAAAGACATAAAGAAATTTAAAGTTCTATTCTAAATTTTTCGGTGGAAGATAGAGAAAGTAACATCATAGTTGTGAATATGTTCCAGGAAGATAAAAAGTTCTACTTCAATTTTAAATTTTCTCAACGAAGTGAAGAAAAGTTCAACTTCTCGTCTGAATTTTCTCTATGGAAAAGAAATAAGTTATTGATTAACTCTATTTTTCTAGGGAAAATAAAAATCTTCCACTTCAGTTCTTTATTTTACAAAGACATAAAGAAATTTAAAGTTCTATTCTAAATTTTTCCATAGTAGATAGAAAAAGCTATACCATAGTTCTGAATATTTTCCCTGAAGATAAAAAGTTCTAGTTCAATTTTTAATTTTCTCAACGAAGTGGAGAAGAGTTCAAGTTCTCTTCTAAATTTTCTCTATGAAAAAGAAATAAGTTATTGATCATTTCTATTTTTCCAAATAATATAAAAATTTTCCACTTCAGTTCAGATCTGTCTCAAAGGGATGAAAAATTTTTTAAAACTGTTCCAAATTTTTCATAGAAGATAAAAAAGTTCAAGTTCTCTTCTGAATTTTACCAAAGAACAAACTTCAATTCTAATTTCTCCAGAGAAAATAAAAATCTTCCACTTCAGTTCTTTATTTCACAAAGTCATAAAGAAATTTAAAGTTCTATTCTAAATTTTTCGGTGGAAGATAGAGAAAGTGATATCATAGTTGTGAATATGTTCCCTGAAGATAAAAAGTTCTAGTTCAATTTTTAATTTTCTCAACGAAGTGAAGAAAAGTTCAAGTTCTCTTCTGAATTTTCTCTATGAAAAAGAAATAAGTTATTGATCATTTCTATTTTTCCAAATAATATAAAAATTTTCCACTTCAGTTCAGATCTGTCTCAAAGGGATGAAAATTTTTTTTAAACTGTTCCAAATTTTTCATAGAAGATAGAAAAGTTCTAGTTCTCTTCTGAATTTTACCAAAGAACAAACTTCAATTCTAATTTCTCCAGAGAAAATAAAAATATTCCACTTCAGTTCTTTATTTCACAAAGTCATAAAAAAATTTAAAGTTCTATTCTAAATTTTTCGGTGGAAGATAGAGAAAGTAATATCATAGTTGTGAATATGTTCCCTGAAGATAAAAAGTTCTAGTTAAATTTTAAATTTTCTCAACGAAGTGAAGAAAAGTTCAACTTCTCTTCTGAATTTTCTCTATGGAAAAGAAATAAGTTATTGATTAACTCTATTTTTCTAGGGAAAATAAAAATTTTCCACTTCAGTTCTTTATTTCACAAAGACATAAAGAAATTTAAAGTTCTATTCTAAATTTTTAGATGGAAGATAGAAAAAGTAATACTATGATTGTGATTATTTTCCATGAAGATCAAAAGTTTCACTTTATTTCTAATTTTTCTTAAATTCAGTTCCGATTTTTCTCAAAGAGATGAAAAATTTAAAGTTCTGTTCCAAATTTTTCATAGAAGATAGAAAAATTTATACATTGATTGTGAATATTCGACATGAAGATAAGGAGCTCCACTTTAATTCTGAGTTTTCTCGAAGAAGTGCAAAATGTTCAAGTTCTCTTCTGAATTTTCTTAAAGAAGAGAAAAAAGTTAGCTCAATTCTGAATTTTACTAATGAAAATAAAAAAACCTTCCACTTCAGTTCTTAATTTCTCAAAGACATAAAAATTTAATGTTCTGTTGCAAATTTTTCATAGAAGATAGAAAAAGTTATACATTGATTGTGAATATTCGACATGAAGATAAGGAGCTCCACTTTAATTCTGAGTTTTCTCGAAGAAGTGCAAAATGTTCAAGATCTCTTCTGAATTTTCTTAAAGAAGAGAAAAAAGTTAGCTCAATTCTGAATTTTACCAATGAAAATGAAAAAAGCTTCCTTAGAAAAAGCTCCTTAGGTTAGGTGAGAGACAGGCAAAAAGTTAGGTGTATGGTTAGGTTAGGTTAGATTAAGTTAGGTTAGATTAAGTTAGGTTAGGTTAGGTTAGGTTAGCCTACGTACGCAAGCGTACGTAGGCTAACCTAGCCTAACCTAACTTAACCTAACCTAACCATACACCTAACTTTTTGCCTGTCTCTCACCTAACCTAACCTCGCCGGAAAAGGTTAGGTTAACTTATCATGAGCGCTCATGATAAGTTAACCTAACCTAACCTAACTTAAACATGTTGAAATGTTTCTATTTATTTATTAATATTTATTTATACCTAATCTAATCTAACCTATTGTTTTGGAGGTTAGATGAACGAGTTTGAACGATTTTCTTTAATAATAGAACGAGTCACTCATTTTCTAATTTAAAAATTTGAGGGGTAAATCCATAAGACAAAGGAGCTAAAATTTAATTTAAAATTAGAACAGAACTTTAAATTTTTCGTCTCTTTGAGAAAAAAACCTGAACTGACGTGGAACCTATTTATTTTCTTGGAAAAATTAGAAGAAAACTTGAACATTTTGCACCTCATTGAGAAAATTTAGAATTAAAGTGGAACTTTTTATCTTCATGGTGAATATTCACAATCAATGTATAACTTTTTCTATCTTCTATGAAATATTTGGAACAGAACTTTAAATTTTTTCATCTCTTTGAGAAAAATCGGAACTGAATTTAAGAAAATTTAGAATTAAAGTGAAACTTTTTATCTTCACTGGAAAATAATCACAATCATAGTATAACTTTTCCTATCTTCTACGGAAAAATTTAGAACTGAAATTTAAATTTTTTATGTCTTTGAGAAATTAAGAACTGAAGTGGAAGCTTTTTTCATTTTCATTGGTAAAATTCAGAATTGAGCTAACTTTTTTCTCTTCTTTAAGAAAATTCAGAAGAGAACTTGAACATTTTGCACTTCTTCGAGAAAACTCAGAATTAAAGTGGAGCTCCTTATCTTCATGTCGAATATTCCCAATCAATGTATAGCTTTTTCTATCTTCTATGAAAAATTTGGAACAGAACATTAAATTTTTATGTCTTTGAGAAATTAAGAACTGAAGTGGAAGGTTTTTTCATTTTCATTGGTAAAATTCAGAATTGAGCTAACTTTTTTCTCTTCTTTAAGAAAATTCAGAAGAAAACTTGAACATTTTGCACTTCTTCGAGAAAACTCAGAATTAAAGTGGAGCTCCTTATCTTCATGTCGAATATTCACAATCAATGTATAACTTTTTCTATCTTCTATGAAAAATTTGGAACAGAACTTTAAATTTTTCATCTCTTTGAGAAAAATCGGAACTGGATTTAAGAAAAATTAGAAATAAAGTGAAACTTTTGATCTTCATGGAAAATAATCACAATCATAGTATTACTTTTTCTATCTTCCATCTAAAAATTTAGAATAGAACTTTAAATTTCTTTATGTCTTTGTGAAATAAAGAACTGAAGTGGAAAATTTTTATTTTCCCTAGAAAAATAGAGTTAATCAATAACTTATTTCTTTTCCATAGAGAAAATTCAGAAGAGAAGTTGAACTTTTCTTCACTTCGTTGAGAAAATTTAAAATTGAAGTAGAACTTTTTATCTTCCGGGAACATATTCACAACTATGATATTACTTTCTCTATCTTCCACCGAAAAATTTAGAATAGAACTTTAAATTTTTTTATGACTTTGTGAAATAAAGAACTGAAGTGGAAGATTTTTATTTTCTCTGGAGAAATTAGAATTGAAGTTTGTTCTTTGGTAAAATTCAGAAGAGAACTAGAACTTTTCTATCTTCTATGAAAAATTTGGAACAGTTTAAAAAAAATTTTCATCCCTTTGAGACAGATCTGAACTGAAGTGGAAAATTTTTATATTATTTGGAAAAATAGAAATGATCAATAACTTATTTCTTTTTCATAGAGAAAATTCAGAAGAGAACTTGAACTTTTCTTCACTTCGTTGAGAAAATTAAAAATTGAACTAGAACTTTTTATCTTCAGGGAAAATATTCAGAACTATGGTATAGCTTTTTCTATCTACTATGGAAAAATTTAGAATAGAACTTTAAATTTCTTTATGTCTTTTGAAATAAAGAACTGAAGTGGAAGATTTTTATTTTCCCTAGAAAAATAGAGTTAATCAATAACTTATTTCTTTTCCATAGAGAAAATTCAGAAGAGAAGTTGAACTTTTCTTCACTTCGTTGAGAAAATTTAAAATTGAAGTAGAACTTTTTATCTTCCGGGAACATATTCACAACTATGATATTACTTTCTCTATCTTCCACCGAAAAATTTAGAATAGAACTTTAAATTTCTTTATGTCTTTGGGGAACTTATAACTGAATTTTAAGATTTTTATTTTCTCTGGAGAAATTAGAATTGAAGTTTGTTCTTTGGTAAAATTCAAAAGATAACTTGAACTTTTCTATCTTCTATGAAAAATTTGGAACAGTTTTAAAAAAATTTTCATCTCTTTGAGACAGATCTGAACTGAAGTGGAAAATTTTTATATTATTTGGAAAAATAGAAATGATCAATAACTTATTTCTTTTTCATAGAGAAAATTCAGAAGAGAACTTGAACTTTTCTTCACTTCGTTGAGAAAATATAAAATTGAACTAGAACTTTTTATCTTCCATGAAAATATTCACAAGTATGGTATTACTTTTTCTATCTTCCACCGAAAAATTTAGAATTGAACTTAAATTTCTTTATGTCTTTGTGAAATAGAGAACTGAAGTGGAAGATTTTTGTTTTCTCTGGAGAAATTAGAATTGAATTGTGTTCTTTGGTAAAATTCAGAAGAGAGCTTGAACTTTTTTATCTTCTGTGAAAAATATGGAACAGTATTTTAAATTTTTCATCTCTTCGAGACAGATCTGAACTAAAGTGGAAAATTTTTATATTATTTGGAAAAATAGAAATGATCAATAACTAATTTCTTTTTCATTGAGAAAATTCAGAAGAGAACTTGAACTTTTCTTCACTTCGTTGAGAAAATTAAAAATTGAACTAGAACTTTTTATCTTCCGGGAAAATATTCACAACTATGGTATAGCTTTTTCTATTTACTTCGGAAAAATTTAGAATAGAACTTTAAATTCCTTTATGTCTTTGGGGAACTTAAAACTGAAGTGGAAGATTTTTATTTTCTTTGGAGAAATTAGAATTGAAGTGTGTTGAATGAACTTGAACTTTTATTCACTTCGTTGAGAAAATTTTAAATTGAACTAGAACTTTTTATCATCCGGGAAAATATTCACAAGTATGGTATTACTTTTTCTATCTTACACCAAAAAATTTAGAATTGAACTTTAAATTTCTTTATGTCTTTGTGAAATAAAGAACTGAAGTGGAAGATTTTTATTTTCTCTGGAGAAATTAGAATTGAATAGTGTTCTTTGGTAAAATTCAGAAGAGAACTTGAACTTTTTTATCTTCTGTGAAAAATTTGGAACAGTATTTTAAATTTTTCATCTCTTTGAGACAGATCTGAACTAAAGTGGAAAATTTTTATATTATTTGGAAAAATAGAAATGATCAATAACTAATTTCTTTTTCATTGAGAAAATTCAGAATAGAACTTGAACTTTTCTTCACTTCGTTGAGAAAATTAAAAATTGAACTAGAACTTTTTATCTTCCGGGAAAATATTCACAAGTATGGTATTACTTTTTCTATCTTCCACCAAAAAATTTAGAATTGAACTTTAAATTTCTTTATGTCTTTGTGAAATAAAGAACTGAAGTGGAAGATTTTTATTTTCTCTGGAGAAATTAGAATTGAAAAGTGTTCTTTGGTAAATTTCAGAAGAGAACTTGAACTTTTTTATCTTCTGTGAAAAATTTGGAACAGTATTTTAAATTTTTCATCTCTTCGAGACAGATCTGAACTAAAGTGGAAAATTTTTATATTATTTGGAAAAATAGAAATGATCAATAACTAATTTCTTTTTCATTGAGAAAATTCAGAATAGAACTTGAACTTTTCTTCACTTCGTTGAGAAAATTTAAATTGAACTAGAACTTTTTATCTTCCGGGAAAATATTCACAAGTATGGTATTACTTTTTCTATCTTCCACCGAAAAATTTAGAATTGAACTTTAAATTTCCTTATGCCTTTGTGAAATAGAGAACTGAAGTGGAAGATTTTTGTTTTCTCTGGAGAAATTAGAATTGAATTGTGTTCTTTGGTAAAATTCAGAAGAGAACTTGAACTTTTTTATCTTCTGTGAAAAATTTGGAACAGTATTTTAAATTTTTCATCTCTTCGAGACAGATCTCAACTAAAGTGGAAAATTTTTATATTATTTGGAAAATAGAAATGATCAAAAACTTATTTCTTTTTCATAGAGAAAATTCAGAAGAGAACTTGAACTTTTCTTCATTTCGTTGAGAAAATTAAAAATTGAACTAGAGCTTTTTATCTTCCGGGAAAATATTCACAACTATGGTATAGCTTTTTCTATTTACTACGGAAAAAATTTAGAATAGAACTTTAAATTTCTATATGTCTTTGGGGAACTTATAACTGAAGTTTAAGATTTTTATTTTTTCTGGAGAAATTAGAATTGAAGTTTGTTCTTTGGTAAAATTCAGAAGAGAACTTGAACTTTTCTTCACTTCGTTGAGAAAATTTTAATTGAACTAGAACTTTTTATCTTCCGGGAAAATATTCACAAGTATGGTATTACTTTTTCTATCTTCCACCGAAAACTTTAGAATAGAACTTTAAATTTCTTTATGTCTTTGTGAAATAGAGAATTGAAGTGGAAGATTTTTATTTTTTCTGGAGAAATTAGAATTGAAGTTTGTTCTTTGGTAAAATTCAGAAGAGAACTTGAACTTTTTTATCTTCTGTGAAAACTTTGGAACAGTATTTTAAATTTTTCATTTCTTCGATACAGACTTGAACTAAAGTGGAAAATTTTTATATTATTTGGAAAAATAGAAATGATCAATAACTAATTTCTTTTTCATTGTGAAAATTCAGAATAGAACTTGAACTTTTCTTCACTTCGTTGAGAAAATTTTAATTGAACTAGAACTTTTTATCTTCCGGGAAAATATTCAAAAGTATGGTATTACTTTTTCTATCTTCCACCGAAAAATTTAGAATAGAACTTTAAATTTCTTTATGTCTTTGTGAAATAAAGAACTGAAGTGGAAAATTTTTATATTATTTGGAAAAATAGAAATAATCAATAGCTAATTTCTTTTTCATTGAGAAAATTCAGAATAGAACTTGAACTTTTCTTCACTTCGTTGAGAAAATTAAAAATTGAACTAGAACTTTTTATCTTTCGGGAAAATATTGACAAGTATGGTATTACTTTTTCTATCTTCCACCGAAAAATTTAGAATTGAACTTTAAATTTCTTTATGTCTTTGTGAAATAAAGAACTGAAGTGGAAGATTTTTGTTTTCTCTGGAGAAATTAGAATTGAATTGTGTTCTTTGGTAAAATTCAGAAGAGAACTTGAACTTTTTTATCTTCTGTGAAAAATATGGAACAGTATTTTAAATTTTCCATCTCTTCGAGACAGATCTGAACTAAAGTGGAAAATTTTTATATTATTTGGAAAAATAGAAATGATCAATAACTAATTTCTTTTTCATTGAGAAAATTCAGAATAGAACTTGAACTTTTCTTCACTTCGTTGAGAAAATTAAAAATTGAACTAGAACTTTTTATCTTCCGGGAAAATATTCACAAGTATGGTATTACTTTTTCTATCTTCCACCGAAAAATTTAGAATTGAACTGTAAAATTGGTTTAAGAAGGATATTAAGAAAAGAACTTGTTCTGAACAGATATAATAAAGCCTTTTGAAAAGTATTGCCTGATCTTGGGGTGTGCAAAAAAGTCGCAAAGTAAAGGTGTGGTGAAAAAGATAACTACTTCAACTTGTAAAATTGGTTTAGGAAGGACTTGTTCTGAAAAGATATAATAAAGCCTTTTGGAAAGTGTTGCTTGGTGTTGGGGCACTCAAAAAGCAGTAAAGTAAATTTGTGGGTGAAAAGGATGGGTACTTCAACTTGTAAAATGGGTTTAGGAAGGACATTATGAAAATAACTTGTTCTGAAATGCCCTTTGAAAAGTATTGCTTGGTGTTGGAGCATTCAAGAAGCAATATAGTAAAGTTGTGGGTGAAAAGGATGGGTACTTCAACTTGTAAAATGAGTTTAGGAAGGATATTATGAAAAGAACTTGTTCTGAAATGCCCTTTGAAAAGCATTGCTTGGAGTTGGAGCATTCAAAAGCTATAAAGTAGAGTTGTGGGTGAAATGGGTGGGTTCTTCAAGTTGTAAAATAGGTTTAGGAGGAACATTAAAAAAAGAACTTATTGTGAAATGCCCTTCGAAAAGTATTGCCTGGTGTTGGGGCACTCAAAAAGCTGTAAAGTAAATTTGTGGGTGAAAAGGATGGGTACTTCAACTTGTAAAATGGGTTTAGGATGGACATTATGAAAAGAACTTGTTCTGAAATGCCCTTTGAAAAGTATTGCTTGGTGTTGGAGCATTCAAAAAGCAGTATAGTAAAGTTGTGGGTGAGAAGGATGGGTACTTCAACTTGTAAAATGGGTTTAGGATGGACATTAAGAAAATAATTTGTTCTAAAAAGATATAATAAAGCCTTAAAAAAGTATTAAAAAATGGGGAGGGGACTCTTTGGGGGCCCGGGGGATTCTTTGGGGGTCCGGGGGGCCCTTGGGGGCCGGGTGGTCCTTTGGGAGCCCGGGGGACCTTTGGGGACCGGGGGCTTCCTTCGGGGCTGGGGTAGGGGGATCGGAGCCCTTTGGGGTTGGGGTAGGGGACCTCACGACACTGTTCAAATGGAACTTGTGTATTATAACGACCACAGAGTTTCACCCTCAAATCCTCTTCTAAAACCTCTTCTAAAATCATCTTTTAAAATGTCTCTAACTGTTTCGCCGAAATAATTCCCTAAAATGTCTAAAACGCTTTCGCCCAAATAACCCCTAAACACAATTTCAGCGTGTTCCTTTTGTTTTTGGCATCCCTGCGCTGTCACATTTGAAATTACTAAGAAACCCTTACTCGCGCTAATCTCTTCATCTCTAAGATCAAAACAATCGCCCGGAAACAATTCTCCTGGAAGAGCTCCAAAGACATTAATAAACTTCGCCCCGGAGACAATTCTCCTTGGAAATACATCAAAGACATTAATAAACTTTTCCCGGAGACATTTTTCGGAAACATGTTCTCCCTGGGGATTTCATGCCCGTATATGGTGCCCCTTCACGACTGACAGCACAGGTGCTCTCCCTAGGGACTCTATGCCCATATATGGACTCCCGTCACGAGTCAATAAGGCCTTTCTACTGCCATTGTGTTAAACGTAGTAGAAAGTTCTGGAAATTAGGTCTTTGAGGGTGACAACCCCCCCCCCCCTCTTCCCTCCATCCCTCAGGGCAAGGGTTTTAAGTTATGCCCCGAGGGCATATAAGGTTTTTATTGAAAGCGTTGTCGTAGAAACTTCAAAAGGGCTCATTTGATTGGAAATTGAAAGGGCTAGTGCCTTTTTTAATTGTTGAAGGTGATGAGAGAGCGACTAACGCCTTTTCACGCCCAACATTTTCCCAAACACATCCAATCAAAATTTTGAGATAGCCATTTTGTTTAACATAGTCGAAAGTTCTGGTAATTAGGTTCTTTAGGATGATAGCCCCCTCAGATCCCTCAGTGCCCTTAGGGTAAGTCAACCAACCTCACAGCCCTTAGGGTAAGGGTTGTAATTTCTGCCCTGGGGGCATATAAGGTGTTTATAGAAAGTGTTGTTGTAAAAACTCAAAAAGGGTTCATTCGATTGGAAATCGAAAGGTCTAGTGCCCTTTTCAATACTCGAAAGTGATTGGAAGGCTTGAAATTTATATAGAAAAGATCGATGTTGGTATAATGTATGATTGTTTTTGTTGTTATTGTTGTTTAGACCAGGGCACTTCCTATCGAAGGAGTTGTCGTAGGAACTTCGAAAAGGGCTCATTTGATTGAAAATAGAAAGGGATGATGCCCTTTTTAAGAGTCAAAAGTGATTGGAGGGCAACTAATCCCCTCCCATGCCCCCCCTCCTATTTGCCTTTATGTTTAAAAACTAAATGTTGCCTTAAGATTAAATCAAAATGCACTGTGCTAATTATTCTAATAATGCAAATTCCCAATAAGGCACCTCAGCAGTATCCCAAGAACGACTGAAGGTATTATAATTAAACTTTTGGGGCACCTTCTGGTCTTAAAATTCAACCAAGTCGAAATAGCGTAAGTGTATCCAAGCTATCAAAGAAAGTAAGCAGATTTTTTTGCGAATGGTATCAAGTTTTCCATTTCGGGTCAACTAGAGGAGGTATGAAACGAAATTAAACACTACTATTTGTGCCCAGATTTTAAAAGGGGTGTATGTTGTTAAAAATTGCTAAAAAAAAATTCTCCAGCATACAAAAAGCAGATCAAACTGTAAAGTCTTAAAAAAAAAGATTTAAAGTATTATTTTCTTCTTCCCTGAAAAGACTATGTCAATATAAAACGAACAGAAATTAATTAAAAAAAGTTTTCCACAAAATAAATTTTTCAAAGAAAAGTAAAGAACTCCATTAAACAAAAACTAAGCAAAAATAAAATCGAATAATCTACGAAGTGTGAAACTACAGAAATCAGCATCGATAAATAAATGAAACCCAAAACGAACAGAAATTACAATAATTAACCGAGTCAAACTCAAAACGAGCAAAAATTAACATAAGTTGTGCTCAAAACCCCTATGCCTTCCCAAGGGCAGAACATAATTTGCCCTTTACTGAAAAAAATATCGACAAATGAATTTGCATTGTCAGTTTAATATACATATACTGATATATAGTAATCAGAATGTTAATATTATTTACTTAATAAAGTTATAAAAGTATAAACATTTATATGTTTTCAGTAAAGTGCAAATTTTGTTCTCGCCTTGGGAAGGCATAGGGGTTTTGAGCCCAAATTATGTTAATTTCTGCTCGTTTTGAGTTTGGCTCGGTTATTTATAGTAATTTCTGGTCGTTTTGGGTTTCATTTATTTATCGATGCTGATTTGCGGTAGTTTCACGCTTGGTAGATACAATATAGACACAAAATAGGCACAGTACTAAACACACAAAACAATATTTTGGTACAGGAAAAGCAAACTGATTAAGGACACTTTTTGAAAAAAAAAGAAATTTAGAATTGTTGCTTGTTTTTTTTCATGTATTTTGTTATCACTTCTGCACAATGAGCTCAGTCCAATGATTGGATATCATTTTGATTCTTAACAGGACATTTCATGATTATTTTGTGATCCGAATCGAAGTCATATTGATAAAACACAAAGTTTTTCTGAGGAAGTAAAGAGCGAAGTTGAAATTTAAAACGAACAAAAATTATTGCTCCACAGTTTATCTAACATATACCAATAAAACTAGAACAAATAAACCAACTAATTGTATTTCCTTATGTTTGTAGGGTTATAGAAAACTAGCGATTTACTGCAAAACACAAAAGCCAAGTATTAAAAGAAAACAAGAATACTGATTTAGGAGTCAAAAGTATCTATAGGAATCTATAAAGCATTTCATATTAAATGTTTTTCACTTTTCTTACTTTCATAAATAAAAAATTATCAAACCTTTTAAGGAATCAGTAGGGAGGGGGTCACTATTTCTGAGGGAAGTCCATATATGGGCATAGAATACTGGGGGAAGGATGACGCAACATGTTCACTGAATACTGTCAGTACAAGATCACAGCCAATCAGAGACCTACAATCTGTGTACGAACAAGACCACATCCTCTTTCTAGACCAATCATGGATGTTTCTAAATGTAATAGATACAGAGAGGAATGATTATGGCTTCACCGAAGAAGAGAGATGAAGCCTGTAGTTTCTAGTGTATAAGAGATATGTAATTTAAAATTCTTTAGTCTAAGAAATACATTCTGGAATTATTGTTTCGAAGCCCTTATAATGTAACTAGGACATATTAGATTATTTACAGAAATTCAAACGAGATACAATGAGATTAATAGAGATTGAATATATTTAACACGGGAATGGTTTCCTGAAAATTTTAAATGTGTCAGTGCACAGTTCCCAAAGCAAAGGAACCTTCAGAGATTAATCGATATTGTAGGGGGTTATTTGGGCGAAACAGATGGAGGCATTTTTGAGGATTATTTGGTCAAAACAGATTGAGAGGGATTAAGAGAGATTAAGGGAGATTGGGAGATTAAGAGAGATTGAGACATTAAGAGAGATTGAGAGATTAAGGGAGATTGAGAGAAATGAAGAGAATGTTGGACAAATTTAGTAACTGGATTTAGTGATTTGATGAGTTTGGGCTTATAAATAACACCTAAAAGGCCTTATTTTTCTCCTAATGTAAATTTCGGCTAACGACATGACTTTTTTTGAATATTCTCGTTTATTTGATTGAAACTGTTTAATAATAATCAAAATGGGGGTACTATTTTCCTCCACTAGGTATAGTTTTGGAGAGCTGTTAACGAAGTTTGGTATAGGTGAATAATATATTATTGAGATATGTTTGGCGAGGAAATATATAATTCAGAGAATGCAGCTCAGAGGTCTGAGGCAAAATGTTGGGCTTTTTTATGGTATTTGAAACATCTTTTAAGTAGATACATGTAAGTAACGTTTAAGATAATTCTTCGCATATATTTTAATTTATTTATTCTTGTTACATGTAGTCGTTTTTTGTAATTTATTTTATTAAGGTATCTGAAGCATCTTTAGAATAGATACATGTATGTAATATTTAAGATAATTCTTCGCATATATTTTAATGTATTTATTTTTGCTAGAAGTAGTCGTTTCTTTTTTAATTTACTTTATTAAGGTATCTGAAGAATCTTTAGAATAGATACATGTAAGTAATACTTAAGATAATTCTTCGCATATATTTTAATTTATTTATTCTTGTTACATGTAGTCGTTTTTTGTAATTTATTTTATTAAGGTATCTGAAACATTTTTAAAATAGATACATGTAAGTAATGTTTAAGATAATTCTTCGCATATATTTTAATTTATTTACTTTTAAAAACGTCTTCAAACACATAGATACAGAACAACCGTCCAAGCAAACAGACAAAGAAGGGTGACAGAGACAAAAATAAATACAAATATATAGATTAAGACATACAAACCGACAGAGACAGGCACTGTGACATGCAAACACCAACCCTGACACATAAGCAAAGAGAGTGGGAGGGACAAAAACATATAGAAATACATAGATTCCGACACACAAACATACAAACTAATAAACCAACCCAGAAAAATAGACAAAGAATGTGAAAAACACATACAAATACATAGATTCAGACATACAGACTGAGAAAGACATGCACTGGAATAAGCAAACACCCGCCCAGACACACAGTCAAAGAGAGTGAGAGACAAATAAAAAAAAATAGATTCAGACATACAATCAGAGAAAGACAGGCACTTTAGACATACAAACCAACAAAGACAACCCAGTCAAACAATATAAACTGACAAAGGCAGACACTATTACAAGCGAGTACCCACCCATACAAACAGGCTTAGAGAGTGAGAGAGAGACTAAAACACATACAAACACATAAACTCAGTCATACAAAACGACACAGAAAAACCATCAAAGACATGCACTGGGACAGACAAGTACCCACCGAGACACACATGCCTAGAGAGAGAGAAAGACAAAAACATATACAAAAAATAGATTTATAAATACAAACCGACAAAGACAGGCACTGGGACAAGCAAGTACCCACCCAGACAAATATGCTTATAGAGTGAGAGAGACAAAAACACATACAAACACATAAACTCCGACATAAAAACCGACAAAGACAGACACTGGGTTAAGCAAGCACCCGCCCAGACACACATGCGTAGAGAGTGAGAGAGACAAAACATAAACAAACAAATAGATTTATACATAACCGACAAAGACAGACACTGGGACAAGCATGCACCCGCCCAGACACACATGCGTAGAGAGTGAGAGAAACAAAAACACTTGCAAATATATAGATTAAGACATACAAACCGACAGAGACAGGCACTGTGACATACAAACACCAGTCCTGGCACGTAGGCAAAGAGAGTGGGAGGGACAAAAACACATAGAAATACATAGATTCCAACATACAAACATACAAAACTAGCACACAAACCCAGACAAACAGACAAAGAATTTGAAAAACACATACAAATACATAGATTCAGACATACAAACCGACAAAGACGGGCAGTGGAAGAAACAAACACCCGCTCAGACACAGATGCAAAGAGATTAAGAGACAAAAAAAATGCACACAAACACATAGATTCAGACATACAACCCGAGAAAGACATGCATTGGGATAAGTTAACACCAGCCCAGACACACAGGCAAAAAGAGGGAGATACACATACAAATACATAGATTCAGACATACAAACCGACAAAGACAGGCACTGGGATAAGCAAACACCTGCCCAGACACACACAGGCAAAGAGAGTGAGAAATACATACAAATACATAGATTCAGACACACAAGCTGAGAAACCCATGTAAACCCATGTTAAACCCATGAGAAACCCATGTAAAGTATTCGGACAATTTGAAGTGAAGAAAAACAATTCTTTCTAGGTATATGGCCATTAAAAATTAGAGAAGAATAGCGAGGTATCTGGAAATTTTTTAAACTAAAAAAAAAAAAAATTGTAAATTTTGTAACCCATGTACTGGAATAAGCAAACACCCGCCCAGATACACAGTCAAAGAGAGTGAGAGACAAATACAAATGAATAGATTCAGACATACAATCAGAGAAAGACAGGCCCTTTAGACATACAAACCAACAAAGACAACCCAGTCAAACAATATAAACTGACAAAGACAGACACTGTGAAAAGCGATTACCCACCCAAACACACAGGCTTAGAGAGTGAGAGAGAGAGAGAGAGACAAAAACACATACAAACACATAAACTCAGACATACAAACCGACAAAGAAAAACCATCAAAGACATGCACTGGGACAGACAATTACCCACCCAGACACACATGCCTAGAGAGAAAGATAGAGAGAGAGACAAAAACATATACAAACAAATAGGTGTATACATACAAACTGACAAAGACAGGCAGTGGAACAAGCAAACGCCCACCCAGACATACATGCAAAGAGAGTAAGAGAGACAAAAACACATACAAATATACAGATTCAAACATACAAACCGACAAAGACAGGCACTGGGACAAGCAAGTACCCAACCAGCCACATATGCTTAGAGAGTGAGAGAGACAAAAACACATACAAACACATAAACTCCGACATACAAACCGACAAAGACAGACACTGGGATAATCAAGTACCCGCCTAGACACACATGCGCAGAGAGTGAGAGAGACAAAAACATAAATTAAAAAATAGATTTATACATACAAACCGATAAAGACAGGCATTGGGACAAGCCAATACCCGCCCAGACACATATGCTTAGAGAGTAAGAGAGACAAAAACACATACAAACACATAAACTCCGACATACAAACCGACCAAGACAGACACTGGGACAAGCAATCACCTGTCAAGACACATACCACCCAGACACACAGACCTAGAGAGTGAGGGAGACAAAAGATATACAAACAAATAGAGTTATACATACAAACCGCAAAAAACAGGCAGTCGAACAAGTAAACAACCGCCCAGACATACACGCAAAGAGAATAAGAGAGACAAAAATACATACAAATATATAGATTCTGATATATAAAGCGACAAGATTTATACATACAAAATAACAAAGACAGGCAGTGGAACAAGCAAACAACCGCCCAGACATACACGCAAAGAGAATAAGAGAGACAAAAAAAATACATACAAACATATAGATTCAGATATACAAACCGACAAAGACAGGCACAGGGACATGCAAGTACCCCACCCACACACACAGACTTAAAAAACATACAAACACAGACAAAAAAACATACAAACACATAAACTCAGACATACAAACAGACAAAGACAGGCACTGAGACATGCAAGCACCCGCCCCGAAACACAGGCCTGGAGAGTGAGAGAGAAAAAAAACATATACAAACAAATATATCTATACATACAAAACGACGAAGACATGCACTAGGACAAGCAACCACTTGTCCAGGCACATAGGATTACAGAGACGAAAACACATACAAGCGCATAGATTCAGACACATAAACCAACAAAGACAGACAGTGGAATAAGCAAACACCCGCCCAGACACACAAGCAAAAAGAGTGAGAGACACATACAAACACATAGATTCAGACATACAAACCGTTAAAAACAGGCACTTCAGACATACAGACCAACAAAGACGGACAGTGGGACAAGCAAACACCCGCCCAGACGCACAAGCAAAAAGAGTGAGAGACATATACAAACGCATAGATTCAGACATACAAACCGAGAAAGACAGGGACTTCTGACTTACAATCCAACAAAGACAAACACTGGGACTTGCAAACACCAACCCTGACAAACAGACAAAGAGATTATCAAACACATACAAATACATAGATTCAAACATACAAACCGAGAAAGACAGGCAGTGGGACAAGCAAACACCCGCCCAAACACACAAGCAAAAAGAGTGAGAGACACATACAAATACATAGATTCAGACATACAAACCGAGAAAGACAGGCACTGGGATAAGCAAACACCTGCCCACACACACTGGCAAAGAGAGTGGAAAACACATACAAATACGTAGATTCAGACACACAAACCGAGAAAGACATGCATTGGGATAAGCAAACACCTGCCCAGACACACACAGGCAGAGAGAGTGAGAAATACATACAAATACATAGATTCAGACATACAAACCGAGAAAGACAGGCAGTGGGACAAGCAAACACCCGCCCAAACACACAAGCAAAAAGAGTGAGAGACACATACAAATACATAGATTCAGACATATAAACCGAGAAAGACAGGCACTGGGATAAGCAAACACCTGCCCACACACTCTGGCAAAGAGAGTGGAAAACACATACAAATACGTAGATTCAGACACACAAACCGAGAAAGACATGCACTGGGATAAGCAAACACCTGCCCAGACACACACAGGCAAAGAGTGTGAGAAATACATACAAATACATAGATTCAGACATACAAACTGAGAAAGACATACACTGGGATAAGCAAACACCCGCCCAGACACACAGTCAAAGAGATTGAGATATAAATACAGATAAATAGATTCACACATACAAACAGAGAAAGAAAGGCACTTTAGACATACAAACCAACAAAGACAAACAGTGGGATAAGCAAATACCCGCCCAGACACACAAGCAAAAAGAGTGAGAGACACATACAAACACATAGATTCAAACATACAAACCGAGAAAGACAGGCCCTTCAGATATACAAACCATCAAAGACAAACACTGAGACTTGCAAACACCAACACTGACAAACAGACAAAAAGAGTGAGACACAAATATAAATACATAGATTCAGACATACAAACCAAGAAAGACAGCCACTGGGATAAGCAAACACCTGCCCAGACACACACAGGCAAAGAGAGTGAGAAACACATACAAATACGTAGATTCAGACATACAAACCGAGAAAGACAGGCACTGGGATAAGCAAACACCCGCCCAGACACACAGTCAAAGAGACTGAGAGACAAATACAAACAAAAAGATTCAGACATACAAACAGAGAAAGACAGGCACTTTAGACATACAAACCAACAAAGACAGACAGTGGGATAAGCAAATACCCGCCCAGACACACAAGCAAAAAGAGGGAGAGACAGATACAAACACATAGATTCAAACTTACAAACCGAGAAAAACAGGCCCTTCAGATATACAAATCATCAAAGACAAACACTGGGACTTGCAAACACCAACCTTGACAAACAGACAAAAAGAGTGAGAGACACATACAAATAGATAGATTCAGACAAACAAACCGAGAAAGACAGGCACTTCAGACATACAAACCAACAAAGACAAACACTGTGACTTGCAAACACCAACCCTGACAAACAGACAAAGAGAGTGAGAGACACATAAAAATACATAGATTCAGACATACAAACCAACAAAGACAGTCAGTGGACCAAGCAAACATCCACCCACACATACACACAAAGAGAATAAGGGAAACAAAAAAAACACATACAAATATATAGATCCAGATATACAAACCGACAAAGACAGGCACTTCAGACATACAAACCATCAATGACAGACAGACTTAGAGACTGGAGCGACACATACAAAAACATGGATTCAGACATACAAATCGACAAAGACACTGAGATATGCAAACACCCACCCAGACACATAGGCAAAGAGAGTGAGAAACACATACAAGTACATAGATACAGACATGCAAACATACGAAGACAGGCACTGGGGCCTGGAAAGACCGATCCCAAGTTAGGTTCATTTCGGTTCACTTATCGTGGGCACCACGATATGTGAACCTAACGACAAGTGAACACTCTCTTTGTCTGTTTGTCTGGGTTGGTGTTTGCAAGTCCCAGTGTTTGTCTTTGTGGGTTTGTAAGTCTGAAGTGTCTGTCTTTCTCGGTTTGTGCGTCTGAATCTATGTATTTGTATGTGTCTTTCACTCTTTTCGCTTGTGTGTTTGGGCGGGTGTTTGCTTGTCCCACTGCCTGTCTTTCTCGGTTTGTATGTCTGAATCTATGTATTTGTATGTGTTTGACACTCTCTTTGTCTTTTTGTCAGGGTTGGTGTTTGCAAGTCCCAGTGTTTGTCTTTGTGGGTTTGTAAGTCTGAAGACCCTGTCTTTCTCGGTTTGTATGTCTGAATATATGTATTTGTATGTGTCTCTCACTCTTTTTGCTTGTGTTTCTGGGTGGGTGTTTGCTTGTTCCACTGTCTGTCTTTGTTGGTCTGTATGTCTGAAGTGCCTGTTTTTCACGGTTTGTATGTCTGAATCTATGTATTTGTTTGTGTCTCTCACTTTTTTTGCTTGTCTGTCTGGGCGGGTGTTTGCTTATTCCACTGTCCGTCTTTGTTGGCTTAAATGTCTGAATCTATGTGTTTGTATGTGTTTTCGTCTCTATAGTCCAATGTGCCTGGACAGGTGGTTGCTTGTCCTAGTGCATGTCTTCGTCGGTTTGTATGTATAGATATATTTGTTTGTATATGTTTTTTGTCACCCTCAATCTCTAGGCCTGTGTGTCGGGGCGGGTGCTTGTATGTCTTAGTGCCTGTCTTTGTCGGTTTGTGCGTCTGAGTTTATGTGTTTGTATGTGTTTTTGTCTCTCTCACTCTCTAAGTCTGTGTGTGTGGGCGGGGTACTTGCATGTTCCTTTGCCTGTCTTTGTCGGTTGATATATCTGAATCTATATATTTGTATGTGTTTTTTTTGTTTCTCGTATTCTCTTTGCGTGTCTGTCTGGGCGGGTGTTTGCTTGTTCTACTGCCTGTCTCTGTTGGTTTGCATGTATAAATCTTGTCGGTTTGTATGTATAACTCTATTTGTTTGTATATGTTTTTGTCTCTCTCATTCTCTAGGTCTGTGCGTCTGGGTTGTATTTGTCTTGACAGGTGGTTGCTTTACCCAGTGCCTGTCTTTATCGGTTTGTATGTATAAATCTATTTGTTTGTTTATATTTTTGTCTCTCTCACTCTCTACGCATGTATGCCTGGGTGGGTGCTTGCTTGTCCCAGTGTCTGTCTTTGTCAGTTTGTATGTCGGAGTTTACATGTTTGTATGTGTTTTTGTCTCTCTCACCCTCTAAGCATATGTGTCTGGGTGGATACTTGCTTGTCCCAGTGCCTGTCTTTATCGGTTTGTATGTATAAATCTATTCGTTTCTTTATGTTTTTGTCTCTCCCACTCGCTACGCATGTATGCCTGGGTGGGTGCTTGCTTGTCCCAGTGTCTGTCTTTGTCAGTTTGTATGTCGGAGTTTACATGTTTGTATGTGTTTTCGTCTCTCTCACTCTCTAAGCATATGTGTCTGGGTGGATACTTGCTTGTCCCAATGCCTGTCTTTGTCGGTTTGTACGTTTGAATCTTTATATTTGTAGGTATTTTTGTCTCTCTTAGTCTCTTTGCATGTATGTCTGGGTGGGTGTTTGGTTGTTGCACTGCTTGTCTTTGTCGGTTTGTATGTATAAATCTACTTGTTTTTATATGTTTTTGTCTCTCTCTCTCTCTAGGCATGTGTGTCTGGGTGGGTACTTTTCTGTCCAAGTGCATGTCTTTGATGGTTTTTCTTTTTCGGTTTGTATGTCTGAGTTTATGCGTTTGTATGTCTTTTTGTCTCTCTCTCACTCTCTAAGCTTGTGTGTTCGGGTGGGTACTCGCTTGTCATAGTGTCCGTCTTTGTCAGTTTATATTGTTTGACTGGGTTGTCTTTGTTGGTTTGTATGTATAAAGTGCCTGTCTTTCTCTGTGTGTAAGTCTGAATCTATTTATTTGTATTTGTCTCTCACTCTCTTTGACTGTGTGTCTGGGCGGTTGTTTGCTTATTCCGGTGCATGTCTTTCTCAGCTTGTATGTCTGAATCTATGCATTTGTATGTGTTTCTCACTCTCTTTGCCTGTGTGTGTCTGGGCAGGTGTTTGCTTATCCCAGTGCCTGTCTTTCTCGGTTTGTATGTCTGAATCTATGTATTTGTATGTATCTCTCCCTCTTTTTGTCTGTGTGTCTGGGATGGTGTTAACTTATCCCAATGCATGTCTTTCTCGGGTTGTATGTCTGAATCTATGAGTTTGTATGCATTTTTCGTCTCTTAATCTCTTTGCATGTGTGTCTAAGCGGGTGTTTGTTTGTTCCACTGCCTGTCTTTGTCTGTTTGTATGTCTGAATCTATATATTTGTATGTGTTTTTCACATTCTTTGACTGTTTGTCTGGGTTGGTGTGTTAGTTTGTATGTTCGTATGTCGGAATCTATGTATTTCTATGTGTTTTTGTCCCTCCCACTCTCTTTGCATATGTGTCAGGGCTGGTATTCGCATGTCACAGTGCCTGTCTCTGTCAGTTTGTATGTCTTAATCTATATATTTGTATGTGTTTTTGTCTCTCTCACTCTCTTTGTCTGTTTGCCTGGGCGGGTTCTCTGTATCTATGTGTTAGAAGAAGTTTTTAAAAATAAATAAATTAAAATATATGCGAAGAAATATCTTAAATATTACCTGCATGTATCTCTTCTAAAGATGCTTCAGATACCTTAATAAAATAAATTTAAAAAAAACGACTACTTGTAACAAAAATAAATAAATTAATATATATGCAAAGAATTATCTTAAACATTACTTGCATGTATCTATTTTAAAGATGTTTAAGATACCTTAATAAAATAAATTTAAAAAAACGACTACTTATAACAAAAATAAACAAATTAAAATACATGCGAAGTATTCTTAAATATTACTTACATGTATCTATTCTAAAGATGCTTCAGATACCTTAATAAAATAAATTTAAAAAAAACGACTACTTGTGAGAAAAATAAATAAATTAATATATATGCAAAGAATTATCTTAAACATTACTTGCATGTATCTATTCTAAAGATGCTTCAGATACCTTAATAAAATAAATTTAAAAAAACGACTACTTGTAACAAAAATAAACAAATTAAAATACCTGCGAAGTATTCTTAAATATTACTTACATGTATCTATTCTAAAGATGCTTCAGATACCTTAATAAACTAAATTAAAGAAAAACGACTACTTGTAGCAAAAATAAATACATTAAAATATATGCGAAGAATTATCTTAAATATGACCTACATGTATCTATCCTAAAGACGCTTCAGATACCTTAATAAAATAAATTTAAAAAAACGATTACTTGTAACAAAAATAAACAAATTAAAATACATACGAAGAATTATCTTAAACATTACTTACATGTATCTATTTAAAAGATATTTCAAATACCATAAAAAAGCCCAACACGCTGCCTCAGACCTCTGAGCTGTATTCTCTAAAATATATATTTCCTCGCTAAAGATATCTCAATAATAAATGATTCACCTATACCAAACGTCCTTAACAGCTCTCCGAAACTATACCTAGTGGAGGAAAATAGTACCCCCATTTTTATTTTTATTAAACAGTGTCAATCAAATAAACAAGAATATTAAAAAAATCATGTCGTTAGCCGAAATTTACATTAGGAGAAAAATAAGGCGTTTTAGGCGTTATTTATTAGCCCAAACTCATCAAACCACTAAATCCAGTTACTAAATTCGTCCAACATTCTCTTCATTTCTCTCAATCTCCCATAATCTCTCAATCTCTCAATCTCTCTTAATCTCTCAATCTCTCTTAATCTCTCAATGTCTCTTGATATCTCTAAATCCCTCTCAATCTGTTTCACCCAAATAATCCTCTAAATTGTCTCATTCTGTTTCGCCCAAATAGCCCCCTAAAATGTCGATTAATCTCTGACGGTTCCTTTGTTTTGGGAACTGTGCACTGACACATTTAAAATTTTCAGGACACCATTCCCACGTTAAATATATTCAATCTCTATTAATCTCATTGTATCTCGTTTGAATTTCTGAAAATTATCTAATATGTCCTAGTTACATTATAAGGGCTTCAAAATAATAATTCCAGAATTTATCTCTTAGACTAAAGAATTTTAAATTACATATCTCTTATACACTAGAATCTACAAGCTTCATCTCTCTCCCTTCGGGAAGCCATAATCATTCCCCTCTGTATCTATTACACTTAGAAACATCCATGATTGGTCTAGAAAGAGGATGTGCTCTTGTTCGTACACAGATTGTAGGCCTCTGATTGGCTGTGGTCTTGTACTGGCAGCATTCAGTGAAAATGTTGCGTCACCCTTCCCCCAGTATTCTATGCCCATATATGGACTTCCCTCAGAAATAGTGACCCCCTCCCTACTGGAATCTATAACAATATATGCCAATTAAACTGACGATCCGCGGTCATTTTTTTTCCGTTGTTGTTTTTTTCTTTTTCATTAAAACGCAAATTGTTTTTTGGTCTTGAGAAGGCATGGAGGTTATCAGCCCTACTCATGTTAATTTTGGCTCGTTTTGAGTTTAAGTTGCCTGTTTATTGTATTTCTGTTCGTTTTGAGTTTCATTTATTTCTTGATAGTGATTTGTGCTAGTTTTTCGCTTGGAAGATTATTTGACTTGATTTTTGCTCATTCTTGGCTTAATGGAGCTCTTTACTATTTTTTGAAAAACTTGTTTTGTGGATTTTTTTTTAATTAATCTAAGTATAGACTGACTAAGTATAAATGACCAAGTACTGACAACTGATTTAACACAGTTTGGAAATTACAGGATCACCATTCCACTATTCTCGAGTTCAATCAGTTGAAATCAACTTTGAACAATTTTTCTTCATGTTAAAAAGAAGTTTCAAAGTCATATATCTGCCATGGCCATCGGCCAAACGAAACATAGAAATAGTTAAACATATCGGCATACTGTACTTGGTTCAGCAAGTTTCAAAGTGATATATCTGCCATGACCATTGGCCAAACGAAACATAGAAATAGTTAAACATATCGGCATACTGTACTTGGTTCAGCAAGTTTCAAAGTGATATATCTGCCATGACCATTGGCCAAACGAAACATAGAAATAGTTAAACATATCGGCATACTGTACTTGGTTCAGCAAGTTTCAAAGTGATATATCTGCCATGACCATTGGCCAAACGAAACATAGAAATAGTTAAACATATCGGCATACTGTACTTGGTTCAGCAAGTTTCAAAGTGATATATCTGCCATGACCATTGGCCAAACGAAACATAGAAATAGTTAAACATATTGGCATACTGTACTTGGTTCAGCAAGTTTCAAAGTGATATATCTGCCATGACCGTTGGCCAAACGAAACATAGAAATAGTTAAACATATCGGCATACTGTACTTGGTTCAGCAAGTTTCAAAGTGATATATCTGCCATGACCATTGGCCAAACGAAACATAGAAATAGTTAAACATATCGGCATATTGTACTTGGTTCAGCAAGTTTCAAAGTGATATATCTGCCATGACCATTGGCCAAACGAAACATAGAAATAGTTAAACATATCGGCATACTGTACTTGGTTCAGCAAGTTTCAAAGTGATATATCTGCCATGACCATTGGCCAAACGAAACATAGAAATAGTTAAACATATCGGCATACTGTACTTGGTTCAGCAAGTTTCAAAGTGATATATCTGCCATGACCATTGGCCAAACGAAACATAGAAATAGTTAAACACATCGGCATACTGCACTTGGTTCAGCAAGTTTTTTCCCAACTTTCGCCACTGTCTTTCCTGCAAAGTTTGTGCAATTGAAAAAGTTTTTAAGAAATCAGGAAGACTTGTATTCTTCAAATGAAGCTAAAATTACTTTGGTTTGGAATAATTTAGGAGTCTCAACAGACCAAAGCTTCGTCATTCACGCTTCGACGCCTGTCTTAATTTGAACAAGTGGAAAATTTCACAGCATTTGAGATTTGGCAAATCTTTCGTTTTATGGACCTGGGGCTCAATGAATGTTTCAATAATTTGGCAACATCGTCCACGCCTAGTCTTTCTATTAAATATGGAATTGGTTGCCCTTCAACTTGATTGCGGAAAAAAATACCTGTAACAAGCAAGACTCATACTTAAAGAGTCCAGGAATTACCGAAGGTAAAAGAGTAGGCAGCAACACCTGGAAATTATCCTGCATTTTGTAATACCAGGAAAACACGCAGTTAGAGTCACAAACCGAAAATAACGAAGTCGTTAAGCTTTTGGGAGAAAGTTTTCTTTTTGCCCCTTTTCTCTTCTTTTTAAAGTGAACCCCCCTCCCCGTCAGACATAACAAGATAATATCAATGCTGCACAAATATCTATTGACTTCAGCCCTTAGACTGCTACAAATAATAATAAAAAAAAAACGACTTTCAATTGCTATTCCTTCCTTATTATTCCATTCAATTATTTCAAGTTTTTGATGTGCTTTTGCTCTGTTGTAGTTCCCGCTGATATTCCAGTATTTGATATTGCACGCTTTGTTGAGGACAAAATAAATGAGCATTAAAACATAATGTACACAAGTAGGCTACTTTAGTAAATTAAGTGCAACTACAACTAAAACAAACAAGTGACAACACACACATTAAATGAAGAAAGAGAAAGAAAGGAAATTAAAGCTTGTACACCCCCTTCTGAAACACAAATAAACTCGTGATTTGGAAATTATTTGAGAAGGTGCTGAACAGTTTCGCCATGCTTGGTACGGGAGCCGGCGTTTCTCCCACAAAAAATCCTCCCCACCCGTGGACAATTACCCCAAAAAATTCCCCCAACAAGGAAATCCCCCCCCCCAAAGAAAATTCCTCCATACGCAAAATTAAGTAGCCACAGAGAAAATACAAAATAGGTACCTCAAAATGTCAAACAGATGTCCTAAGGGGTAACAAAAAGACCAAATATCAAAAACAGTTTTAGGACAGGGGCGTTTTCCCCCAAACGCAGCACATCAAAATTTTGAGATAACCATTTTGTTCAAAATAATCCAAAGGTCAAATAAGCATGGCTCCGGGTGTAACAAACCCCCTTACAGCCCCTGGGACAAAGGCTATAAGCTATAACGCTGTAGCATTGCCTCTTACTTAAACAGATGAGTAGAACTTTCAATTTCACTTCTAATGAACATACGAAATTATCCAAGGGGGAATATGGGGGGAATTGGTTCTAGGCATTTATCCCCTCGGCAATTACCCGTCAGAAAATAACCCCCGCGGAAGATACCCCTCCCCCCGGAAAATACCCCTAGGAAAATACCCCCGTGGAAAATACCCCTCCCCCCCCGGAAAACAACCCCCTGTGGTAAATAAGGTTTGACAAATTTGAGAATTTTATTTGAGTTTTATTTTTTTAATTTCTGTAGGGGGAAGGAATTTTGGCACTTGTGTATTATGCGCCACACACTCAGGTTTACGCTGTGTAAAATCCGAGAATACACTGTTTGTTTTTTTTTGTTAGTTTCTTCGTTACTTTATAAATAAATTTGGGCTATAGATTTGCACATTAGGAGGGGGGGGCATTTATCCCCTCGGCAATTACCCGTCAGAAAATAACCCCCGCGGAAGATACCCCTCCCCCCGGAAAATACCCCTAGGAAAATACCCCCGTGGAAAATACCCCTCCCCCCCCCCGGAAAACAACCCCCTGTGGTAAATAAGGTTTGACAAATTTGAGAATTTTATTTGAGTTTTATTTTTTTAATTTCTGTAGGGGGAAGGAATTTTGGCACTTGTGTATTATGCGCCACACACTCAGGTTTACGCTGTGTAAAATCCGAGAATACACTGTTTGTTTTTTTTTTGTTAGTTTCTTCGTTACTTTATAAATAAATTTGGGCTATAGATTTGCACATTAGGAGGGGGGGGTAAAGTAAAGCGGGTCTGCATGCAAAATGTGTTTGGTACAATTATTCTGTATATTAGATAGATAATTGTATTTTAAAGTCAAATATACGGACAAGAACACAGAAAAATAACATAAATAAAAGACAAAAATAACATAAACTTTGATGAGCGATCATCGTAAAACACTCAAACTTAACACTACATTAATCTAATAATAGTACTTAATGCTTGGAAAAACAAAACACTTAACACTTGGAAAAACACTTGAATGAAACATTACATTTACTTTATACTGGGGATCTTTTTTTTTTTTTTTTTTTTTTTTTAGTTAAAAAAAATTCCAGATACCTCGCTATTCTGTAATTTGTTAGTGGCCATATACTTAGAAAGAATTGTTTTCTGACTTCAAATTGTCCAAATACTTTACCCCCCCTCTCTTATGTGCAAATATGCAGCACAAATTATATTTTTCCCATATATTCTGTCACTTGTCTTTCTCTAGTCTCGCAATAAGCTAAAAAAAAAAAGTAGAAACTGGTTTGTTCTCGAGTTTTACACAGCGTAAAGTTGAGTGAGTAGCCCATAATACACAAGTACCAAAACTCTTTCCCCCTAAGAAAATTAGAAAAATAAAACTCAAATAAAATTCTCAAATTTGGAAAGCCTTATTTTCAAAGGGGGGGGGGGTATTCTCTGGGAAGGGGTGGGGGTATTTTCCGCGGGGGTATTTTTCGGGGGAGGGGGGATTTTCAGGGGGGGGAATTTTCCGTCGGGGTATTTTCCTTGGGGGTATTTTCTCGGGGGAGTATTTTCCAGAGGGGGATTTTCCGTGGGGGGTATTTTTCCAGGTAGTAATATCCGGGAAGGGGGTATTTTCCTTGAAGGTAGTTTTTGGGGGTATTTTCTTTGGGGGGGGGGGGGGGTATTTTCCTGGGGGAAGGTAATCACCGAGGTGGGGGTACCGGAGGAATTATCTGGGATGGGAATTTTTCGCAGGGGGGTGGACTTTTTTAAGAGGGATTTTCCGCTGGAAGGATTGGCGGTGGGGGAACTTTCCGGAGGAATTTTCCGAGGGGATTTCCCAGGGGCGGGAGAATTTCCAGAGGGAAACGCCAAGACCCGCTTGGCAAAGTTTCTGCCACACTTCTGTCACGCGCCATTTGCTGTGTGTGATTTCTGAAAGGGGGTGCCCCTCAAAATTATCACAAAGGGAGATTCAATTGAGTCACTGCTTAGCTCGTTTTCACTTAAGTGGTCCCACTGCTTGAACTTAGGTCATTCTGGACTGAGACTGGTAGTCCTTGCATGATTTAAGGTTTAAACAGGGTGCAATATACCCATCTTTTCTATTAAGATATATTTGTGAGAAATAAGTCCGCTACATGATTACGGGCCCATGCCCTTGACACTGCGTCCTTTTTCTGTGCCTGGGTTCAATTAGCTTTGCGAATCAGGTTTTTCAGTATTATACAAGCTTTGATGGTAAAATCTAGAGTTAGGTTAGGTTAAATTAGGTTGTAAATCTTCGAAATGGGTTAAAAACCTAACCTGTGACCATCATACCTTGCATAAAACTGAAAAAGTTGACTGGCAACGCTCACTAAATTCAAGGGAAAAAAAGATATTTCGGACATTCACCGGTGAATCTCGACATTCACTAGAAAAAATCCCTTCTTTAGGGACTTGTATGTTGAGCTGGCTGCAGCAGTTTTTATTAGGAAATGTCTGTTTTATGGTTGATCTGACCTTTTTTAAAAGTTATACAAGGTAACTTTTGCCAATACTTTTTCACGGTTCACGTTAAACTAAAGGAAACTAACATGTTCGGATATTTCCGTTTTAAGGGTTTTGGTTACTATTGGCAAGATTCGGTCTTTACTTACCGTTAATTACGATGAGCAGGTTGATTAAAACAAATTAGTTTCAACACCTTGTCAATGAATCAGTTTTGTTTTCAATGAATCATTTAAATTTTAGCCATAGTACATTTAGTACTTTAGTGCTCAAATTTCTTCTCGGGGAAACAAAAAATCAGTCTCAGTTGATTCAATTTCACATAGTGATTAAAAAGCTATAGTGCTTAAATTTTAGTGCTATAGTACTTTTTGCTATAGGACTTTAAATTTTAGCCATAGTACATTTAGTACTTTAGTGCTCAAATTTGCTCTCGGGAAAACAAAAAATCAGTCTCAGTTAATTCAATTTCACATAGTGATTAAAAAGCTATAGTGCTTAAATTTTAGTGCTATAGTGCTTTTTGCTTTAGGACTTTATTTAGCCATAGTACATTTAGTACTTTAGTGCTCAAATTTTATCTCGGGAAACAAAAAATCAGTCTCAGTTAATTCAATTTCACATAGTGATTAAAAAGCTATAGTGCTTAAATTTTAGTGCTATAGTACTTTTTGCTATAGGACTTTAAATTTTAGCCATAGTACATTTAGTACTTTAGTGCTCAAATTTCATCTCGGGTAAACAAAAAATCAGTCTCAGTTAATTCAATTTCACATAGTGATTAAAAAGCTATAGTGCTTAAATTTTAGTGTTATAGTACTTTTTGCTATAGGACTTTAAATTTTAGCTAGAGTACATTTAGTACTTTAGTGCTCAAATTTCATCTCGGGGAAACAAAAAATCAGTCTCAGTTATTTCAATTTCACATAGTGATTAAAAAGCTATAGTGCTTAAATTTTAGTGCTATAGTGCTTTTTGCTATAGGACTTTAAATTTTAGCCATAGTACATTTAGTACTTTAGTGCTCAAATTTCATCTCGGGTAAACAAAAAATCAGTCTCAGTTAATTCAATTTCACATAGTTATTAAAAAGCTATAGTGCTTAAATTTTACTGCTATAGTGCTTTTTGCTTTAGGACTTTAAATTTTAGCCATAGTACATTTAGTACTTTAGTGCTCAAATTTCATCTCGGGTAAACAAAAATTCAGTCTCAGTTAATTCAATTTCACATAGTGATTAAAAAGCTATAGTGCTTAAATTTTAGTGCTATAATGCTTTTTGCTATAGGATTTTAAATTTTAGCCAAAGTACATTTAGTGCTTTAGTGCTCAAATTTCATCTCGGGGAAACAAAAAATCAGTCTCAGTTATTTCAATTTCACATAGTGATTAAAAAGCTATAGTGCTTAAATTTTAGTGCTATAGTGCTTTTTGCTATAGGACTTTAAATTTTATTCATAGTACATTTAGTACTTTAGTGCTTAAATTTCATCTCGGGGAAACAAAAAATCAGTCTCAGTTAATTTAATTTCACATAGTGATTAAAAGGCTATAGTGCTTAAATTTTGGTGCTATAGTGCTTTTTGCTATAGGACTTTAAATTTTAGCCAGAGTACATTTAGTACTTTAGTGCTCAAATTTCATCTCGGGGAAACAGAAAAATCAGTCTCAGTTATTTCAATTTCACATAGTGATTAAAAGGCTATAGTGCTTAAATTTTAGTGCTATAGTACTTTTTGCTATAGGACTTTAAATTTTAGCCAGAGTACATTTAGTACTTTAGTGCTCAAATTTCATCTCGGGGAAACAAAAAAATCAGTCTCAGTTATTTCAATTTCACATAGTGATTAAAAGGCTATAGTGCTTAAATTTTAGTGCTATAGTGCTTTTTGCTATAGGAATTTAAATTTTAGCCATAGTACATTTAGTACTTTAGTGCTCAAATTTCATCTCGGGGAAACAAAAAATCAGTCTCAGTGAATTCAATTTCACATAGTGATTAAAAAGCTGTAGTGCTTAAATTTTAGTGATATAGTGCTTTTTGCTAAAGGACTTTAAATTTTAGCCATAGTACATTTAGTACTTTAGTGCTCAAATTTCATCTCGGGGAAACAAAAAATCAGTCTCAGTTAATTCAATTTCATCTAGTGATTAAAAAGCTATACTGCTTAACTTTTAGTGCTATAGTGCTTTTTGCTATAGGACTTTAAATTATAGCCATAGTACATTTAGTACTTTAGTGCTCAAATTTCATCTCGGGGAAACAAAAAATCAGTCTCAGTTAATTCAATTTCACACAGTGATTAAAAAGCTATAGTGCTTAAATTTTAGTGCTATAGTGCTTCTTGCTATAGGACTTTAAATTTTAGCCATAGTACATTTAGTACTTTAGTGCTCAAATTTCATCTCGGGGAAACAAAAAATCAGTCTCAGTTAATTCAATTTTACATAGTGATTAAAAAGCTATAGTGCTTAAATTTTAGTGCTATAGTGCTTTTTGCTATAGGACTTTAAATTTTAGCCAGAGTACATTTAGTACTTTAGTGCTCAAATTTCATCTCGGGGAAACAAAAAATCAGTCTCAGTTATTTCAATTTCACATAGTGATTAAAAAGCTGCAGTGCTTAAATTTTAGTGCTATAGTGCTTTTTGCTTTAGGACTTTAAATTTTAGCCATAGTACATTTAGTACATTAGTGATCAAATTTCATCTCGGGGAAACAAAAAATCAGTCTCAGTTAATTCAATTTCACATAGTGATTAAAAAGCTATAGTGCTTAAATTTTAGTGCTATAGTGCTTCTTGCTATAGGACTTTAAATTTTAGCCATAGTACATTTAGTACTTTAGTGCTCAAATTTCATCTCGGGGAAACAAAAAATCAGTCTCAGTTAATTCAATTTCACATAGTGATTAAAAAGCTATAGTGCTTAAATTTTAGTGCTATAGTGCTTTTTGCTATAGGACTTTAAATTTTAGCCAGAGTACATTTAGTACTTTAGTGCTCAAATTTCATCTCGGGGAAACAAAAAATCAGTCTCAGTTATTTCAATTTCACATAGTGATTAAAAGGCTATAGTGCTTAAATTTTAGTGCTATAGTGCTTTTTGCTTTAGGACTTTAAATTTTAGCCATAGTACATTTAGTACTTTAGTGCTCAAATTTCATCTCGGGGAAACAAAAAATCAGTCTCAGTTCATTCAATTTCACATAGTGATTAAAAAGCTATAGTGCTTAAATTTTAGTGCTATAGTGCTTTTTGCTATAGGACTTTAAATTTTAGCCATAGTACATTTAGTACTTTAGTGCTCAAATTTCATCTCGGGGAAACAAAAAATCAGTCTCAGTTAATTCAATTTCACATAGTGATTAAAAAGCTATAGTGCTTAGATTTTAGTGCTATAGTGCTTTTTGCTATAGGACTTTAAATTTTAGCCATAGTACATTTAGTAATTTAGTGCTCAAATTTCATCTCGGGGAAAAAAAATCAGTCTCAGTTAATTCAATTTCACATAGTGATTAAAAAGCTATAGTGCTTAAATTTTAGTGCTATAGTGCTTTTTGCTATAGGACTTTAAATTTTAGCCATAGTACATTTAGTAATTTAGTGCTCAAATTTCATCTCGGGGAAACAAAATATCAGTCTCAGTTAATTCAATTTCACATAGTGATTAAAAAGCTATAGTGCTTAAATTTTAGTGCTATAGTGCTTTTTGCTATAGGAATTTAAATTTTAGCCATAGTACATTTAGTACTTTAGTGCTCAAATTTCATCTCGGGGAAACACAAAATCAGTCTCAGTTAATTCAATTTCACATAGTGATTAAAAAGCTATAGTGCTTAAATTTTAGTGCTATAGTGCTGTTTGCTATAGGACTTTAAATTTTAGCCATAGTACATTTAGTACTTTAGTGCTCAAATTTCATCTCGGGGAAACAAAAAATCAATCTCAGTTAATTCAATTTCACTTAGTGATTAAAAAGCTGTAGTGCTTAAATTTTAGTGCTATAGTGCTTTTTGCTATAGGACTTTAAATTTTAGCCATAGTACATTTAGTACTTTAGTGCTCAAATTTCATCTCGGGGAAACAAAAAATCAGTCTCAGTTAATTCAATTTCACATAGTGATTAAAAAGCTATAGTGCTTAAATTTTAGTGCTATAGTGCTTTTTGCTTTAGGACTTTAAATTTTAGCCATAGTACATTTAGTACTTTAGTGCTCAAATTTCATCTCGGGGAAACAAAAAATCAGTCTCAGTTAATTCTATTTCACATAGTGATTAAAAAGCTATAGTGCTTAAATTTTAGTGCTATAGTGCTTTTTGCTTTAGGACTTTAAATTTTAGCCATAGTACATTTAGTACTTTAGTGCTCAAATTTCATCTCGGGGAAACAAAAAATCAGTCTCAGTTAATTCAATTTCACATAGTGATTAAAAAGCTATAGTGCTTAAATTTTAGTGCTATAGTGTTTTGTGCTATAGGACTTTAAATTTTAGCCATAGTACATTTAGTAATTTAGTGCTCAAATTTCATCTCGGGGAAAAAAAATCAGTCTCAGTTAATTCAATTTCACATAGTGATTAAAAAGCTATAGTGCTTAAATTTTAGTGCTATAGTGCTTTTTGCTATAGGACTTTAAATTTTAGCCATAGTACATTTAGTAATTTAGTGCTCAAATTTCATCTCGGGGAAACAAAATATCAGTCTCAGTTAATTCAATTTCACATAGTGATTAAAAAGCTATAGTGCTTAAATTTTAGTGCTATAGTGCTTTTTGCTATAGGAATTTAAATTTTAGCCATAGTACATTTAGTACTTTAGTGCTCAAATTTCATCTCGGGGAAACACAAAATCAGTCTCAGTTAATTCAATTTCACATAGTGATTAAAAAGCTATAGTGCTTAAATTTTAGTGCTATAGTGCTGTTTGCTATAGGACTTTAAATTTTAGCCATAGTACATTTAGTACTTTAGTGCTCAAATTTCATCTCGGGGAAACAAAAAATCAGTCTCAGTTAATTCAATTTCACATAGTGATTAAAAAGCTATAGTGCTTAACTTTTAGTGCTATAGTGCTTTTTGCTATAGGACTTTAAATTTCAGCCATAGTACATTTGGTACTTTAGTGCTCAAATTTCATCTCGGGGTAACAAAAAATCAGTCTCAGTTAATTCAATTTCACATAGTGATTAAAAAGCTAGAGTGCTTAAATTTTAGTGCTATAGTGCTTTCTGCTATAGGACTTTAAATTTTAGCCATAGTACATTTAGTACTTTAGTGCTCAAATTTCATCTCGGGGAAACAAAAAATCAGTCTCAGTTAATTCAATTTCACATAGTGATTAAAAAGCTATAGTGCTTAACTTTTAGTGCTATAGTGCTTTTTGCTATAGGACTTTAAATTTCAGCCATAGTACATTTGGTACTTTAGTGCTCAAATTTCATCTCGGGGTAACAAAAAATCAGTCTCAGTTAATTCAATTTCACATAGTGATTAAAAAGCTATAGTGCTTAAATTTTAGTGCTATAGTGCTTTTTGCTATAGGACTTTAAATTTTAGCCATAGTACATTTAGTAATTTAGTGCTCAAATTTCATCTCGGGGAAAAAAAATCAGTCTCAGTTAATTCAATTTCACATAGTGATTAAAAAGCTATAGTGCTTAAATTTTAGTGCTATAGTGCTTTTTGCTATACGACTTTAAATTTTAGCCATAGTACATTTAGTACTTTAGTGCTCAAATTTCATCTCGGGGAAACAAAAATCAGTCTCAGTTAATTCAATTTCACATAGTGATTAAAAAGCTATAGTGCTTAACTTTTAGTGCTATAGTGCTTTTTGCTATAGGACTTTAAATTTCAGCCATAGTACATTTGGTACTTTAGTGCTCAAATTTCATCTCGGGGTAACAAAAAATCAGTCTCAGTTAATTCAATTTCACATAGTGATTAAAAAGCTATAGTGCTTAAATTTTAGTGCTATAGTGCTTTTTGCTATAGGACTTTAAATTTTAGCCATAGTACATTTAGTAATTTAGTGCTCAAATTTCATCTCGGGGAAAAAAAATCAGTCTCAGTTAATTCAATTTCACATAGTGATTAAAAAGCTATAGTGCTTAAATTTTAGTGCTATAGTGCTTTTTGCTATACGACTTTAAATTTTAGCCATAGTACATTTAGTACTTTAGTGCTCAAATTTCATCTCGGGGAAACAAAAATCAGTCTCAGTTAATTCAATTTCACATAGTGATTAAAAAGCTAGAGTGCTTAAATTTTAGTGCTATAGTGCTTTCTGCTATAGGACTTTAAATTTTAGCCATAGTACATTTAGTACTTTAGTGCTCAAATTTCATCTCGGGGAAACAAAAAATCAGTCTCAGTTAATTCAATTTCACATAGTGATTAAAAAGCTATAGTGCTTAAATTTTAGTGCTATAGTGCTTTTGGCTATAGGACTTTAAATTTTAGCCATAGTACATTTAGCACTTTAGTGCTCAAATTTCATCTCGGGGAAACAAAAAATCAGTCTCAGTTAATTCAATTTCACATAGTGATTAAAAAGCTATAGTGCTTAACTTTTAGTGCTATAGTGCTTTTTGCTATAGGACTTTAAATTTCAGCCATAGTACATTTGGTACTTTAGTGCTCAAATTTCATCTCGGGGAAACAAAAAATCAGTCTCAGTTAATTCAATTTCACATAGTGATTAAAAAGCTAAAGTGCTTAAATTTTAGTGATATAGTGTTTTTTGCTATAGGACTTTATATTTTAGCTATAGTGCTTAAACTCCATCGGAAAATAAATCAGTCTCATTTTATTATAATTTCACATAGCCTAGTGATTAAAAAGCTATAGTATATATAGTTGTAACTCTTAATATATAAGATTTACTAGGTTCAGAACTACCAACTGGCAAGTATTTTAAAACCAAATCCCGTTGGAAACAGGAATTCCCGTACAAATTTTTCTTAGTCAATTTAATTATACTTGATAGCTTACGTAAAGTGCGATTCGTAAAGGTGACGTAATGCGATGACAAACAATTAGAAGTCATCATAAACAAGTCCTTATTTAAAACCTAAATTGTATTATCAAACATCCAAGATCCTACAAGCCAAAAACCTTCATCCAAGGCAAACAAGGGTTTATTTTGCAAATAATATCAAAAACTACTATTTTACTATCACCAGCTTTTACTTACAGAAAATCAAGGCAAGCATGGTATGATTTTCAAGCAGTTTGTTTCTACTTTATTGATTTGACTGGTGTTTTTTCTTGGGTAATACGGAGAGGGTGAGCAAACAGAAGTCAACGAACAAATAAGAAAATATGAGAAACGTTTTGAAAGCCTTAAGAATTTTGGGGAAGGGCAAGACCGGAACCCTCCGCTCTTTCACACGTATCACTTCTCCCTTTGCTTTAAGTCACCAATTCGATGGGCGAAGTACAAAATATGTTAGTCTATGTATTAAAGCTATATTAAAGATCTAACACCCCTATTTTATTAAACGAAACGTAAACTCCATGTTTTATACGTGTGCGCACAAAAAAAACCTCTTAGATTCATCCCATGATATGAATAAGTCTCATAGTTGGTCTATTGAATGGAAGCAGAGATAGTTATTTTGGGGAGCCAGGGGGTTGGTTGCCATGTTGTTAAAAAATAAAAAAATAAACAAACCATTAAATGCATCAAACGGTATGTTAAGCTAAACTTTAGCAATAGTAAACTTGAGGCTCCCTGCCTTCCTAACATCTGGCGTACATCTTAGAGTTTCATGTGTGCCACACATTTCCTTCGCACGTGGCATGGCTACACTGCTTCTTGGTACAGTCTGTTCAATCCTTGGCACACTTCTACCATGCTATTATACCTATTATACCTCAAACGATTGCTTCAATCAGAGGTCTATTATACCTCAGACGATTACTTCAATCAGAGGTCTATTATACCTCAAACGATTACTTCAATCAGATGTCAAAGGCTAGTATGTGAAGCAACACCTGGGTAAAATATTTTTGCTGCATTTTAAAGTTAGGAAATTTTTCGATAAATTATAGTTTACAAATATATAATATATATATATATATATATATATATATATATATATATATATATATATAATATATATATATATATATATATATATATATATATATATATATATATATATATATATATATAATATATATATATATATATATATATATATATATATATATATTATATATATATATATATATATATATATATATATATATATATATTATATATATATATATATATATATATATATATATATATATATATATATATATATATATATATATATATATTTATATATATATATTGTCAAATATAAAATTTATCTTTTCAGGACTGAATTATTGATCCTTTTTTGTCGAAGAGGCGTCCACTTTCCTCTACCTGGTGCACATATCAGAACACCGTGTGTGCCCTAGAGTTCCACCGTGCTTGGCAAACTTTCTGCCATGCTTGGTGCATTTCCGCCACGCTGGGCTCGCGCCACCTGGTGTATGTGATTTCTGATAGTAGGCATCCCCTTGTTTTGTATATTACATTGATACATAAGAAATCTAAGTGGATCTCTGGATAGATCTGGGAGTCTCCTTTGGCAAAAGTTTTTTAATTAATGAATATAAATGTCTTTGTTATTTATTATTTATAATGTGTTCATAAAATTCCTAGTTTGGTTGCTTTTTATTTTACTGTATACATTTTGAGACCACACCCTCTTTCCTTGAGAGGGGCTTAAATGAGGATTAGTCAAATTTTCAAAAAGCAGTTTTTCTTAGGTTCCTTTTAAGAGAAAAACTAAATAAGATTTTTGAGAAAGTCCTGAGTCAAGTGAAAGTAATGCGTCATCGAACATTTGTCTATAAAAAAAAAACATCTTTTTTCTTCAAATGCAAATTAGACGTTTGATCGTCAACCGTAAAAACTAGTTTGGTCATTGTTAAATTTAAAGGAAGAAACGGAATTTGTACGCACATAATTTTCGTAGACGTTCCTGGCGCCAAAGAGAAACCTATAAATTCCTAACAATCAATAAACGAATCATCCAATGACCATTAAAAAAAAGTCTGAATGATTTTTACTTTTCTTAGTTATCTCTTTGACTGTTAATGTTATCATGCAGCATAAAATACTGAAGACATTGCAGCCTACCCATCCTGTACTTCACTGCAATCACAAAATACCTTGCTATACAATTGGAAATTTCCTAATAACAATATACAAGGTCGTTCCAAAAGGCAATGCGTTAAAAAAAAACGAGTCATTTAATTTTTTTATCAAAAATTCAACCATAGCCAGCATACCAGGACTGTAGATATAAGTTTTTCTTGAGATAGGTGTAAAATTTGGGAAGGAGGCAAAACGAAAAAAAAAAATATAAGGAAATTAGGGAAAATTTTAGGATAAATTATAAAACCCTTTCGGTATCAGGAGCGAAACAGACCTAAACACACCCTGCCTGTATTGTCCCTTAAAAATAGCACGTAAAGTTACATGGGATAATGAGATCCCAGTTCCGCGGAATCAAACAACCTGCTACCACCATAAATGAAAAATAGAAACTTTCATCTCTCCATCTCATCCTGACCTGCATCTCATCTGAAGCTCGCATCCTCAGCTGTTACTTGATATGAATGATACAGAGATTAGAGATGGGATTCTACCAGTGGCGGATCCAGAGGGGGGGCATGGGCCCCCCTAGCGTAGTCTAAAGTAGTGTAATTTACTTAATTAAATCAATTTTGCGTTAATTAAACTTGCTCCTAACGCAAGTTTATCGGATCAACCTATTTTGCCCCCCCCCTAAACACTTATTTTTTTGGGTAAACCTATTTTGCCCCCCCCCCCCTTCTAAAAAAGTGCTGTATCCGCCCCTGGATGTTACCATGCTTAGAGATTACTTTAAAAGTATTGGATCATCAGTTGCCTCAACAGCTTTTGACCAACCTTCCCTTAGTCTCTCACCCTCAGAAAATGTGAATATATACTTAGCAGCATTTTAAAGAACTTCGAAAGGCGATTAATGATACTTCTTTAGGGCCTGATGAACTCTTTACGATTTTGTTACAAAATATTGCAAGTGTAAATCCTGCACCACTTCTCCGTATAATTAATAAACGTGTTCGTTCAAGTACATTTTTCCATTGCATAAAATATGGTAAGTCTAGTGTAGATCGCCCTATTGTTATTTTGTCACCATTGTTTTTAAGTCTTAGATAAAATGTTAAAAGGAAGCATTTCTACTTGTTTAGATATTACAACTTTTTTTTGTTACCAAATATGTTTGGATTTGGAGCAGTATATGGATGATCTAGTCAAGTACGCCTGCTTTTTCAGGTATGGATGATCTTGAAGATGTGGGTGTCCCACAAGGTTTGATGTTAGGTGCGGTTTTATTCTTTATCTATATTAATGATCTTCTGTGATACTTGCAGGGAATAATTGTCTTGCGATTTTATTTGCAGATGATATAGCTTAGTCTGTTAAACGTCTTATGTAAACTGAGTTTATGGTTCTCGGTCGTTCAAAATGTGATGTCCAAAAAATCATGAGCACAAGATTTTGAATTCATACTGAGCAGTTACACGCAGAACCTCTACAAAACATTGGGTGCATGCATCGCTTTAAACCATTTTTTCATTTTTGATTTTAAAATAATTTATCACTCTTTGGTTACATCTTGATTAAATTACTGCACAAATACTTCTTTAATGCACATAAAGTTATTACAAGTACTTCAAAATAAAGCAGTGAGAACATTTGAAAATTTTATCTTAAAACTCAAAATGTATCGGAGGTAGAAGCTGTTTTTTTTTTGATCGTTTTTGTGCTTGAAACATATAAGAGACATGAATTTTGCAATTAGAGATTTTGAAATGCAAAATCCATGTAATTATTTCCACAAGGTGTCTTTGTAGATTCGGTCATCGCCTTCGATTCTTCTTCGCATTTTGATACGTATTTATTATGTTTGTAGATTTCGAAAAATCTAGGTGCTTAATTTGATACCAAATTCCGTGAATGTCAGATAAATAGATCTTCCCCCCCCCCTCAGTTTGCCCCCCCCCCAGAGACCTCGGCTTTCCCCTCCAGCTGAAATTTAGTTACTTCAAAAATCCTATCAAAACTAAGATAAATCTTCATAATTTAAGCATCAACAGGAACAGATCAGTTTTCTTTAGCATATATTTTCCTTTATAGTACTATAAAGTATCTTTATAGTACTTTTATAGTGCTATATATTACTTTCGTGGAGCCAAATGGCTCATTTTTCAGTTTTTACAGTCATTTTCGGTTTCACTTGATTTGGGAAAATTGGTTCAAACTCCCCCCCCCCCCCAAGATTTTGACGCTGGTTAAGAAGGGTCACTCGATGATCTGAAATCGTTCCAGGGACATGTTGAGGTCATGAAAGGAGAAGGTAAGGGTCATCCGAGGCCGTATCATTACTTATATCACTATTATACCCACCCTGTGGTGGGCTCCTACCCATCTCATAAGGTTGAGGCTGTCCATAAAACATGGAGCGTTTAGTTAAGGGGAAAACCCCTTATCCAAAAGCAAGTGGTCAGCAGACAAAGTCTGCCTCATTCTGGACTATAATACAATAGGCCTTCAATAGTATTTTATTTGCCACGAAGAAATAAATTTTACTATACAATTTTGATTCCCTTAAAAACTCAACCAAGCTCGGTTTTGAGTAAGCTCGTATGTTACATAAAATGCGGGAGGCATTTATTGTTCATTTAAGTTTAAACTTCGATATTTACTTTCATCAGAAAAACTGTTTTTTTTTTAATTAATTTACAGAAAGGTGCTTGCTCTCTTTATAAAAGAGACAGGCCACTTAAAGACCCTGAGTTTGCTCCATAATCTGTAGTCTAACAATCTTGATAAGCAGCTTAGCAATTACTGTAATAAGCCAGAGCTTAATTCATTGTCAAGGTCATTCCCTTTCATCTTCTGCTGAGCCAAGTGAGAGGGGCAGTAAGTGCGACGCTTGTAGCAGTCTTGAAAAGAAGAAAATCATGATTTGAATTCCTTTGCAGCGATATCTGTAACCTAGTAAAGGGCAACAAACGGCAAATTTGGAAAAAAAATACAGACATGGGCGTAGGGAGGGGGCAGCTGCCCCCCCCCTAGACCTTCAAATTTACATTAGATATGGCTGAAAAAGCAGATGGTTTGGAAAAAGCAGTTGATAAAACTCCATCACACTATCGACTGCCCCCCCCCCCTAGACAATATGTTGCCTAATGCTGCCTACGCCCATGAATACATGGTTGAAAGGGAAACAAAAAAAAAATTAAATTAAATTACACTGTATAGTTTAGATTGAAAAAAGTAAATGTTATTACTGTCATAGGGTATCATTTAATTTTCTTTCAAAAACACGAATTTTGAAAAGGGAATTTTACCAATGAGTTTATCATAATTGAAAACTTTAAAAGAGCCTTTCTAACAAAAAATTTGAAAGCAGCAAGTGACACTGTGGGAAAAAACATTTCACAAGCAGATAGAATTGCTCCATCTCATTTGGTTTGTTTTAAACACCCTTGTATGCACAATTTTAGCATCTTGACGTTTTGATTTTGGAAGTAAAAGGCCCTTTTTCTTATTTTTTTATTTATTTTTTAACAGCCTAAATTAAGAAGCTCCCAGAATCCTTGAAAGCTTATTTTCTGCACTTTAGCACGAAAACTAGGGAGGAACCGAATCCCATTGTGTGGACTTGACAAAAATGTGTGTCCCAAGTCATTTTCCAGATCAAACAGTTCGTGGTAACGAACTGTAAGTAAGGAGCGACCCGGCTCAATGGTAACCGAAACTCTAGAAAACGGGTTTTTAATACCAATAGATATATCAAAAGAATCAGATTTCAATGCTGATTTCAAATATATAACTTTCATCAAGTTTAGTGCTACCCATCAAAAGTTACGTGCCTGAGAAAATTTGGCTGATTTTCGAAAAAAGGGGGAAAGACCCCCTAAAAGTTATAGAACCTTAATGAAAATCACACCATCATATTCAGCGTATCAGAGAACCCTACTGTAGAGGTTTCAGGCTCCTATCTACAAAAATGTGGAATTTTCCATTTTTTGCCAGAAGAAAGATCACGGATGCGTGTTTATTTGTTTGTTTGTTTGTTTTTTTTTTTTTTTTTTTCCCAGGGGTGATCGTATCGACCCAGTGGTCCTAGAATATCGTGGGAGGGCTCATTGGAACGGAAATTAAAAGTTCTAGTGCCCTTTTAAGTGACCAAAAAAAATGGAGGGCAACTAGGCCCCCTCCCACGCTCATTTTTTTCCCAAAGTCTCCCGATCAAAATTTTGAGATAGCCATTTTATTCAGCATGGTCGAAAATATGATAAAAGTGTCTTTTAGGATGACTTGATCCCCCAAAGTCCCCAGGGGGAGGGCTGAAAGTTATGAACTTTACTCAATGTTAACATATAGTATTGGTTATTGGGAAGTATACAGACTTTTTCAGAGGAGATTTTTTCTGGTAGGTGGGGGAAGGAGAGGGTCGGGGGCTATATGGAAGGATCTTTCCATGAAGGAAGTTTTCATGGGGGAAGGGAAACTGCCATGAAGGGGGCGCCGGACTTGCCAGCATTATTTATTGGTTATTGGGAAGTATACAACCATTTTCAGGAAGGATTTTTTCTGGAGGGGGGGGGGCTAGAGGAGGGGGTTACTCTGGAGAATATTTCCGTGGAGGATGTTTCTTTGGGGTAAGGGACATTTCTATGAAGGGGGCGCCGGATTTCCAAGCATTATTTAAGAAACGATCAGAAATTAAATAAAAAAAACAAGTTTTTTCAACTGAAATGTAAGAAGGAATATTAGAACTTAAAACGAACAGAAATTATAACGTATGTGAGGGGGTTCTCCCCCAAGTCAATACCTCGCTCTTTACGCTACAGTTTTTTTTAGTGCTTTCAAAAGAGCTATCTATTCTAATTAAACGGCCTTTGTGATTCAGGGGTTTGTGAATCAAAATTTTTTTTAACTTTTAACGTAAAGAGCGTGGTATTGACTAAGGGGAGAACCCCTTCATATAAGTAATAACATATACGTAATAAAAAAAAACAATAAAAAAACAAGCGATACGGCTCAATAGTAATCGAAACTTTTAAAAACGAAATTTTGATGTCAATAAATGTATCAAAAGAATGTGTTTATAATGCTGATCCTAAATATATAAATTTTATTAAGTTTAGTATTACTCATCAAAGGCTACGAGCCTGAGAAAATTTACTCGTTTTTTTAAAGAGGGGGGAAACATCCCCTACAAGTGAAAGAATTTTAATGAAAATCACACCGTCAGATTCAGCGTATCAGAAAACCCTATTACATAGGTTTCAAGCTCATATCTGCAAAAATCTGCAACTTTGTATTTTTTGCCAGAAGAAAAATATACGAATATAGAAGTTAGTTACGTAAGTTAATTTGTAAAGACATCCATTTAGCAAAAGAAAATTAAAATTTTTATGCAAATAAAAGCTGCATTAACTAAAAAACGATCAGAAATTAAATAAAAAAAAACAAGTTTTTTAAACTGAAAGTAAGGAGCGACACTAAAACTTAAAACGAACAGAAATTATTCTGTATATGAAAGGGGCTGTCCCCTCCTCAACGCCTCGCTCTTTACGCTAAAGTTTGACTCTGTCTCACAACTTTATTTTTTAAAACAATAAAAAACTTTAGCGTAAAGAGCGAGGCGTTGAGGAGGGGACAGCCCCTTTCATATACAGAATAATTTCTGTTCGTTTTAAGTTTTAATGTCGCTCCTTACTTTCAGTTTAAAAAACTTGTTTTTTTTTATTTAATCTCATACAATAAATGATCAAGAATTTTAAAAAGGGCTCATTCACTTAAAAATTAAAGACTCTGGTAACTTTTTTAGCGGTTTAATTGATATGCCTTATTTCCTGATAAACAGTTGGTGGTGGGAGGCGCATTGGCATTGGCAGGGGTCATAGACCTAATTTGTGTTTTTATAGTCTATTGAAAATCTGTGTTTCCACGTCATATAAGGTGCAAAAATGCCTAACTTTCAACTTAAAAATTGACAACAAGAGAGGGAGGAGTTTGGAGGGAGGAGTTTGGAGCACAATGTTTCTCCGATCCTACGAATTAAAAGTCTTGTATGTTTCATATTTGAGCAAGGTGCCGCGCGCCTTGCGCCGTACCTCGCACCTTCTTATTCCCGCGCTTCTGCTAAAAAGTTGACATTAAAAAAGACTAAGTACAACTTTGACCTTGCTTTTTTTCGCACCAACTCTGGAATTTTTTTCATATGCATTATCCGATTTTTTTCCACTATGCATCTCAAAAATGAAGTTGTCAACACCTCAAAATTTTCAAAATGCTATAGGCCCATTTCAGGAATGAACTTTTAAATGAGCAAAAACGATGCCACGTACAGTATGGTTTGATCGGTTCGATGGGTCTTAATTCTCTGGGAAGGCCGCATCCAGGAGAAAGGGGCTTACCAGGTTTTATCCCCCAGAAATTTTTTCCAACTCGTAAAAAAGTAACAACTACACATATAAACACATTTTGATGTGTTTTGTAAAGTTTTTTTGTACTTCCCCCCCCCCCGAAAAAAAACCCGAAGATAAATCCTGGATACGTCCTTGATCTATGGTAAAAGAAAAAAGCAGTCAGTCCTGGTTCGATGGTTGAATACTTTATAAAGCATTTACGTCTTGAAAATATTCTACCATGTAGTCTTTTTTTATTATGACGTATGTCGATTCCTATGATTTTTAATTGAAATTGTATTTCCCTTTCTTTTTTCTTTTTTAGGTTTGCCTCGGGATGGAGTCCAAACGAGCAGCAAAAGCCGGTCAAATTACGCATCGTCACAAAATTTGTGTGAACAAGAATTTGCTTTGCAAATATAGCTGAAGCTGGAAAAACCTAAAAAAAATGGTATTTTTCAGTTCAGCAAAAGGGCAATGATCGGGTACTGCGCAATCGGGGAAAGGCAGTTATACAATAATCCCAAGAATTGTTCCTATCTATATAAGGATATAGACAGCAAATGATATTAACTCGAATGCTAGTGAAACCACTAAGAATCACAACTGACATTTCAAAAATATATGCAAAGATTCTTTGGATTGTTATTTAAGAATTTATCGAAGACCAGAGTATATCCAGAATTTTGTGCGGGGGGGTGGGGTGGCGTTTTATTTTTTGTGGGAGAGGAGGGTTTGCAAAAAATCTTTAAAAGCCCCGCCAAAAATTTGTTTATATGTAGTTTTTTTTTAGCTTATTGTAAGTTAGATTTTTTTTTTTGGGGGGGGGTTTCAAACCCCGTACCCACCCCCCTTGGATAGGTCTTGCCAAAGATTATAGAAAAATCATCACGTGTTACGATTAAGAATGTCTAGAAAGCCTGGTTATCTGTTCACGGAGGGTGGTAGGGTGGGGTCAGGCCAGGAGCCACTTTTTTCAGAAAGCAATATGCTTGTATGAAAAGTATACCCAGCTTAAAAAAAATGATAGTAAGAAAGGAAAGAGCTTTATCTCGCACAACCACCCTTTTTTAAAGTTTGAAAAAAAGACTATGTTGTCCCGTTGTAGAAAATTTCCGGCTGGACCCACCTCCCCCTCCCCCTTGGTAAGATGTTTTCTTGCCTCACTTCTTATTCTTTGAGAAAATATTGCCAGCGTCTTCGCCGGGAACTGAAATAATTGTCCTCGTTTCTTTGCATGAATACTAAAAATATATCCCATAAATGTAACATTGAGAAGACATTTTCTTGAGAAGAACCTTCGTTTAAGCTAATCAATATACAATACATGAGTGCAACTTTTTTTTTACTTTGTAGGTGGTCAATACTTTTCATATTAAGTTTGACCGAATGAATACTAAAAATGAAAACTTTATTTATGTTCAGTGGGAAAATCTTTCAATCTTCTAATTCTGCAGTTTAACCAGCCAAGGAGCATTCCTGGGGAGGATACAGCCTCCGAACCTTCCCCAAGTGTGCACATGTGACCCGGCACATATTTGACAGGAACTAAGCAAATAAGTAACCAAAATAAAATCAAGTCGGTCCCAGAGAGGCCATCTAGCAGTCTAAACGCCATCTAGAACCTGCTTGGCTGAATACGATGTAATGATGATATTATTTGACGAATTTATTTGCTTGATTAAACTCTCTTTGTCCCTCATTTTTTTTCTATTTTTTTTAACTGATCAAACAAACTCGCCACTTACAAATATGTGAAACCTTCAAGCAAAAAAAAAAAAAAAAAAAAAGAAAATCCCAAAAGTAAGAATCTTTTCACAAATATACATGAAGCTTTAAAGTTGCAGCTCTTAGTTATAGCTTAATTCCCTTCCCCAAACAGTATATTCTGAGCTTAGTAAGTATAAGAAATGAGAATTGGGGGAAGGGGTGTAATTTGCTACGGACCAGGTGGGCACTGTCCCTCACAGACCTCGGTTTACCCCTCCTCCCCAGACCCCAGTTTTCCCCTCCCCCAAGCTAAAATTTAGTTTCTTCAAAAGTATTGTCGAGACAAAGATAAGCCTGCATAATTGAAGCATCCACAGAAACGGATCAATTTTCTACAGTATATATTTATCTTTATGGTACTATATGGCTCATTTCTCAGTTTTCACTGTCATTTTCACTTGATTTGGGAAAATTGGTTCCAACTACCCCTCCCCTCCTCCCCCGGGAATTTGACAAGATTACTTAACTGGGGTGGGGGGACAGCATGCCAGCAATCCTCTTATATTTAGATTTTGATTTGCCCTAAACGAGCCATTTAATTATAGAGACATTATTATACAAATTTTAAACATTAGTCTTGAGAAGGGAGATCGTATTAATTTTTAAAATAACTTCTAAGTGAAAGTAAAGAGCGACGTTAAAAATCAATATGCTTCCAGATTACTTTTCTGTAGTATAAGCTACTTAAGGCTACGCGGTACCTTAAAGAATAAACCTCATCTCCTGGAAATCTCTGAAAAAGAAATTTAATTTCTCTCTTTTTGTGCCGTAGGTAAAGATATCCAGTTTTAATGAAACTTGTATTATCAGAAAGTGTGTACGTTTTTTTTTATTAAATATAGCAGAAAGGGTAGTTCTTAAAAATGTTCTAAGATACCTGCTAGAAAACGCCAAAAATCAGCTCAAAGTAAATATTAATTGAGAAATTTGGTAGCTTTAGGACTTCCCTGTCGTGCTACCCGGTTTGATCAGAAGCTGGCCGACAAAAGGTACGTTAAATTTTGTTGTCTTTTGAATTAAATTTCATAGTTAAACCTCAGATTCTCAAGAGTTCTCGGTAGTGGCTAGTCTTATGGGAGAATTAACTAATGGATCCTTTGTACTTGAGACGGTTAGTCGACAAGACGGAAAGGCTGAGACTCAGAAAATAATTCTAAGGTGCCGCATTACCTTATTGTAAAAATTAAGACAGTCTGTGATTAGGTCAGTGGCGTAAATTCAGGGGGGAAATGGGTACACTAGGGTTTTTTGCCACCCCTTTAATTTTAATAAATACGTTTTGGGGGCATTTCCACTGGAAAATGCTATTTTTGGGTATTTTCATTGAAAAAACGAATAAATTTACCTCCGCACCCAATTTTTATGAATTAACACTACTGGAATGATCGACTAAAAACTATACATCAATAAGGAGCCACTTAACAGTCTTATCAACCTTATGCAAACCAGTGTGAAAGGCCTCCTCAGCCGATATGAATCCACTACTAAAACAAAGTAAATCTTCCCATAGATGAAGGGGAGTGCTGCCAGTTTAGCACCCCTCTTTATTTTATTTTAAACTTTATTTTAAAACGTTGCCTTTTGCTCTTATATGCTATAAAATTGAATGCTCTAAAAACGAAAGAGGAATACGATATCAAATTTGACTTGTCTTTCATCCAAAAGCTTCAAGGATAAAAAGGCATATTCAGTTGTATTTCTTAAAATAATAAAAAATTCCGTTTAAATACAAACAACCAGAATTAGTAAAAACAAAATTTGCAATTATGAACTGGCAATATTTGGTCTATTCTAAAAAGCTTTCAAGAAATTACTGATTATAAAATAGATAAAGCAATTCATTTCTCTGAATAAAAATAAATAGATAAAAATAAGTTTTTTAATTATATTAAAAAGTAACTTCTAAACTTGGAGCAAATATAAAATATCATGTATACATATGTCACATCAGGGGATTGTCACCACTCTCAACCCTTCACTTTTTACGCTGAAATTTTTTCCTTTTCTCTTATTATCAAAATCATTATACAAAATCATCAAAGTTATTGTCAAAATCCTTGGAATGTTCCAAGATTAAATAAACGGATGCCAAAGCCATAGGGCTAGGCTATGATTAAAACTTGAACTTTTATCGCATTGTTTCGAGAATTATTAACTGAATTTAAATGTATTTTTATAAGCAGTAACATTTTCTGTCGATCTTTTCTTTTTCTTAAGGCAATTGGTAAATGAAACACTTGAAATTACCAACAAGGAGTTACTTGCTTCTCGCCAACCGATTTACATGTTGGACAGCCATGTATGCTAATCTTGGCACAATTTCCCCACACTTGGCACAATTCTGCTATTTTCTGAATAGTTTCACCGCACTTGGTACGGTTCCACCACGCTCGGCAAAGTTACGCCACGCTTGGCAGAATTCCACCGCTTTTGGTACAGTTCCACCACGCTTGCTATGCTCCACTTAATGAACATGATTTCTGAGAGCGAACTACCCCTTGATATCAAATGGCTATATGCGTTCCTTTCTAAAATGCTCTCAGGAAAGCACCTCTTAAACACTCCTCTCAAGAGCAGGGTGACAGCCCTTTCATATATAAATAATTTTTATCGGTTTATGTTTTAACATTTATCTTTACTTTCATTTGAAAAAAAATCTTTTTTATTTGTTCAACATAAGTAATGGACATTTTTGAATTCCCTCTGGTGTATGTTTAATTTAATTGGCAAAATTAAGTTATTGGCACCTCTGTTAGAGCTGTAAGAAATTCTACGAAATTAAGCTGTTGTTATTAATGTCTTATTTATTTCGATTATAACATCTTGGCGTTTAATTTGGTTTTTCAATCAATCCGATTGAGATTTGATTTCCTGAAGAGTTTAGAATACCATGGAAGAATACTGTCAATTTAGTCACCATTTCAGGAATCTATAAAAACAATTTACAGGAGCCTACTGCTTATTCCTATACTTAGTATACAAATTAATTCTGTCAATTCTGGCAACTTAATTAATGGCTATATTTACTTCTTTGATAACTCCCTTTCTTCCATTTCCTCTTCTTGATTACTATTCTGAAAATCAGATTTGCTCCTTGAGGATTCATTCCTTCCCGAAAAAAAGGGTTACCCCTTTTCTTGACCTCGCACGGCTTGCCAAAGGCACGACCATAGCTTGCTTTACATATAGCGGCATCTCCCGGGGTACCAGAGAAAGTTCTGTTTGATTGGCTTATACCCAGGCGTTAGTAATGAGACGCATATAACGTATAGATTTGCTGTTTAGAATCTTAGTTTGTGGATGACCATCTAAGCATGAGGACTATACTTCTGTTGTCATGCTGCGTCTTAGGTAAGCTTAAGTGACCTTGAAATTATTTAAACTGAGACCTGAGGACAATCATAGTTGGCTCATGAATACGGTGGGGCCTCCTGCTTTACCTATTAAATATCTAGATTTTGCGTGTTTTTTCAGTAATCAATCCTTAAATTTAGAAAAAAATTCTCAGTAATCAATCCTTTTATAGGCTGTTACAAACTTACAATCTCCGAAAAATTGAAGTATACTGATGCTAAATACAAAATGTAATATAGAACTACTCGTTACATGAGTAAAAAATAATCCTACAGTACCCTCCGAAAAAAAAAAGAATTCCTTAGACAGAGCTTAATCTACAATATTAAGAAACCTTTTTAATTCAGAAGATTGAATATTTTGTTTTTTATTTAGCTTCAACAGTTTATAAACAAGATTTTGGTAATCTCCGTGTATGATTTCCTTTGTAATCTAGGCCAAGTTATAATAACAACAAACTCTTATTGTAGCCTATTCTTATCAGAGAAAGTGATTAATTTTAGTGTCTAACTTCAACGCTTCCCAGTCACCCTCCACCTATTGCTTGGATACATGGGCGTAGGCAGCATTAGGCAGCATATTGTCTAGGGGGGGGGGAAGTCGATAGTGTGGTGGAGTTTTATCAACTGCTTTTTCCAAAGCATCTGCTTTTTCAGCCATATCTAATGTAAATTTGAAGGTCTAGGGGGGGCAGCTTCCCCCCTGCCCCCCACCCTCCCTACGCCCATGCTTGGATATACCCCTAGACAATATTCAAACATCTGCTGATTCTGCTGATTCATCGGCAGTTGGTTCGTAACGCAAATTTTAAAAACAAAACTAGCAAATTTGGATAGAGTGTAGGGCTAAAGCAGGGCTCCCACGGCGTCAATAAAATTAATTAAGCTGTCCATAAAGTTAATAAACCGTTTTTCTCTTATAACTTTATTGACTTTATGGTTGTCAGAAAGAAGTTAAACTTTATTTAACTTTTTCAATACAGTCCGGAAAGTTTAGCCAATGTGAAGACTTGTGTAAAATTTCAATTCAGCTAAAAGAAACTAATTAGATAGCCAGTCTTGAACTTTTTTCTCTAACCTGTGGAACATTGAAGCAGGAGACTTGCTTAGTTCACTAGTGAGAAATAAACCTTTAATATACAGTTCCTCGCAAGGGGGACATAAGGACAGAATTTGTGTTGAAAACGCATTCAAGGAAATAGTAATGTGTCAAGAATTGGGTCCTCATTTTTATCTGTGAGCCTTCTTTAGTAAATTTTAAAGTAAAAACAACATCTAACTTAAGACTAACTTATTAAATTGAAAAAGTTATCAAAAAATAATGTCAGATATATTCAGGAATGAACATGTGAATAATTCAAATTAATTGCTTCAAAAAATTTCCATAAAGTCAGGAAAGAAAAATTCATGTGTGAGCGCGACAGACTTTACGGTATGTAACTTTGCAGAATACTTTATTAACTTTATTGACATGGGAGCCCCGCTTAAGGAATAGGATAAAACGATAAAGATCCTCAAGAACCATTGATAACGTATTTGGCTTTGACAATTGCCGAACTTCTGGCTACCGGGTCATTTTAACAGGGGCAGATAGCAAACCTGTTGCTAGTGGTGTCCTTTCGGGGGGGGGGGACAATAATTTGGAGAAAAATTATATTATAGCGTATGCCCCATGACTCCGGATGGACACCCGCCTTGCCCCCCTCCCCCAATAAAAATGCTGGAGCTGCGCCCCTGCCTATTGCCCAACCTTACACCAACTAGGATCGAAGTCAGGGCCCCGTATTGTCAAGCAGAGATCAATCCAAGATAAAATTCTAGTTTAGGGTCCGAAAGTAGTTGAGCAAGGTGAATGAACCTTTCAGGAATGAATCCAGGGCCAAAAATGTACATTGGGAAGGTATTGCCAAGCCACTATGATTACCTTTTTCTTATTTCTAGTGCTTAGAAGATGGTATATATAGCGTCTGAATTTTGGCAAAAAATATGTTACCTGAATTTTGAGTTTTCAATATCTTTACATTGGCTTTTGGTTTTGAAACTGAATTTCTGCTCATTCAATAGAATTTTAATCTATATCAAAGCTTTTTTTTCTAAATTTAAGCAATAATTTTACAAATCTTTAAAACCTTATAATTGGGGTTGAGCAAAGGTTTGAGGCTCAAAACACTCTTGTGCTGCAGCTTCCCCGGGTGCTGCAGCTGGAGGGAGCGTGCCGCGGCGGGGGGATTGTCCAATTTTATCCAATGTTTCGTTTTGATCTTTTTTTTTGCTTATATTTGAGTCGGGAGGGGGCGCTGTAATTCCGGGCCTACCAACCCTAGGAACGCCTCTATTGGAAGTGCAAGAGTGATGCATGATTTTTGATCCCACAATTTATATTCCAAGTCAGTCATATTTTCCCGCCAAAAAATCCCGGTACTTATGCATTATCTGGGTACACGACGCAATGCTAAAGGAAACCAGTCAAACGGATATTTGCAATAGATAAATGGATCGCAAAGCGTGGTTTGTCATTCCGTTTACAATATTTAAACTATTGTTTTTGGGGGTTTAGGGGGGGAAAAGGTACATAGGTTAGGTATTTAATATATGCTGTGCTTTACCCCCACCCCCTAATTTGCCAATATATAGCCCAAATTAGTTTCTAAACTATAATATTTTCATCCTATTTTTTTATTATTAACATTAACCAAACTTGACCTCTTTCGTGTGTACCATATAATGCATAAGTGCAAAAATCCCAATTACTGGGGTAACGGTGTGGAAGAGACTCACTCCAATAGGTCATTAAAAAATATTTAATATCATTGAAATCCCCCTCCAACTTCCTCCCAAAATCCTCTCTGTCAATACTCATGTCAGTGTAATTAAACTGGGAACAGCGGGATTTTCCACGGGGGGGGGGGGATAGATTACTCAGAAAATATGAAACTTACTCATTCTTCAAAAGCGTAACATAATTGTAACATAAATTTAAAAACGTAACAAAAATGTAACTTTTTAAGGACCGTAACGTAAAACGTACCGTTTTATTTAAAACCCCAAAAATGCTACGAACGTAACCTCGATGGCAACCCTGGTCGTGTGTACTGATACAGGGATGCAGGTTTAGCGCGTTGTAACCCAGAACCAAGAAGGTTTCGACCTTCGTCTGGGTACATTGACCAAACTTGTTTGTTGACTAATATTACCGTTAACTTATACTTTCACTATATTGGTAGTGAAAGTCAATTAGATATACCTCAACAATTAAGTAAGGATTAATTTACTATATAAATAAGTATCAATCGTAGGCTGTTAATATATTTTTATTCATTGATACGTTCAAAATTATACACCAATCACAAACATACCGTCGTTTCTGATTAAGGTTTATATTCTCTATGCTACTTTCCGTACGTTATTTTTCTGCCATCCTTCGGTTTTAATACATGAACGGAAGAGAAAAATTTTACTATTACTTCATAGCTGAAATTCAGTTCTATTCATCTACCTAACTTAATTTTTGAAATTCGGTGTAGAGGGTTTTTAGATTAAAAATACGTTGAAATTTGGTGGAAAATCGTTGAAAAAGTACGATTTTCCTTTTTTTTTTTTTTTTTTTTTTTTTTTTGCTTGTTTAGACCGAGGGCGGATCAAGGGGGGCGCCTTTTTATGGCGCCCTCTTTTCCTGTCTTTCTTTTTTTCACTTTTTTTAGAATAAATTTGTCAATGTGATTAATCATTGGTACCTTTGTCACATTGTCCCTCCCCCCCCCCCCCCCACAAGATTTTGATCATTAACGCCCTTGTCACAATGGGCCTCCAAGATTTTGCTCTAAATCCGCCCCTGGTTTAGACCCTTCTCTAAGGAAATCCCTAAGTAATATAATAATTAATATAGTAAAGAGGGTCTATAATACATAATAAAAGTAATATAATAATAATAAAAGGGGTGTCGCAACAGCAATAGTTAAAGAAACATTCTTTGAAAGAAAATGTCTTTCATTGGCTGTCAGTGACAAAAAAAAATATTTCAATTAACTACAATAAGCTATATTGAGCTTATTTGACGTATCAACTAAAAAATAAACAAATTGTCGGAGAAGCTTTTTCAACTGAAAGTAAGGAGCGACATTAAAACTTAGAACGAACAGAAATTACTCCATGTATGAGGAGGACTGCCCCCTCCTCAGTCCGGTGCTCTTCATGCTAAAGTTTTTTAGTACTCCAAAAAGCTTCTTACTATAACTAAACAACCCTTGTGTTTCAGGAGTCGTTCGTAGGTAGTTGGGACAAAAAGTCAAACTTTAGTCAAAGGAGCTCCCCCCCCCCAAAAAAAAACAACAAATTTCCTCCCCCTAAATTTTAAAATGTGCAACCCCCCCCCCCCCAATGGTGGATAAGGAATTGGGGCTCTTTTCCACTTAGTGCGAAAGCAACTAACTTAGGAGTTAAAATTACTTTTGCCTTTAACATTTTAAATGGAAATTGGCCTATTGCAGGGGCTCTGATTGGGGGGGGGGGTGGCAAATGCCCTTTTCTGTATCTTTACAAAAATGTCTCTCTCCTTATATTTTGAAGGAATTGGCAGTCTTGTAGTCTCAAAAATCTCCTAAACTTGCCTAGATTGTAATTTTGTTGTGTGAGCTAATTCTCATTTTATATCTTGTAGGGTTTGTGGCCGGACAAGGTGCGCGTCCTAAGCGTCAAGATGCTATCGTACAAACATCTGAACAGCTCTGCGAAGACAGACCACCCAATGAATACTTCAGGTTGTCTACTGAAGGCGACTGCAGAGAAGTCGTCAGGTAATAAAACAAATAATGAATTTTACTTTCGATTTGCTTATAAAAATTTCGATACGTACGATTTGAGGAAAGTGCGTATCCGCACTGGAAGATAAACTATATGTTGTAACAAGGCAGTATTTTTCTCGAGTGCAAAAGTATAGATACATCAATCAATTATATCTAAGTTTTCCGATAGAATAACTTGATTTAGGAATTATAAAAAAGCAGAAATTTACCAAATAAGTTTTTTGGGAGAAGGAGGTAAGACTTGAGGGAGGTGAGACAACAATATTTGTTTTGTGAGGGGGCCCAATGAGTTTGATGTTTTCTTTTGCAAGAAAGGTAATATATAATGTTTTATCCTGGGGGGGGGTCTTTTGAAATTATGTGGATTTTAGATTCACATTTCTTGTCTGTAACGGGGGTGGATGTGTTTTGAAAAATCACAAGAAACTGAAGTTACCTTATCAATCTGAAATTTTACTCCTGAAGTTGTCCCGATACTATTGGTGCACGAAACAAATATTTTATAATTTTTGGGGAGAGAAGGCATTAGAAGTTTTTCCACGGTTTACAAAACCAATAGATTAGTAAGCGTGTTGTAAGGTTTACATTGTACAAAATTTACCTTGGGGCCCTATGTACCAGTGTTTGGAGAATTCCCCTTTATCTTTAATGCTTATGAATGTCCTAGATATTTTGTCTCGCTGCTTCAAAGATTAAATGTAAAAAAAATCGAAAAGAGTAAGAAAATACTATCAAAAAACATTCTTTTATAATTAATTTTCTTACCACGCATGCACAAAGTAAATTACGGGGGAAGGGTGTTTATTCTTCAGAACAGAAAAAGGTGACTTATGTTAAATTCTTGGGGATTTTTGGGTGAAATTCTAATATTAATAAGATCAGGAGGAGGGATTTTCTTGCCCCTTCTCCTACGCACATACCTAATATGCAGATATCACTGGGAATTTCACAAAGTTAAAGATTTTTTTTTTTTTGTAAGATTATCTTGTAGTTAAGATATCAAACTGAAATGGTTATTGCTGAGTAGATACTTGTTGCATCATGAAGTCTGCCGAAGCCAACGCTTGCTCAGTCCACCCTTTCTAATTTTCTGCGTTGCCCATATCCCAGGAGACAACCTGTAGCTACAACGCACCACAGATCCCAGAATTTGATTCTGGTGATGAGATTATGCAAAAGCGTCTCCATAAAATTCAAACACGAAGAAGAAGAATATAACTTACATAAACTTATATAGTTTAATTAGCTCGTACACATTGTTAACTTGTTTGAATTTGTAGGTGTGACAGAGCTGGCATTGTGGGTGCTATCCGTTTAGCCTTTGTTAAATGTCCTGCTGGTCTTGCTTTCGACATCGACAGACAGACCTGTGACTGGAAAGGAAAAGTCAGCAATTGTGATAAACTTGAAAGTAAGTATAGATAAACATAGTAAATACAGAGATTAAGTGCAGATAACTCAATAGAAACAGCATACTTTTTTTGTGAATGCCAGTTGTTGTAAACTGTCTGTCCTTTGAAACTTCATGTATCTATTGTTATAATGCTGCAGCTGCCACCATTACAGATGAGGATGGTTATTTACATGCGGGGTTCAGTGAAAGGATACGCTCTCGTTTCTTAAAAGAATTACCCCCACCCTTTTCTGAATAGCCTTTTACCCTTCCCCTTTTTATAAAGGAATCTGTTCTTATTTTGGATCAAAAGGCATAGGCGCACTGATTCCTCGCAGAAAAACTGGTAGGAGCTATTTTTAAAGCAACAACTTTGTTTACTGCACATTCATTATTAGTCACCATGCATGTGCTATCTGATCAGTTATCTGTTTCGCCTTTTCAAACAGTTCGTGGTAACGAACTGTAAGTAAGGAGCGACCCGGCTCAATGGTAACCGAAACTCTAGAAAACGGTATTTTGATACAAATAGATACATCAAAAGAATCAAATTTTAATGCTGATTTCAAATATATAAGTTTCATTAAGTTTAATTGTACCCATCAAAAGTTAGGCGCCTGAGAAAATTTGGCTGATTTTTGAAAAAAGGAGGAAAGACCCCCTAAAAGTTATAGAACCTTAATGAAAATCACACCATCATATTCAGCGTATCAGAGAACCCTACTGTAGAGGTTTCAAGCTCCCATCTACAAAAATGTGGAATTTTGCATTTTTTGCCAGAAGAAAGATCACGGGTGCGTGTTTATTTGTTTGTTTGTTTTTTTTTTTCCCAGGGGTGATCGTATCGACCCAGTTGTCCTAGAATATCGTGGAAGGGCTCATTGGAATGGAAATTAAAAGTTCTAGTGCCCTTTTAAAGTGACCAAAAAAATGGAGGGCAACTAGGCCCCTCCCACGCTCATTTTTTTCCCAAAGTCACCTGATCAAAATTTTGAGATAGCCATTTTGTTCAGCATGTTCGAAAATATTATAAGTATGTCTTTTAGGATGACTTAATCCCCCGAAATTCCTGGGGGGAGGGCTGAAAGTTGTGAACTTTACCCAATGTTAACATATAGTATTGGTTATTTGGAAGTATACAGACGTTTTCAGGGGAGATTTTTCCTGGTAGTGGGGGGGGTGGGGTGGTTCCGGGGTTATGTGGGAGGATCTTTCCATGAAGGAAGTTTTCATGGGGGAAGGGACATTGCTATGAAGGGGACGCCGGACTTCCCAGCATTATTTAAAGCAAGATCAGAAATTTAATATAAAAAAACAACTATTTCAACTGCAATAGCAGCAACATCGAAACTTCGAACGAACAGAAAATATTACATATATGATTGGGTTCACCCCGTAGTCAATACCTCGCTCTTTAAGCCAAAGATTTTTTAGTACTTTCATAAGAGCTATTTATTCTAATTAACGGCCTTTGTGATTAAGCGGTCATTTTTAAAGAATTGGAACAAAATTCGAACTTTCGCTTAAAGAGCAAGGTATTGACTAGGGGGCGAACCCCCTAATAAACAAATTAAAAATATATGAATATAGAAGTTCGTTACGTAAGTTAATTCGTAAGTTACGTATATTTATTACTAATAAAAACGTTCGTAAATATAATTAAACAAGTTTCGAGAAAGCCATTTAACTAAATAAGATTAAATTAATATGAAAATTTTGTTTTAATTATTCATGTACGGTGAGCCAAGATCAAAACCTGCATTTATTCAAAAACGTTCAAAAATTAAATAAAAAAACAAGTTTTTTAAACTGAAAGTAAGGAGCGACAATAAAACTTAAAACGAACAGAAATTATTCCGTATATGAAAGGGGCTGTCCCCTCCTCAACGCCTCGCTCTTTACGCTAAAGTTTGACTCTGTCTCACAACTTTATTTGTTAAAACAATAAAAAACTTTAGCGTAAAGAGCGAGGCGTTGAGGAGGGGACAGCCCCTTTCATATACGGAATAATTTCTGTTCGTTTTAAGTTTTATTGTCGCTCCTTACTTTCAGTTTAAAAACTTGTTTTTTTTATTTAATTAAAATAAGAGCCGAAGACAAGCTTAACCTAGAGGTAAAAGCACTTATGACATTTTGAGCATATTTCATGTATCTGGCGCCATAAAAAAGAGAAATAAAATGTTAAAGCATTACTTATGAAATTATATATGAAAATCACCATATTTAAGCCCATATCATCTAATATGCTTGTATAGTTTGTGGTATTGGGACCATTCCACAGTTCCAGAAACAACAAATTCTGTTGAGAAATTCTGATGTTTAGAAATTTTGCACAACCAAATAATTTGGTTGTTTTAAACTAGATGTCTTACGTTAAGTAAGATAACCAAAAAACTGAAAATTTAAAAATATATAGGCCTACCAATTTTTTTTACCTTTATTTGATTCGGGGCTTCAAATTTGGATTCTATATCTGCATTTTTCGACATCTCGATAAAGTACGGTCTATTCTACTCTATTCAAAGGTTGGAATATGATGTAAAACGTCTCTTATAGCAAGAGTTCGACGATCAAAATCTGTAGAACAAAACACAATTTTGGTTGAGTTTTATTCAGTTTCTGAAAAGGGCACTGGCACCTTTAGTTTGCTATCAAAATAGTCTACGCCACTGCGTAACTTACATAACTTAGATAAACTTAGGTTTATGTAAAGTTTGGTTCTCATCAAATGGGATGGTAAATCCACAATCATAATAATTTGTTTGGACTGAGAAGCGAAATTTTATCGCTAATAGCCTTAGCTCCCACGTGCAGCGTTTTGCAGAAAACCGCAGCGATTTTGCTAATTTGCGACGATTTTATCGGGATGTTTTGCAAAAAAAAAAAAAAAAAAAATGCAAATACGCATGCTTTGAAATCTTCAAACGAATGTGAGAAGTCGAATGAATTGCTAATTGTTAAAAACAGATTGTCGTAAAATCGATTACTTCCATGAGATTTGGAAGTAATTTATTGAGATTCAACTGATTTCTTTTGTAGTAATAGGAGCCGAACAGCAGAAAACGTATCGAACCCCATCTTTCGTAAGATAGAGTAAGGGTAGTGGTGATTTTTCCGGGTCATGTCTGGGATTTTTCCTGCATATTCACTCCGTAATTAGTTGCGTTTTCCCACAAATTGCAGCATCTGGAAGCTAAGTGTTACTGGATTTTTTTTTGCATGCGATCAAAATTCAATATTTGACGATCAATTTTCAACTAACCGAATTCGGCTCACAAAACAACTTGTTTTGCTGGCAAGCATGCCAGATGAAACCGGTAAAATAAAAATAGAAATTTCAGGTGATTTGCATGCGAATTCTCGTCATACTCGGGTAGAGCTAAGCATAATCAGCAACATCAGTGACAAAAAGACTTGAGAACCTATATGGTTATACAAGCGCTTTCAAGGCACGAGAGAATTTTTTTTTAATATTTTAAAGATAAGTGGTTGAGTTCAGGCCATACGGCACTTTAAATCATTTTCCGAGTCTCAGCCTTCCTGTTAATCGGCTGACCGCCTCAAAGACAAAGGAACCATTAGTGATTTTTCCCAGGGGACTAGCCATCATCGAGAGCTATTGAGAATCTACGATTTAACTATGAAACTTGTTTGAAAAGATAATTAAATTTGGTGTCCCTTTTGTCAGCAAACTTGTCCATCAAATCGAGCAGCATCACAGGGAACTCCTAAGGTTCAAATGAAATTTTCTTTTGACTGATATAGCGTTGTCCTGTCAGGTATATTAAACATCTTTGGAACTACTGTTCTCTGAACTTTAAAAAGAAAAACCTACCCCGTTCAACTAAAACAACAATATTCAAGCTTTCGGATGATGTAAGTTTCATTAAAACTGAACATCTCTTTTCTCCGGTACAATATGAGAGATATTGAAGAGTTTCTAAGATTTCCAAGAAATTCGACGTCAGCTATTAGTTTTCTGTCGTTTATTCGGGCCTACTATAAAAGCTCTACAAGTTATGGCAAGACCGACCAATCAATTCTAAGTAGTTTTGCCACACTAACTAAAAATTTTTGTAATAGACGAGATTGGGTGATCCGTTAAGGGTACTGCATGACCTTAAATCAATGCAACTTTCAGAGGTTTTTAGTAATAGATTTTTGAGCTGATCCGGAAAGCCTTATTCCAGGACTGTATGCGGGGGATTTACAAAAAATAGCAATAGATTAGTGATTATCAAAGAATCCTAATAAAAATTATTTACATGTATTTTGTTATTTCTTTATGAGTCGGACAAAAACTTTGAGTGGGGGGGGGGGGGTCAAACCAGGTTCCCCTCCTCAAGAATACGGCCTGGCATCGTTCATATGACTGTTCTACTGTCTTTGAAATATCAAAGAAACTTGGCCGGAAGAAATTCTTCTCTCTGTGGTTGAATAACACCGGGAAACCTATATAACTTACAAAACTTACTCAGGGGTTGTGGAAGGTTATGACTTGCCCAAAGAAACAGCTATTTAACCTTTAGACTGTTGTGCAAGAACGCTGAACAACATCTATTACTCTTCTTGTACAATTCGGGACTTGTGCTGCTAGATGTTCGAACATACAGAGCGGCCATTCATTCATTTTCGCTACACCACATTGATACATGAGTACTGCAAGGAAGGACCAGTAGGGGTCCTTCCAGTAGGGGGCAAAGGCTCCCCTCCTTGGGGAAACATAAGACAATAAAAATAGCTTTGAAACCAAGGCTATTGTTTTTTGCCCCTTTTTGTTCTCAGATACATTTAAAACCAAGTACCTTTTGTTTGAAAAGTGTATTACTACCTACTAAAACATTTAAAGTGCTTTAATTTACTGCCTTATCCATTTGTTGGAGCCCCCTTCGCCCTTCCTAACAATTTCCATCCAGCATCCTTGCATTGATTTAGGTACAATAAAGGGGATTATTACAGCTAAGATCTTAGTGTTAGAGATAGTTAAGATCCTGAGAATAAACTGTCCTACATTAGCTCAGTTCTTGTGAACACCCTAACATCCAGTTTAGAAAGCACATGACTTGACAAATACTTAGATTTAAGAAGTTGATATAACTGGAAATGTGATTTTACGCTTAAAGTTAAATGAGAAAGGGTGTGTCCTTTTTTTAATCATTGGTAATGCCGACCTTGCTTTAAAAGATGTTTATGCCAATCTGAGAAAACCACCATGATAAAACAAACCCGTTCAACTGATTAGTTGGCCTTGGCAGAGATTGCTCGTGAAAAATTCGAATGGCTAGTGTTTTGTGAAAGGACTTCCTTGAGCCTTGAAACTCAATGCATGAAGGTGTCTGATTTGACAATTTAAAAAAGCAAATCAAGTGATTTAAATCTTTTCATCAACTTTTTATTGTCATCTCGAAGATTCTAAATTTCATATAGTATGATGCTTGCCATCCCAGCCAAGTGTTGGCGCGCTGGACCTGGAATACTTTGTCCGGTGGCCGGGGGTTCGATTCCTGCTGTGGTCGGTTCTTTGGTTCAGAACAGGGGTCAGTGGTGTGACTACAAGCTCAGCCAGACTCGACCCAGCTATAAATGAGTACCTGGAGAAATTTAGGCGAGGTAAACAGGAAGGGTGTGCGAAAGCACAGACTGCTTTCCCTCCCCATTGCACTTCCTGGCTGAAGGGCCATGAAACGGAGATCAGCACGCCGGTTTAAACTATAAGAGTCAAGTGCCTTATTCTTTGTCGTAATTTGCTACATTTCATGTAGAAAATTCTAGATTTGCTATAAGTAAAATGAAATGCATGGTCCTCATTCAGAAAAAAACTTGAGGAGGAACAAGGCGCAGGTAATGACTTGAAGTTTTTATACTTTAACAAAACAGCTACTTCTTCAAAAGTCTTGCTTCCTTCCTTAGAAACCAGAGAAGTGTCATGACTCCCCAGTCCCATCGAAATGGTGTCGTTTGTAAAAGATCATTGTAAAAGATCATCGAAAGGATCTTTTACAATGAAAATACAGAAGAGTTTTTTTTTTAGTGGAAATACCGAGAAAGGTAATTTTGGAATCAAGGGGGGGGGCGATATCACGAATTTGATATTATGTTTTCGTGGACTTGATCATATTTTTTGAAGTTATTTCTGTATCATATTGCGCTAGGTCTAGCACTTTTGCTATGGTTGTGTAATATATACTATAATTTATAGGACCCAGAAAAGTTTTGCCAAAATTGAAGACAGATGAGCCGATTTGTCCAGATGGTAAACTAGCTTGTGGCAGTGGTGATTGTATTGACAAGGCTCTGTTCTGCGATGATAAACCTGACTGCGCGGATGGCTCAGATGAGAACGCTTGCTCAGTTGACATGGATCCTAACAGAGCGCCAGAGTGCGATAGCTCTCAATGTGTACTGCCAGATTGTTACTGCTCACCCGACGGAACCAGAGTGCCAGGAGAACTAGAAATTACCCAGGTAAATATGTAAAAACCAATTGATATATAGTGGCTTGCCTCGTGTTAGTTTTCTTACTAATATTAAAAAACGGAAGAAATCTATTTCATGACATTCGAATCAAACATTTCCTAAAGGATAATTTCCTAAAGAAAAATTTTTAGTTTTCGATTCTTTTTTTTTCATGTTCTTTTCTAATGAACCTTAATATTTTTGAAATGATTGATTATGCAAGATTAGAAAAGGTCAATACATAAAAGAAAAACAATTACATTTACAGAAACGTAGGTATCAATCGACAAAATTGAAGCAAGCAAGAATACGTATCCAGTTATAGTATATCCTCAGGTCTTTTTCTTGAATAATTTTAAATCAATCGGCCGTCCAAAGTAATATTGTTGCCGGGCACTGCATGGATTAGTAAGGCCTTTGAGGTTACAGGCGAAAATTCTCCAAGGTATCCAAATTATAAACGAAAATTTACAAGAGAGAAATAAAGACGCAGGAAACATCATAGTATGAAATGTATAAACGCTATAAACCCTTATTAAGAACGCTGTATAAAATATCACAATCAAAGCAAACTTCCAGCTATTTATTCTTTAATAATTTTATAACAAAGTTGAATTTTAAGCGTTAAAAATGTAATAAATATATCTGCTTGGAATATGAGAGTAAATAGTATTAGAAGAATATCATTTACATTTTATTGGATCAAATTAATTAAACTGAGATTCGGTTTGTTATAGACGTTACTTTATGCAATCGGTAATGTTCGTACCACCTAGCTAGACACGCAAGATTATTCAATGGTAGCAGTAGCAGATAATGTGTATCTCCAGAGAACTTTTGCATTCCGACTTCAGTTTGTTTCCGATTATCACAAGAGAGTTCGCTGCTGGTGTATCGAGAGAGAGACTTAATTTTCTGTTGGAGAGAGTGCAAAGGAATCCCTTTGGTCCTCACAGAAGAGTCAAGGTCACTGTTTTTTTGTTTTTTTCCTTTTTACGCCTGTCTTCCGGCTGACTGTGCTGTGAAAGGCTTCAAGAAACATAGTGTTGAATTTAATGCATTAGAAAAACCTTATTGGCAGATTTTGTTATTTCACCCTTCTCGTTCTACTCAGCCATCCAAAATCAAACTGTGTTGTTTTGATTTTTACAAATTAGAGCTCGATATACCACATCGTTCTCAGTCTGCGTACAATAAGTGCCCTCTGCAAGACCAGCAGATGTAGGACTAAGATCCCAATTCAATGAAGTGTATAAAACGAGCAATTCAAAAAGATTATTTATAGACACAATTTTGCCTCCCTCCCCCGAAATCCCCCGTACTTTGAATTCAAATTAAAAATTGTTTTTTTTCCCACTTCTCCCTAAAAAAAGTTGCGCACACACCTGCTTCTATAGTCGTAGCAAGACGCCTGGGCAAACTGTTGTTTTATTCAGTCGTCTAAAATTGACTTTCTTTTCAGATTCCTCAAATGATTACTCTTACTTTCAATGGCGCTATGAACGTAGACAACATTGACTTATATGAAGAAATCTTTAATGGGGTACGTCAAAATCCAAATGGTTGCCAAATCAAAGGAACTTTCTTTGTTTCTCATAAATATACCAACTATTCTGCTGTTCAAGATTTTCATCGTCGAGGACATGAGATCGGTGTTTTTTCAGTCACCAACAAAGAAAGTGCCAAGTACTGGACTGATGGAAGTTACGATGATTGGCTTGCTGAGATGGCTGGTGGAAGGTAAGATTTCTCGTTTTTCAATAATTAGCCAACTCTTAGAGCTAAATTCCTCGGGAGAAACATATTCAAGTATATCGTTTCTTGACAAAAAAAGATTAGTTTTGCATTGAACCTTTGTACTCGGTTCGACGAGAAGGAAAACAAAACTGTGGGGTTTTTGGAAATCCAATTTGAGTCTCTCAGAAACCAATGTGGCCAAGTCTTTACGTAATTTTTAATTCTGCAAAATCATTCAGTATTTTTTTTTTTATTTATTTGGCAAAATTAATTTTGTTTCGCGCTTTTGAATTTGCAAAAGGTTGTAACTCGGTCAAATACATGGCTTCCGACATTTTTTGCAGAAATTAAATGTAAAAAAAGGTTTACATGAAGGTACAGAAAAGGTTAGAGATTATTTAAAAGAACAGATAACTTAAAACTTAACAGGACAGATAACTTAAAAGAACAGAAATAACCTTAAAAGAGCTTGAGAAAAAGCTTGAAATTGAGATTTTTTTTCCATCCGTCTATTGTCAGATTGTACTTTCGATCGAGGAAATTTGGGCATTACAGCAGGCACTAAGCATCCGAGCACAAAAAATTCCATTAGATGGGCTTATAAAAAACCTTATATAAGGATTATCTGTAAGAAAGATTTATAAAAAACCTGGGAGCGCGATTTTCTTTTTAGCCTCTTCTATTTAGATGGCATTGAAGCTTTAGATGTAATAAAAATTTAGGCTAAATCTTTTTTGAAATGAGGAAACTTGCATTTCAACCAGACAAAGGAAACAAAACGAATTGCGAATTTTTTTTTTAGCTCCAAAACCTTACGGATATTTGTATTTTTTAGACTAGACGTATGTTAGTCTGACAACTTACTTTATTTAAGTTATGTTTATCTAATATTTACATATTTTAAGATTAAGACAATTTTGTATTTTGCCTAAAAAAGTTTCGTTTGGACAATATAAGAAATTGTCCCGCAATTGGTGCTGTTGACTCTATTTGGTGACAGAATATACCCAGAGGCATAGCTGGGGTCTTAAGAGACCAGGGAAGATGTTGATTTTTAAGCCACCCGCACCACTCCTCCTAATTTCATAGTATTGACGAAGAAAACCTCAGTTAGACACCGCCTCAGAGGCTTCGCCCACGGACAGCAGCCCCCCCCCCCCCCCGCTACCCCTAGCTACGCCACTGAATATATCTAATATGAAATACTCGTGGATAAGCATACAATTTTTTGAATATATTTCCAAAGAAAATAAACGCTTGGTTTTAATTCGTTTTTCTAGCAGCATCATGTTAACATTTCCATTACAGACCAAATTTCTATAACTTTTTAAAACTCAAATCTTACATTTGGCACTGTTTTTGTGTTTTCATTTCATTTCGTTTTAGGCTTATCATCGAGCGCTTTGCTAACATTTCCGATGGTTCTATCATTGGTGTTCGTGCCCCCTTCCTCCGTACCGGTGGCAACAAGCAATTTGATATGATGGCTGATCAATTCTTTGTCTACGACTCCTCCATCACTGCTCCACTTAGTCGTGTTCCCATTTGGCCATACACCTTGTATTTCCGTATGCCACATGCTTGCCACGGTAATGCTAATTGTCCATCAAGGTCCCACCCAGTTTGGGAAATGGCTGTCAACGAGCTTGATAGAAGAGATGACCCAACTTTCGACGAATCTCTCCCAGGTAATAATCATTGATCATAGATTATTTTTATTTCTTTGTTTTCGTATGATATTTTACTTATTAATAGAAGATTTCAGGTGACCGTGGTTTATACAAAAATTCGCAGAACAATAATATTTAAAGAAGAAAATGCAGCCTTATCCAAACAGAATAAAAAATATTAAAAATGGCCGCTTTGTGCAACCGACCAACCTTTTAACTTATCCTCTAAAATATTTAAATCAGTATTTACCCATTTCTCACCTTCATCTTTCTTCCCATCTTTGTTCGTTGGGCTAAAGTAAGGACCACCTTTGACTTCACCCTTACCAAATATTTTTTCTCACCAAGTGCTAAAAAATTTCCCTTTTTGAAATTATCCACTTTAATTCCTTGATATTTAAACTTCGCTGACAAGTAAGTATTGTTATGCCTCTGAGCCTTAAAACAAGTCTCACCTTGTCACCAAACACTGCAACAGGTGACTTATCAGTATTTAGTATTAAATACTTCATAACTAAAGAATCATAGGTCAAATCTAACAGTCTTCGCAGGTCATTACTACTTTTTGTTACCAGTACTATGTCAAAAAGAAGAGCAATCAGAGTTGCCTGATATTTCTGCAACAGGCACAAGGTTTGTAAATTATACATAATTAAGACGCAAAGAAAAAAGCCTAGGTGATATTTACAACCTTGCTTGACAAATTTCATATTTCACTCCCATTCATCTTCATAATAAACCTTGCATCTTCAGCATTCATAGTAGATCCATAAATCCATCCAGTCCTGACAATTTCTCCAACAATAGTCCCTTTATTTCAGCTATTTTATATCTGCCTTTCAAAACTTGAGCCAACTTTAATCGAGGGGGATTTCTCCCTTATTGCGAGACTCTGGAAACGGGCTTTATCACAAGCTTCTAAAATTATCTGGAATCTGCCTTACTAAATGCTTCCTTAATCTTTCGGGCTGTTCTTTCATCTAAACTTATTTTCTTTATCTTAAGTAGTTTATGTAGTGCTATCTTTTTTCACAGTATACTCTAAGGGAACTCTAAAAATCTATATCAATCTATAAAATTCTATCAATTTTTATTTCCTCGTGCAGTCCTCGTGCTCCTCATGATATAAATCGTCTTTAGGCCTGCCCTTACAACTATTCCCTGGTTTAGTCATTCTCTGCATCATATAAAGTATCACGTAGCTCTGTGAGAGATGATTCAAAATGACAATCTTTAGCAGATTGTGGGATTTTCTTTCTTAACTTTCTCCAGACAAGCTACAATTTAAGTTTTTCATTATTATCCAAGTCTATTTTAAGCTGTCAATTATTTTTGCGTCATCACTCTTGGCATATTTTTGTTTAGCCTGTTCATTTATCTTCTGATCCAACATATTTCTCGCATTAAAAATACTTAATAACAAGTGGTCTGAACCGAGCGTCACGTAAACTCCCAATCCGTGCACAACGGAAAAGTTCCAAACGTGTTACCAAATAATGAAGCTTGCTTTCCTCGTTTTTCGTTGATTCCTACCCTCCATTCAAAATAACTAAAATATCCTTACAGCAAAATTCCAAAAGCTTACTTCCCTATTTATTCTTCCATAAAAGACAGTTTCTACTCGTCTTCTATGGGGTGCCTGGAATCCCCAAATCATCTAATGGTAAAATTCCCATGCATATTACGTGGAGCAACCTCGTTTTCAACTTTTGAATATACATTGTAGTCACCTAAAAAACAGATCAGTAGATTGTTTTATATAATCTATTGATCAGTACAAATAATTCTTATTGCAAGCTTATTTTGACCTTATTTCTATTTACTGTGCTTTGTTAACAATTATTTAGTATTTTCCACTTCTGTCGATTTTTCTTCAAATATCATTTTAGGTTTTAGCTCGTGTCTCTTTTAGTTTGCTCCTTTCTTTTCTGGTTGTGCTTCTGTTGTATTTCTACTCTTTATTTTCGATACTTCTACTTATTTCTTATTTTATCTGCTCTTCCTTTCACTCCTTTCTTTTTATTGTTTCAATTGTCTATAATACTTAAAAAAAATGCTTTATTAAAGTTGAAAAACCTTACCGAAAGAAGGTTCTCGTCAGAATGTCACTATAAAACAGACAGTACTTTTCAGCATTATGACTAGGTCAGCCATATGCACAGAGGTGGGCATACATTCAAAATTCTCTAAAATAGAAAAACTTTTTGATTTGGATATTTTGTGACTAGGGGACGCATGAAGACCCCCCACCTTCATTGGATGCCTGAACTAGATTAATCTTATTTGATTTGAGTAGGAGCCAATAAGTCCAATAAATATATATTTATTCTAGGTTGCCATATGGTTGACTCCTGCACAAACATTCAAACTGGTGAACAATTCGGACGGTTCCTCCGTCATAACTTCGATCGTCATTATAGCACCAACCGTGCTCCTCTCGGTCTCCATTTCGGCGCTTCGTGGTTGAAGAGCAAGAGAGACCTCAAAAACGCTTTGATTGATTTTATTGATGAAATGTTGAATGGCAGAAATGATGTCTACTTTGTCACTAACCTCCAGGTAATTTTGATGCTATGGTATAGCACTATTGCTATCTAGATTTTTTTTTTATCTTTGTCGATTTTTTTTTGTGTTCGATGGAAAGAGATACAACTTTGAAAATGTTTAAAGTTGAAAGAGAATGGAAAGAGATACAACTTTGAAAATTTTTTATCTATTTGAAGATTTGAAAACCGAGGAAAAGCCCCTCCGAAGTTTGCAAAATTTCCTGTAATTTTTCGAAACTTAGTTTTTTTCTAGCATGCTAAATAGTATATAAAATAACAACAAAATCTAAGATCAGAAAGAAAGATTCGTAGTCATTCTTTAACATCTGAGTCGTGTAGAAAATAAAATTATTTCTTCGAAACTCTCCTCGATTTCTAGAAAATAACTGAGAAAATGTCAAATTCCGATTGATTTTGTATCGTAAAACTGTTCATTTTGATCTAATCTCCTGAAATTTTGCGTCTGCAATTACTTGGGGTGCAGAATTTGACAAAAATAAGTCCGGCCTTGCTCCAAATCGTATCTAGGGGAAGGGAAGCCTTCCCAGGTTAGGTTTCATAGGAAGAAGAGATCTAATTTTTTGTCATCGGGACTCTTACCTTTTGGGTTCATCGGTTCTCGACTAAACATGGTGTGAAGTAAGAGTAAGTGCTGGTTCTGCTTTTTGTTGCAGCACCCCGACAATTTGAGAAATGATGAGGCACCCCACCAAGTTAGAGGATGGACGCTTGGGACAGAAAGTTGTATATAGAGTCTAAAAAAATAGTCATTCCTGCTACAAACGTGACAAAAAAGTAATATATCATCTAACGAATTAAAGTTGAAACAAGTGATTTTCCATATGTCTTACTCAACACAAATAACAATGGACGGTTATTCACCGTAAAAATATTGAAATTATAAAAATTAATCAACCTGTAATAAGAACGGTTAAATCGATAATTCCATAAAACCCAAAATTACAAGCCTACTGAGTTCAGGTTGTTTTTGGGTTTCCTTCCATAAAAATTCGCGGGGAGAGGAGTCCTTAAATCCTTGATATCGCGAAGTCTAGCCTCCAAGAAAGTATTTTGGATTCGCAATTAAATTTGAATTGAAAGAATAGTGTTCTACTTCTGGACTAGAGCATTTTTGGTGATTTCATCGTCTGTGCTTCTCTTCGGCATATTGGCTTCAACATTTCATTGAGCCTTGGAACTGGAGGCTTAGCCTTACTGATCACTTGTAAATATTCAAATTACTATTTGCGACAGAAAAAATCAGTTTGGCTGTAACTATTTTAAATTAGCCCCCCCCCCCAAAAAAAAAAAAAAACGTCAAGAAACTCAGTTTGGTTGTAATGCTACCTCCTAAACATTTATTTTATTTATGGTACTTTAGGCACTGACATGCTGCTTGTGGCTGTGATTTAATTACCATGAGATTCAAATTAATCATGAAAGGTTGCCCTCTTCCGTATGCTATGTTCTTTACGTTACAAAAAAAAAGAAAACAGTTTCTTATACGGAAATGAAATTTGAAGTTTTCCGTCATATAACTAGCTATTCTTACCCACAGGTGAGGAGTTAGAAGATCTCCTATGTAAGCGGTTTAAAAGACCCCCCTTTTGTGTAAAATGTCAGCCAACGTTTTATCGAATATTTAATTTTACATTTATCATTTTGTATAAGCTATGGATAGATAAATTTTAAGTTTTAATTAACAAAGTGGTCCATATATGCGCAAATAGTGCACACGTATAAAAAAAGTTAACTAAGAATACATCGCCCAGGTCAAAAATGGGAAACTAGGCTTATCAGTTCTTCCTAATCCTCAAAAATCGCTTTTTATTTATTTATGTTTTCTTATAGGTTATTCAATGGATGCAAAACCCAACTGAGCTCACTGCTCTCCGTGATTTTGCTGAATGGAAAGAAAAATGCGATATCAAAGGACAGCCATTCTGTTCCCTTCCAAACGCATGTCCCCTTACCACCAGAGAACTACCCGGAGAGATCCTTCGTCTTCATACCTGCATGGAATGCCCCAACCATTACCCATGGATCCTAGACCCTACTGGTGATGGATTTACTAGAAAATAATTTATTTAGATTTTTTAATGCGTCGAAATATATATATATATTTTTTTTGAGAAATTAAATTTCTTGTGATGGAGTGAATGCGAATAAGTGGGCTGTTTGTACAAAAACGTTTGTAAATAAAATATATTTTCTTTTATTCTTTTCTTGTTTGGATCAGCTAGCGTGCATTTGCAATGATTCGCGATAAAGGCAGGCCTTTATTTACTAATTCTTCTTCTTACTAATTCTAACGTTTGAAGACTCCATGATGAAACTGAGAGAATCTTTCCAGGAACAGTATACTAAACTCAAGAGTCTAAAATTAGACAACTTAGAAGTCGGATGGAATAATTTTAGGACAATATCTTGTGAAGTAGCAATTGGTGTCTTAGGGAGAGACGCAGCTAGGAATATTAGTGAAAATGTTTCAAGCTTAGTACAGAGGAGGAGGGTAGTTTCAATTGTAATACAATAAAATAAGGAACTGCGAAGTGGTGGTCATGGACAAAATTGCTGAAGATCTAGAAGATGCAGCAATACGGCATAATAGTAAAGTATTGTACAGGCAGGTTAAAAAAGGAAAAAAAGCTAAGCTTATTAGGCTGAAAATTTCAAGAAATTTTGAGAAGGATCTTGAAATAAATCAAAAAAGACTATGTTCTTACTTTTTATTAAAAGGGCGTATCAACAATATCTTAGGAACGGCTTATATAAGTAAGTTGAAACTTTGAGGTCATGTTGAAGAGATGTTGAACTAAACAAAACGTACTAAATTCATACTACCGCTGTTGGTACTACTACTTCCACTACCGCTATTAATACTGCTGAGGCTAATGTTATTAACTCTTTCAGCCCTGAATATTTTTCCTGCACAGGAAAATTCTGATTTTCTAGTATAGGGCTCATTTCGACCTTAGAAAACTTATGGTTGTGTTGGAAAACCGTTGGGACGCATATTCTTAGAAATCTTGATCCCTATCAAATGAGAGTAATGGGACTAGAAGGGTATACCAGCAAGACAACTTCTTTTATACGAAAAATATAAAAAAGGCCCAAAACATGTGTACAAAGCCAAGTTTCAAACTCAGTGAACATGGTACATCTTGAAGCGATTCCTGTCTTTGTTCAGACACAGCACAACCTCACATTTCTCACAGCGAATCAGTGAAAACCCCTTTTTTCCTTTTGGGCACTTTTCATAGCAGCATTGGGCTTCCCGACCTTCTAAATGCAAAGGGAAGTGATTTACTCGGTCATACCGGACGCTTTTGATCGTTTAAGTTGATCGCGCAGCAGGTGGGGAGAGCTGGAGAATTCTCGGCATCTTTTTGCTGGTGAGGACGACAAGCTCTTCGTTTAGAGATCTACTCCTCATATTCACACTTCAGCAGTGCTTCTGCAATTTCGTTCCGGAACTCGGAAAGTGACACTGGTCCATTTTTTCGTCTTTGTTTCAATTCGATACAAGGCGACAAGATGATCCAGCTTGTCTACTCCTCCCATGTTGCGGTTATAGTGGCCAATAACGTCAGGTCTTTTCACATCAACCTTCTCCTTCTTCTCGTAACTCCATCTTTTCACTACTCCACCTGCACCACAATAATTTGACACCATGTTTACCGCGCTGTTGTCAAACCAACGCACAAGGACGAGTCTCTTTTCAATGTTGCTAACTTCGTCCCACGATCATCGTCCTTTCTTCCTAAGATCCTTCTCATCTGCAAGCTTTGCTTTGGCTATCCTGCCCTTTCTGATAGTTCCTGCTGCCAAGAAGCCATCTGCTGTCAACTTTTCAAGCAGTGGTAACGTTGTAAAGTAGTTGTCGAAATACACTTTGTGATAGACATGCTTGTCGATTTTCTCCAGCTGACTTAAGAACAATGGCTCCTGCCAAACCTCCAGCTGTTTCTCTGTGCTCCTCCCCAATAGGGGTACTCTTTCCCTGATAAACTTCAAAGTCATACATGATACCGGAAAAACCACAGAGAACTAAGCTTTTCAGCCCCCATGGTCTTGGCTTTGACTTTATGTATTGCTTTATCCTCGTCTGGCCTTTGATGGGGATCATCTGCTTGTCTACACATAGGTTTTCCTCCCTTTCAAGGTCCAAACACTCTGCTCTAGCACGGGATAACACAGGCCTGACTTTCCATAACGCATCATTTTTGTTCCTTTCCTCTTTGGACGCAAAGTGGAGATGATTCCGTAATTTATGGTATCAATCTGTTGGAAGTGTTCTTGCGACTATGGGAAGAAAGTACTTTTGTTCCAGTAAAGTCGTATCTGCGAAAGATTCAGGGATCCCGCAAGGATTGAGATCCCAACCATTTGACATATCTCTTGGGCCAGACTTTTGCCTCTGACTGCTATAGTTTTACCGTGTTCCTTCATGTGGTACAAGTCCGTCTTTTCAGCCACAGTCTCAAAAAACTCAAGCGGAATATATATGTAGAGGTATTTGACAGGAGTAAGCCCCTCAGTCATAGAGTCCCAGTCTTGTAATTTGACGTACACTGACTTGTGAAAATTCTGACAGCCCACTAGATGGCGCTAGTCACTAAATAGAACTCTCATTGATTAGTTTCGGCATTTAGTTTTAAATGATATTACAAAAGTAGACAAATAAATGATATGCCTACTTGAATTTCTAACTAGAAATTACCCACCTCTAACAGACTTTTCCCCCTTTTTTTTCTTATTGAATTTTTGTCCACTGCACTGTTCCGAACAACACGTGTGATACATCAATAGATTGGTAGATATCTCAAGAATACAAAGAACATGGTTTTAGTTACTACTTTTCACACTAGATAGCATGGTGAGCAAAAATTAGCCACCCGTCATTTGGCGGGCTCCGGGGCGAAAGGGTTAAGGTGAAACTTTCAGTGAATGTTTAGGGGCATGTTGAACTAAATCAAAACACATTTTTTGCAAGCAGGTTGTAAAAAGAGGGTATAAACAATTTTTCAGGAACAGCTTAGAGTATTAAGTCGAAACTTTCAGGCAATGCCGTACCTAGATTTGTCTCAGGGGAGGGATTTACAATTGGCCACACTGTCAACACTGTAAATATTATAGTTTGCGTTTAGAGTGAAAGTTGAATGTATTTCTTAGGGAAAATAATGGTGTTCATTTATTTAATAAAATTTAACTTATTTAATATACTTTGTTTAAAGTCCTTTTATTAAAGTGCTGGATTTATCAACTGACAGTTTATTTCCCCCACTTTTGAAGAAGAACTTTGGTCTTCCAAATATAGCCGAAGACCTAAATCTAGTTAAGTGGTAGTGGGTAATGTTAATAGAATGCGAAACATAATATTTATGAAATTCATATTTACGCATTATAATTATAATATAAAATGCGACAATTCACTTTACCATATAAAAACAAAAATTTCAGAATCGGATATTTATTTACTTTTCTTTTTATAAATTTATTATTTTCCTTAAGAATGAACAAGGATGACTGTTTGAATACTTTATTTCCTTTATTTTTTGCTTTAAAGTTTGACTTTTCTTGCGGTAAAATTAAAGTTGGTGCTTTGACACCCGGGTCGGGCCTCAATAAATGTAAAGTCGGTACAATACCTTGTTAATTCCTGTACCCAAGAAAATTTAACGTATCGAAAATCGGGGTGCTCGTTATAAATTTTTGTGCTCGGAAAAATCGATAAAGTATTGCGGATAACATGGCTGTACATTCGATGAGTACCGATAGGACCAGTAGTTGTAAAAACCGTTTTGCTGGAAAATATTAGCCAATAATAAGAATAAAAGAAAATGGGGAGTAATGTTTGTTGATGTACTGCCTCGTCCCTAAGAAGCAAAACTGTAAGGTTAGAACAATGACACATTTATAACTTCTACAAAGTATCCCTAATCGTGATCGCCCTAATCGAGAACGATTACAGGAAAAAAATTTCCAGGAGCCCAATCCCTTAGTATAGTCCCGCCAATTAGAAGGAGGGGATTCTCAACTGATCCCTAAACTTTAAAAATACATTTCTTCTTTATCTTCATTTAGCAGAAAAAATTCAAAAAGCTCCAATCAAAGATTTTGAAAAATATCTTTTTGCGCCTTCATTTGAAAATTAAACAAATTGTTGCCACCCCCTCTCCTGTATTCTCGTGAATTAGTGCCACCGATTGGAACCGAATTAAAGAATTGGTAGGATCGAAGTCCTGGGCACCGGAATTAGGAGGCTGCTATCCCAACTTTAGAAGCCTTTGGATCCCGAAATCAGCAAATTACTTCACCAATTTCAAATCCGAAACTTTGCCGACCCGAATACGAAAGACCCGATTTTAATGAGAAGCCTTTTCTTTTAGAAAAGCCTATCTCTTCCCTTATTTCCGAAGTTCAAGAAGAATTTAGTACACAAGTAAACCTCGAGGGTCATGTTTAGGAGGATTTTAGACTAACCAAAAGCAGTATGAGTATACTATTACTATTGCTATAACTAAGGCTAATGGTAATAATAAGGCTAAAGGCTAATGGTATAACTAAGGCCTAAATAAAGAGTAAAGGGGGCTCTGTATATTTATTTTCTTTTTCTTTTCACCAAGGCACTTAATTTGACGGAGATACCTTGCCATATTGTAAACTTATAAAAATACGTGCCATGTATTTCTTCATATATACGTCCTTCGGCTACAAATTCTTCTTGGTCGTATACAGAATGACTCGCACACTTAACGTTTGCTAATAAATGTCTCTGTTCGTCTACTTCAAAGTTGGATAGATGGCGATAATATACCAGTTGATGCTAGATCTTTTGTCTTCGTCCTGCGAATGTTCTTTGATCACTCCGGGGAATCCATGTAATATATTTTTCATAATAAATACACGCGACCCAATTTTATATAACACGCTCAGATTTGCATCAACACTGATTTCATCATGTTGTTGTTGTTTAGGGTTTGACGCGTTCGACCAATCGGTCACTTGCGTTCGTATCACTCGATCATTCTGTGCCTTCTGTAATCAATAGCTTGCTTGGGTGTCACTTCAGTCTGTATTCACTGAGCCAGATCATGTATCACTTCATTTCATCATTCGCAACTTTGATATCTTCTTTGAGCAATTTGTTTTCAAATGCATGAGGAATCACCTTTTCTTTCCACTGATTTACTACTTCGATATCCAGATTTTGTTTTCATAGTAGGCCTATATATCGTGCCAGCCAAAGTCAGGGGTGGATCCAGGATTTTTTAAGTGAGGGGGGTGCAAAATAGGTTGATCTGATAAACTTGCGTTAGGAGCAAGTTTAATTAACGCAAACTTGCGTTAATTAAGTAAATTACACTACTTTAGACTACATTATGGGGAGGGGCACACCCCTCTCGCCCCCCCCACTGGATCCATCACTGGCCAAAGTTCTTACGTAAAGTAATCTACATATTCGACCAGCCTCAACATTATCCTTTGATTCATATTTTCGTTCAAGTAATGACGTCTCATCTTTAAACTTCTGTTTTACTTTTCGATCCTCTTCCCTCAAGACTTTACGTATATAAGTGTCTTCTATGCCAACACATTTGTTAAGAAATTGAAAAGGCGATCTTTATAGCTCTTTACCAATTAAATTATTGGCCAAGTCTTTTATATTCATTTTATCTTTTGTTGAAGTCTTTAATCTCAAAACTAGTGGCTGGTTGTCGTTATTTTTAGGCAGAGTATACAATTCTTTTAAATTTCTCATGCGATTTTCGTCAGGATTTCTAGTGTTTAAGACATTTCTCTCTGATATTTTGTGTTTAAGTGTATTGATACTCAACTTCTAAGCGTCTTTTACGAAATCTTAAGCATAAAAAAAATAATGAGTATTTCTTTGCCCTTCTTAATCTTTGAGATCTTTTAGCTTCCTTTTTTAAATCAGGTCATTGAATTGAGTGAATCAAAATCAGGCAATTCTGATATGAGACGGCGAAGAGGTAAAGGTAGTAACTCTTCACTTGAAGATGGTAGTACACTAATAAGCTTCTGATATGCTCTAAGTGGCTCAATCATAGCTAATTTTAATGCTAAAAAATCCTTGGAAATCAGAGATGTGCGCTTTGTCCCAAAGATGTTGCCATGACCAGTTACAAGTCTCCATATAGAATTATAACAACTGATTCAGATTCGTTTGAGTCGAAAACTGTTAGCCCTCATCATCACTCTCTTAAACTGAAGAATTATTACTACTATACCCCCCGTAGGTAACAGATTAGTCATCAGGACTTTAATTGCCAGATGCTTCTGTATTAGGTTCGTTTTCATACTCACTGCTTAGCTTTACACTGCTCTTTTCTTTTGTAGACTCTTCACTTTCGTTGTAATGGTTCGCAAAGCCAACCAAAGTTTTTTTTTGTGTTACCTATAGTGTTCTTCTGTTTGATTCTAATTCGTTCCAGTTGGAAGCTGTTGGTCCTCATTGTCACTTTCTGAAACTGAAGAATAATTACTACTATACCTTCCAGAGGTGACATATTCACCGTCAGCACTTTCATCGCCTGATGCTAGTGTGTTATTTTCGTTTTCAACCTCGCTGTTTAATATTGCATTGATCTCTTCTTTTGTAACCTCATCACTTTCGTTGTGAGAATTTTCTAATCCAGCCAAGTTTTTCTTTGCGTATTGCATGGACTATTCAATATTTTTACGTAAAGGTTGTTATTTTTTTTTATTATTATTTTTAGGTCATCGTAAATATCAGCTAATACAGTGAATAGTTTTTTCATATTGCTTAAGCTTAAAAAAAAATAAATAAAAATAGGGTGGCTTTGGAATGAAGTCGTTTCCAGCAACAAAAGTCAAAATCATCCAATCATCAATCATATTTTGCAATTTATAAGGAAATGTTATTATTTTCTCAGATCCTCAGACTCCATATCAACTACTTACTTACTTTTGACACGAACTAGACGCTGCTCCGCCTCACCCTTAATCCAAGATTTTCCCAATAGAAGTCTTCCATGAGGCACGGTTATGTACAACGGCTTTGAAATGGTACAGCCAGTCACTATCCCGAAGCAAACCGAAGAGGCGGAAGCCTCCTAGTAGCTCTATATCTTTTCTTTTTGTCACTGACCATCAATCATTTTCTGGCTTCCAGGTCAACGTTTCCTATTATCAAGCGGCTGTGCTTTAATAGAGGACTTCGATGTGCATTTGTAGTCTACATGGCTTAGACAATGGCCCAGCCACACGAGCCGTCGTCTCTTTACAATTTCTGAGACTGGGACTGGACTGTTCTGAGACTGGACTGTTGCTTACAGCACTCACTGAAGACTTCGTTGGATACTCATTCACGGCACTGGACACGTAGAATACGACGAAGACAGTCGATATCAAAGACATCCAGTTTACTAATATTTTGAGCTTTGACAATCTATGTTTCGCACATAGAAGTGTACTTCTGACAATCACCTCGTATACTCTAATTTTCGTAGTGAGGCCTATGCTTAGACACTTCCACAGTAATTTATTGAGCTGATAAAAACTGGCAGAGGCTAGGCAAATACCACCCTTTTATTTTTTGATCAGATAACCCATCCGAATCTACAAGGACTCCGAAGTAGACAAATTCTTTAACTTGCTTAATGCTATTGCCATCTAAGGATGTAGAAGGGGGACTCCGGGAATTGTCACACATCACTTTGGTCTTTGTTGGATTAATTCTTAATCTGACCATTGCTGAGTAGCATGAAACTTAGTCTAACATCATTTGGGCTTTCAATGGATCATCTTCAGCCAGTGCAATATCATCTAACTCAGTAATCTGAACCTCTTTTCCGACACTTCGTGTGTGCTGACAACTCTCTTCATAATCCAGTCAGTTATATAATTGAAAAGGATGGGAGAGCGGAAGTCGCCTTGTTTTACTCCCGCTTCTACATCAAAATTTTCAGACTCTTCACCATAAGCCCGTACCCTCATCTGCGTGCCCTTGTAGCGTGCTTTCAAAGCTCCAAAAAATATGAAGGTGTTCCATCCTCTTCTAAGATATGCCAGAGAACGAGTTGAGCTAAATCATCAGAGAAAGAGTCGAACGCTGCTATGAAATCAATGAAGATAAGGAGTAGCACTAAGCCATATCTATGGCACTGCTGTAAAAAAAGCCTAAGGATAAAATTTGCTCGGTACAAGAACCCCCGGTTCGAAAGCCAACTTGTTCTTCTCTTACTCTCTCTTCTCGGGCCTTTTTAAATCTATTGAGGAGAAGAATGGCAAACAACTTTGCCGCAATATCAGTGAAAGCGATTCGACGGTAATACTTACATTCTGACTTTTCACCCTTTTTGATGAGAGGAGAAAGGATTGAAACCTTCCAGTTCTTCTGGGATTTTTTTTTCGGTTCAAATTTGGTCAAACATCGGTTTCAGTTGAGCAGCGACAATCTCATCTGCAGCTTTATATAGTTCTGGAGGCAGACCGTCGTCACCAGGAGGCTTGTGGTTCTTCAGTGAACGAATGGCTTTTTTCCATCGATATCGGGGGGTTTGAGACAAAATACATTGGATGCTCGAAGGACCGTTGTAGGAGGACTTGCGATTATGTGTGGATAATTTGACGAATTCAACAGTTCTTGAAAATGTCCCGCCCTTCTTAATACTCTCGCATGCAGGTCCGTTATAATATGCCCGTCTTTCAGGCAAATGGACTCAGAGACTTGTTGGTTCCTCCCAGTGGCCTGTTTCTGCAATTGGTCTGAGCTAATGTCGACAAAAAAATACGACAACTAATGTAGGATTTTCGGATGCAATGTCTGAGAACGAAAAATTAAGCAAGAAAAAGCGGGTTAAATGTTAATAAAGCAGTGAAACAAAAATAAATAAAAACAAATAAACACTTCAATTAAAAAATATTCCGAATATTTCGGCTCACGTCCGGGAGCCTTTCTCAACGAGTAAAAAACAACTAAAGAATGAAAAAAAAACAAAATAACAAACAACTGTTTAAAAAAAAAATACCACACATAAAAAAAATACGACTAATAAACACACGAAGAAGAAAAAGAAAGAAAAAAAAATAAATAAGATACAAACTCATTTTTTATTAAACATCAAACAATTAAAAAAATTATTTATGGCTGAGAAATGCATTATTCGATATTTATTCTCTCGATATTATATTTATTATTCGATATTATTCTCTATTCGATATTCCAATAATTTTTACCTCGCACTCTTGGCCCAGAAAGTACAACCTTCCAATTTTACCAGGACGAGTTAGAATTTACTCTTACATGTAAAGCCCTTTTGACTTCTATTATGAGTTTTTCCAGGAACTCAGTTCCTGGTCGGATTGCATTTCGGTTAAATTATTTTTAGTTTTCGGATTAGTTTTTTCATTCTCCCCTTTTTTCTTAATTTTGTTTCAAAGCCACACTTTTTCTTAGTCCCTTTGATTTGGCCGTTGGTACAACACCGTCAATAGCTACAAAGACTAGATTTTTTGGGTCGGACAACCCAAATTAGGTCCTCTATGCAACACGAAGCATCGTCAATGATTTCGCTTTTAACATCTTTTGATCACTGCAGTAGCGGATAATACAGTTTATCCAAATAGAGATTATCTATCTCTGAGCGGTCAGTTTCAATCATTGTCTTTCTTAGAATGGATCTTTGTAAAAGCCACTTTGAAAATTTTACTACTCCCATATTTTGACATTTAGAATTTCTAAGAATTCAGCAAAGCACGTTTGCTAGATCTCACGCGGAAAAAACTTCCCTGAAAAAAAAAAAAAAATAAAATACAAATGAATGTGGATTGTCAGTTTAATATACATATGCTGAAATTCATTCCTTTAAGTCTTAATAAGTTCTTATTTGGTAAAAGTTAAGAAAGTGGAAACCTTTAAATTGTATTTTGTTTTCAGTAAAGCGCAAATAATGTTCTGTTCTTCAGAAATCATGGGGGTTATCAGCCCTTCTCATGTTAATTTATGCTTGTTATGAATTTAAGTCGGTTATTTATTATAATTTCAGTTTTTTTTGGATTTCTTTTATTTGTTGATGGTGATTCGTGGTAGTTTTACGCTTGGAAGATTATTTGGCTTAATTTCTACTCGTAATTCGTTTAAAGGAGCTCTTTACTGTTCTTTGAAAAACTTATTTCGTGGAAATTTTTTAAAATTAGGTTTTGTTCTTTTTTTATTTACATCGTCTTTTTCATGGAAAAAGAAAATAATATTTTATATCTCCTCAGTTTTTTTCTATAAGAATCCGTAATTTAGCTTGCTATTTGTTGGCTGGAGAGACTTTTTCAACAATTTTCAACAACAATCACTCATTTGAAAATTTTCTTAAACCCGCATGCATTTAATTTTTTCGTTTAATTGGAACTTCCCCTAAATGTCCCCTAAAAGCTTCACCTTCATACCCTTAGTGTCATTAGTTACAGTAATCAAAGAAGGAGTATTAATAGTATAATATTAACAGCAATTTATTATTCAAAAAAAAAAAAATAAAGACAAAATCAATCGGTAGTACACCAAAAGTGTCTTCAAAATTGTCAATCGGTATACACTTAGTGTCTTCTGGCTAGTTAAAATCCTCCACAACTTAAAGGTATAACTTAATAATATAAGCCTTTCTTAAGAAATTGCTTCGTCCCCCCTTTTAACATTCTATATGCTCATGGCTCGTTTTGATTTAGTTCAATAACCACCTAAATATTTATTGAAAGCTTCACCTTAATACCCTTAGCTTGCGTAGTAGAAATATTCTGGTAGAAGTAGTAGAAGTAGTAGCATTAGTAGCAATATGCGACAGTAAAGAATAGTGCGTGAAAAACTTGAAACTCGTCTGACCTGTTGTAAAGATCGACATGATGAAAATCCACTGTCGGGCCAAAATTGCGGAACGAAATGTAGTGTAAATACAAGTTGGATCATTTGAGCTAAGATGAATCATTGGCATGAATATAACCAAACCCTTTTCAGGGTAAACTGATGGTTCATTGAAGGAAAAATAGCCTGTTGTATTCCCTGCCAACTTGGGACCAAACCCTTTTCAGGGTAAACCGATGGTTCATCGAAGGAAAAATAGCCTGTTGTATTCCCTGCCAACTTGGGACGGGCCACCTTCAGTATCTCTTTCGTGCTCACTGTTTTTCAACGGTTGAGCACTTGTGACGACTATAGAGGTGGCGTATCTAAAACTAGCAATATAGTTTAGATCAGTGGCTCCCAACCGATTTAAGCATAATTTAAGCATAAATTTTAGGTTTATTAAGATTTAACGCGATATTCTTGCAACTATGCGTCACAGTTTAAAGCTTTTCATGCTTGATAGTAATCCTTATTTACCATTAAAAGGAAATGTGGCTATAATTATATTCATATCTTATATTTTATTTAGACTTTAGCTAGAAATATTCTTTGTATAAATTGCAATTGTCGATTTAATTAATTTTAGGACGCAACTATTTGTTACATGCAAAATGAGTAGTTATCGTAGTATTCATGATGCCCAAGAAATATGCGAGGGGCGGTGACTACCCACCACTTGGTTTACATTTCAGAACACCAAGTGTGCCGCAGTTCAACCGGGTTGGCAAAGTTCCACCACGCTTGTCACAACCCGCAAAACAATTAGCAAAGGACCTAACTCACCTAGGCAATTGTACAATCGTGGTTCTCCCCGTATGATATTTAAATTTTGTTGTTCCGAATTTACATGTAGTCACCTGAAGGAAGCTTTAACAGCCATTAACTTGGTATTTTTTTATGTCTTCCTTTAACCATATTTTATACTAATGAAAAATATTTTCTGCATAAAACACCTTTTACACATTGCATGACGTTATTGTGAATTGCTGTTGACTTATTGAAGTCTTCAATAACAGCATAAAACACCTTTTACACATTGCATGACGTTATTGTGAATTGCTGTTGACTTATTGAAGTCTTCAATAACAGCATAAAACACCTTTTACACATTGCATGACGTTATTGTGAATTGCTGTTGACTTATTGAAGTCTTCAATAACAGCATAAAACACCTTTTACACATTGCATGACGTTATTATGAATTGCTGTTGACTTATTGAAGTCTTCAATAACAGTATAAAACACCTATTACACATTGCATGACGTTATTGTGAATTGCTGTTGACTTATTGAAGTCTTCAATAACAGCATAAAACACCTTTTACACATTGCATGACGTTATTGTGAATTGCTGTTGACTTATTGAAGTCTTCAATAACAGCATAAAACACCTTTTACACATTGCATGACGTTATTGTGAATTGCTGTTGACTTATTGAAGTCTTCAATAACAGTATAAAACAACTTTTACACATTGTATGACGTTATTGTGAATTGCTGTTGACTTATTGAAGTCTTCAATAAAAGCATAAAACACCTTTTACACATTGCATGACGTTATTGTGAATTGCTCTTGACTTATTGAAGTCTTCAATAACAGCACAAAACACCTTTTACACATTGCATGACGTTATTGTGAATTGCTGTTGACTTATTGAAGTCTTCAATAACAGTATAAAACAACTTTTACACATTGTATGACGTTATTGTGAATTGCTGTTGACTTATTGAAGTCTTCAATAAAAGCATAAAACACCTTTTACACATTGCATGACGTTATTGTGAATTGCTGTTGACTTATTGAAGTCTTCAATAACAGCACAAAACACCTTTTACACATTGCATGACGTTATTGTGAATTGCTGTTGACTTATTGAAGTCTTCAATAACAGCATAAAACACCTTTTACACATTGCATGACGTTATTGTGAATTGCTGTTGACTTATTGAAGTCTTCAATAACAGCATAAAACACCTTTTACACATTGCATGACGTGAATTGCTGTTGACTTATTGAAGTCTTCAATAACAGCATAAAACACCTTTTACACATTGCATGACGTTATTGTGAATTGCTGTTGACTTATTGAAGTCTTCAATAACAGCATAAAACACCTTTTACGTTATTGTGAATTGCTGTTGACTTATTGAAGTCTTCAATAACAGCATAAAACACCTTTTACACATTGCATGACGTTATTGTGGATTGCTGTTGACTTATTGAAGTCTTCAATAACAGCATAAAACACCTTTTACACATTGCATGACGTTATTGTGAATTGCTGTTGAATTATTGAAGTCTTCAATAACAGCATAAAACACCTTTTACACATTGCATGAAGTTATTGTGAATTGCTGTTGACTTATTGAAGTCTTCAATAACAGCATAAAACACCTTTTACACATTGCATGACGTTATTGTGAATTGCTGTTGACTTATTGAAGTCTTCAATAACAGCATAAAACACCTTTTACACATTGCATGACGTTATTGTGAATTGCTGTTTACTTATTGAAGTATTCAATAACAGCAGAAAGAACAGGCAATCGGGTCCTTAACCTCTAAACTGGGAAACAGATACTACAATTCTTCCCGTCTTCCAACCATTGCTTGTATGTGATGTCTGCCGTCAGTTCTTCACTCAGAGAACACAGTAATCTACCAATTAAACATCATCTTTATAGTTTTTTTTTTCCTAGTTATTCCAGCTTCACATTTTTGTTCCGTTGTGAATATTTTTTTACTTTTGTCTTTTTTTTTATTTTTTTAAGGTGAGAAGATAAGATTCAACAAGATTTTTCAGTCATTAGATACTTTTTAGTAGAAGGAATTTTACATACCTTTCGTTCAATTCTTCGTTCAATTCCAGCATTCTTTCGTTCAATTTATAGATTTTCTATCAGGATTCTTACAAGTATTTTCACAATAGTAGTCCTAAATTGACAGAATGTTCATGTAAGAGTAAAATTGTCCGGTGGAGCAGCACTTTAGTTCTGATTCACGGCGAGAAAGTGAAAAGCGTATAGCCTCTGTTGTTTTAATCTGTCTATCACTGGTAATCAGTAGCGTAGGAAGGGGGTGTACCACCCCGAGTACCAGCCCGAGGGGGGTGGGTGAAAAAATTAGTCTAAAAGGACTTGTTATTGATTAGGGGCTGCCGTGCAAAAAGTGGGGTAGCAAAGTAGCAATGTTACTTGGCAGTTTTCAAATTTGTATTTTAGTATAATGTTTGACAGCACACTCGATGCCTCGCACATTGATCAAATGTGTGAAGTCATTCGTTACGTGCACATTGAGAACGAGAAAGTTGAAGTGAAGGAGCCATTTTTAGGCTATTATCAGCTTACAGGAAAAAGAGCCGCGGACATTACACAGGATATTTTAAATGCAATTGAAGAAGATGGTCTGGATGTAGCAATGTGCCGAGAGCAGGGCTACGACAACGCTCCAACAATGGCTGGAGTGCATTCAGGAGTACAAGCTAGGATTCGTGAGCTTAATCCTAAATCATTGTTTGTACCTTGTGTCAAACATTCACTAAATCTTTGCAAAGTGCACTCTTTTGCTACAGTTCCTTCCTGTGTGACGTTTTTTGGTACTTTGGAAAGGTTGTATGTTTTTTCTCATATTCACTACACAGATGGAAAAATGTTGTCCTATTGGTAAATGTTGAAGTTACGGTCAAACGACTTAAAGAAACCAGGTGGAGTGGTAACTATGAAGCTGTTAAGCAAGTTTTTAAATGCTTTAAGAAGATTGTCGATACCATTGAGAAACTTTGTGACTCTTCAGAAATTCTCGATACTAGACGAGCAGCTCAAACTTTGTTGACTTCGATGTGAGATTTCTCCACCCCCAAAACAACCACACCCAAAAATACTTGCAAATTGTTATAATAAGTTTCGAAATGTACCTCATCAATTTGAGGGGTTTAAAGGCCTTTTGAATGATAATAGAGATGGTCTTGTGGAAAAAGCAGTGGAACTTGCAAAAGCTATTTGTGCTGAGATGGACATTCCGCTAGCCAAACAAAGAAATATTAGAAGAAAGAAACTGATGCCCGGAGAAAAAGCTGCAGACGAGCCACTAACTTTGGAAGAAGAACTAAAAATATCGATGTTAGAGTGCATTGACACGTTTCAACAAGAAATCAACACGCGTTGCCAAGGCATGGAAGGAATGTCACTTGCGGTTTGCTATCTTCGGGACCAAGAACTTGTTAAAGAGTTTAGAAACTGAAGTGCTAAAATTAGTGGGCTCTTTAGTTGAGAATTAAGAAGAAACATCTTCAGGAGACATGTTAAATGAAATTCCACGTTTGAGGAGGTTTTTACAAGCGGAAAACGTTCCTGAAGAAGCGGCTCTGAAGTGGAGTTCTTTGAGACTACTGCAGTTTATAGTTGAATATGAGCTTCCAGGCTCTATTCCTAATCTAACTTTAGCATTAGGGTTTTACCTGACATTATGTGTCTCTGTTGCTTCTTGCGACAGGAGTTTTTTTTTTCTAAACTCAAGCTTATTAAAAGGTATTTCAGATCTACCATGAGCCGAGCTCGACTATCGAGTTTAGCCATGCTATCTATTGAAAACAGTGTAGCAAAAAAGATAGATTTTCATGAGGCTATTTCTAAGTTTGCAGAAAATAAAGTTAGAAAGAAGAGGTTCTGAATAAAAAACATGGGTTTTAAATACAGTACATTTTGTTAAATTCTCGCCAATAAAAAAATATATAGATATCATTCAATCACCTGGGTGTTTGAAGTCAAAGTACAAAAAAAAAAAACATGGATAGGCCTATAGTAAAATATAAAAACTAGAGCTATTCTTGTATTTCCTCTTAAAAGGTTTATAACAATAACCCCTGCCCATTTTAGCCTTACTTAATGTAAGCCACGAATTAAAATGGTATTGTTTGATACTGTAATAATAATGTTAATATGCTTAAAAATATTGTATGTTGCTTAAATTTATTTAATTTATTTACACTAAAATGTTTACATACCAATGTTACACAGCATGCAATTTACTTTTCCTTTCACTCCTTAATTTAAACACTTCAAACAGCTTTCTCTAATTGTTTCCACCATAAACAGATATGGCTCAACAATGTATAAATGTTTGTAGAGGGGGGAGGGGGAAGTTGAAATCCCCCCGGTTGTCACAAGACCTTGCTACGCCACTGCTGGTAACTATTGCTTTCTAGCATATAATATTCCAAGGAGTTACACTATATCTGTCAGAGCACAGCTGCATACGGCCTTAGGTTTTTGAACCGATTTCTTCCTGGAATTGTTCCCCTGCTCCTTCCTTAGAACACCTGTGTAAATGGTCAAGATTTAACTATTTCCAAGAAGCTATGCTCCGTCAATCAAATATGTATACGAGTTTGTAAATTGTAATTCTCTTTGAAACTAAACCTCATATTAATAACCGTAGTCTGCGTGTAACTGAACCCTCACGTAACTGAATCCCGTACGGTAGATCGTCATTTTTTTTTCGTTTTGCTTAGATCTATCGGCAATCTTTTTGACGGTTATTGTAACTCTTAATCAACTTGCAATATTGTTGTGTGCTTTCAAATTTTGAGCCTTGTTATAGAATCCCAAACAAGACAGATGAATTAATTTTCATCCCTCCTCCATCAAAGAGGGTGAGGTAGAGAATCAATGATAAAGGCTGGCTTGAGATAAAGCCCTTCTCTCTTCAATTTCAGATGGTGCTAAAGAAAAAAAAAGAAAATATTGCTTTGTGATTTTAGCTGAATTTTGCGCTGCTATCTGTTTTGTTTTTAATTTTTACCTAGAGGACACTGTAACACTCAATTACCTGAATACATTCAGCCGAGTAAGAGCTCTTTGCGCTAGGACCTATTGCAAGTGAAATGAATTAGTCTAGTTGAATATATCACAAGTAGACTGAAATCGTTCAGTTGAACAGTTAATAGTAGAGGAAGAAGAAAATAAATGAATTTCCGGACTTGTCTACGTCTACGGTAACAAGTCAAGGTAATGAACTTTCTATGAAATCTTTGACAGAAAAATATTCAGTTTGATTTTGGCCACAGTTAAAGGAAATACTGTTGCTTTGGAATCATTGAAATCTAACATCAAAGCAATTGAAGATAATGTAAAAAAATCGGAAGAAATTGTTTCTGAATCGAGCAAAGAAGTGGCACAGCTGAAACCTCGTGTTCAGAATGTTAAATTAGAGATGGGAAGCGTCAAAAATCAAATATCCGTGTTGGCGGAGGAAAATATAGCGTTTAAGTCACATATTGACAATATGTCGCTTACTCTGATGAAATTGGAAAGTAAAGAAAATTATAAACATTTAGCGATGTGAAAGTTCAAGATGAAATAAGAGCACGAGAATTACTGTCTAAGGTTGTTATTGATGGCCTTGATCTCCCAACTTTGAGCCCAGTTAAGTTAGTGGATTTTAGGTAAAACCCGAATTTCTTGAAATTTGAATTACCATCAAGGTTAATCAGGAATGAGATTTTGATTAACGCCAAGAAACTGAAAAACAAAAAGATTGGAGGATTCGAGAACATATATCTGACGGATGATATGCCGAAGTCTGTTCGTAACGTTCGAAAGAAGTTGTTTCATGGGAAGTGAAAACTACACAATTTTAGAATTGACTCTTGGTTGCAGAAAAGTGCACCCCCACTCAGGGGTGGATTCAGGTTTTTTTTATGGGAGGGGGGGGGGGTAAAATAGGTTGATCCGATAAACTTGCGTAAGGAGTAAGTTTAATTAACACAATTTTGCGCTAATTAAGTAAATTACACTACTTTAGACTACGTTTAGACTACGAGGCGGATCCAGGGGGCGGGGGCAGCCCCCCTCCCTGGATCTGCCACTGCTCACACCATCTAGTCATCAAACGGCGAGATGGTTCGAATAAGCGACTGACAATTTGTGAAGTATTTACTCTAGGGACTGATTTTGAAATGAAACATGGCGGTCAAATTGCAAATATGGACACAGGATTTCATAAAGTTAGTTATGCTGATATGATAGTAGGTTAGTTTTGTTTAATAATTTTGAATATAAATGTTTAATTTATTTGAGCAAAAAAAAAAAAAAAAAAAAAAAAACGAGTAATCTATGCCGTCTGATGTATTTGGGTGATATTATTATGATTAAGAAAGGACAGTTTACATGTTTTTTATATTTGACCAGGTCTAGATACATGTTATTTTGTTTCGCCGCCACCACCCTATATACATCACCCTAAACCCTATTCATGCATTAACATTTGTTAATAATAATTAGAGATATTGTTTACTTCCGGGGACTAGTAAGGTTATGCAACTAAAAGGCCTAAGGGTTAATTTTTCTAGCCAGTTTAATGAAATAATACGTAGAAATTCAGCTACTTGTGCTACTGAAATTTTCACAAATGAACCATCAAGATATATTTTTAAAGAAAATATACTAGCCTTGTATCGTGATAAGGGCCGTTTAAGCCTTAACATATTTCATTTGAATTGTCAGGGACTAATTTCTTTATATAATTTCTTATCAGAACAAATAAATTCTTATGTTTTTCAGGTGATTGCTTTAACAGAAACGTGGTTAAAAGATTACAACTCACAATTACGGGATGCAAGGAATAAAGAACATTGCCAATACGGAGGCCTAGCAGATTATATTCAGGCTGAGTATAAAGTTGTGATAAGAGAAGATCTAACAATATATAGAGAGAAGGTTTGCGAGTATTTTGTTCTGCGTGTTACAAGAGAGAAATTGAATCTTTATATTGTTGAGGTATATAGACCTCCACAGAGCCTGTTCCATGATTTTATGGACCTATTTGAAGAACAGTCAATGAAACTCCCGATTAACTTTATGCGATGTTTTATTATGAGGAAGTTTAATGTTGACCTTATAAACCAGTCATCTGCTAGTATTGAATTTATTAATAGAAGTCTATCTAACGGGTTACATCCTACAAGGATAACGAGAACATCAGCTAAGCTTCTAAATAAAATTCTTTCTTTTGTTCCTTTAAGTTTTCCTAGGTTCCTTATCAACAATGGATCCGATAACTTTCGAGTTTAGCTAGCTTCAGAGCTAAAGCAAAGAAGGTTGAAGGCAAGAAATCAAGGATTCCAGTGATCAGCCAAAGTGCGAGGATTAAACTGAAAAATGATATCGAAAAAGTAGATTGGTATGATATTCTAGGCAAAGTTCAGGATGCAAATTCGAGGTTTATTGTATTCTATGAGAAGTTGCAGATCGGATGATTCATTCAATAGAAAACATTCGAGTGAACAAATTTCGATTAGTCCTTTGATTTCGAAGCAAATAAACGTTAGAGATAAATTGTTTAGAGCTCAAATAATTTAACTGACACTGGAATTATAGAAAACTTATCGAAATGAGTTGAATATAATTTCAAGAAACGAAAAAAAGAAATGTTTTGAGAAAAAGCTTAAGCAAGCGGAAAGATGTCCTAAGAAAACTTGGGGATTAATAAGAGAAGTGATTGGATCAAAATAAATAGTGTACCTGATGAATCAATTAGTGCAATGGGAGAGACTTTAAAGCTGGAAAATGATATATGTAATGAATTTCAGAGTTATTTTCGAATATTGATCCGGATCTAGCTATGTCAGTTCTACCTGCTAGTGGTGATTTGACGTACGAGTCTTTACTGAGGGACCCGTTGAAGTACCTCGTCACCTTAGACTTGTAACAGTTGATGAAATAAAAAAAAAAAAATTATGTTACTTAAACTATTGTTTTTTGGGGTTTAGGGGGGGGGGTACCTAGGTTAGGTTACGTATTTAATATATTCAACGTATATACGTATTGGATATATATTACGTATATTACGTATTACGTATACAACGTATATTACGTATTTACGTATTGGATAAATATCCAATAAATATATATTTAATCTAGGTTGCCATATGGTTGACTCCTGCACAAACATTCAAACTGGTGAACAATTCGGACGGTTCCTCCGTCATAACTTCGATCGTCATTATAGCACCAACCGTGCTCCTCTCGGTCTCCATTTCGACGCTTTGTGGTTGAAGAGCAAGAGAGACCTCAAAAACGCTTTGATTGATTTTATTGATGAAATGTTGAATGGCAGAAATGATGTCTACTTTGTCACTAACCTCCAGGTAATTTTGAGAACATGGTATAGCACTATTGCTATCTAGATTTTTTTTTAATCTTTGTCGATTTTTTTTTTGTGTTCGATGGAAAGAGATACAACTTTGAAAATGTTTAAAATTGAAAGAGAATGGAAAGAGATACAACTTTGAAAATTTTTTATCTGGAGATTTGAAAACCGAGGAAAAGTCCTGAAGTTTGCAAAATTTCCTGTAATTTTTCGAAACTTATTTTTTTTTCTAGCATGCTAAATAGTATATAAAATAACAACAAAATTTAAGATCAGAAAGAAAGATTCGTAGTCATTCTTTAACATCGGAGTCGTGTAGAAAATAAAATTATTTCTTCGAAAATCCTCGATTTCTAGAAAATAACCGAGAAAATGTCAAATTCCGATTTATTTTGTATCATAAAACTGTTCATTTTGATCTAATCTCCTGAAATCTTGCGTCTGCAATTACTTGGGGTACAGAATTTGACAAAAATAAGTCCGGCGTTGCTCCAAATCGTATATAGGGGAAGGGAAGCCTTCCCAGGTTAGGTTTCATAGGAAGAAGAGATCTAATTTTTTGTCATCGGGACACTTACCTTTTGGGTTCATCGGTTCTCGACTAAACATGGTGGGAAGTAAGAGTAAGTACTGGTTCTGCTTTTTGCTGCAGCACCCCGACAATTTGAGAAATGATGAGGCACCCCACCAAGTTAGAGGATGGACGCTTGGGAGAGAAAGTTGTATATAGAGTCTAAAAAAAAATAGTCATTCCTGCTACAAACGTGACAAAAAAGTAATATATCATCTAACGAATTAAAGTCGAAACAAGTGATTTTCCATATGTCTTACTCAAGAAAAATAACAATGGACGGTTATTCACCGTAAAAATATTGAAATTATAAAAATTAATCAATCTGTAATAAGAACGGTAAAATCTATAATTCCATAAAACCCAAAATTACAAGCTTACTGAGTTCCGGTTGTTTTTGGGTTTCCTTCCATAAAAATTCGCGGGGAGAGGAGTCCTTAAATCCTTGATATCGCGAAATCTAGCCTCCAAGAAAGTGTTTTGGACTCGCAATTAAATTTGAATTGAAAGAGTAGTGTTCTACTTCAGGACTCAAGCATTTTTGGTGATTTCATCGTCTGTGCTTCTCTTCGGCATATTGGCTTCAACATTTCATTGAGCCTTGGAACTGGAGGCTTAGCCTTACTGACAGCTTGTAAATATTCAAATTACTATTTGCGATAGAAAAAATCAGCTTGTCTGTAAATAATTTAAATTAGCCCCCCCCCAAAAAAAAGTGAAGAAACTCAGTTTGGTTGTAATGCTACCTCCTAAATATTTATTTTATTTATGGCACTTTAGGCACTGACATGCTGCTTGTGGCTGTGATTTAATTACCATGAGATTCAAATCAATCATGAAAGCTTGCCCTCTTCCGTATGCTATGTTCTTTACGTTACAAAAAAAAGAAAACAGTTTCTTATACGGAAACGAAATTTGAAGTTTGAATTTGAAGTCATATAACTAGCTATTCTTACCCACAGGGGATGAGTTAGAAGATCTCCCATGTAAGCGGTCTAAAAGACCCCCCTTTTGTGTAAAATGTCAGCCAACATTTTATCGAACATTTAATTTTACATTTATCATTTTGTATAAGTTATGGATAGATAAATTTTAAGTTTTAATTAACAAAGTGGTCCATATATGCGGAAATAGTGCACTCGTATAAAAAAATTAACTAAGAATACATCGCCCAGGTCAAAAATGGGAAACTAGGCTTATCAGTTCTTCCTAATCCTCAAAAATCGCTTTTTATTTATTTGTATTTTCTTATAGGTTATTCAATGGATGCAAAACCCAACTGAGCTCACTGCTCTCCGTGATTTTGCTGAATGGAAAGAAAAATGCGATATCAAAGGACAGCCATTCTGTTCCCTTCCAAACGCATGTCCCCTTACCACCAGAGAACTACCCGGAGAGATCCATCGTCTTCATACCTGCATGGAATGCCCCAACCATTACCCATGGATCCTATACCCTACTGGTGATGGATTTACTAGAAAATAATTTAGTTAGATTTTTTAATGCGTCAAAATATATATTTGAGTGACATATTTGAGACTAATGGAATGACTAGTTTAATAAAATCTTTAAATAAGTTATCAAGGAATAATTTAATAAAAGTATTCTGGATTGCAAAAAGTAGAACAATATGTAACTCAAAAAATAAATTAATTTATGATGCAGTTTGCATTTTAGCTAAATCAAAATTTATTTCAAAATATAATAAATCTGATAAAATTGTAAATAAGGATAATAGATTATATTTGTCTATTAATTTTTGTTCTAAACAAATAGAAGATATTAATTTGCCAAGAATCTTAAACCAGCGGAGAGTAAAGAATGCCCTTCCATGTAATTTGGTGTATAATGGTAGTCCAATTTTAACATATAAATTTTCAAAAACAATTGGTCAAACGATTTTTAACTATAATTCAATACTTAAAAAACTGGACAGGGGGAGTAATTGGAAACCGGTTTGTAATTGTGAGAAATTTTTACCGTATGTGGATCAAACTTATAAGCATATTGTAACGGGGGATTTGTCCATTATAAAGCATCGTGATCTTCAAAATATAATGAAAATGGGTACTAAGTTCCGTCTTTCTTACCGCATAAGGCCAGCAGATATTCTTAGGGGATTAAAGAATGATTTAAACTTAGTTATTGATAATTGGTGCAAGAAGGAGAAAATTACTAAAGATAGATTTCAGAATTGGATAAATTTGATTTTGACTAGTGTAAGAAATAGCATGTATAGAATTAATCCAACAGATTCTGTGAAAAATTCAATATTTTATAATGCCAATATGAAACAAGCAATTGCTAATATACAGAATGAATTTATAATTGTACCAGTTGATAAAGCTAGCAATAATTTTGCCATAATTTGTCAGAAACTCTATTGTGATATTTTATCAAAAGAGTTACAAACAACAAATACATACGAAAAGGCCTATATGGAGGAGAATAGTTTAATTGAAAATATAGAAGAAAGAATTTTGAAAAATTTCAATATTAAAATAAATGATAATGATAAACAGTTTCCTTTCTTATATTGGACGATAAAATTTCATAAAAATCCACCAAAACCACGTTTTATTGCTGGGGCAGCAAGGTGTCCAACCAGAATTGCGGCTACTGATCTATCTTTAATTTTAGGAGAAATTAGAAATAAATTTAAAGCATATTGCTCCGGAATTAAAAAATTTTCTAACTTTAACCCATATTGGAGTGTTAATAACTCGTTACAAGTGATAGATTCTTTGGCGAATGTTTCAGCTAAAAGAGTCGATTCATTTGATTTTACTACTTTGTATACAAATTTGTCACTAAATTTAGTATTCGAAAAATTGAAAATTGTGATAAAGAAATCTTTTCTTTTGTCTAATATCGGATTTTTGAAAATTGATACTTTTAATAAAAAATCCCGATGGACGAATTTCTTTAGAAGTACTATTAATTCAAGATGTTATAGCTTGGATATGGTATGCGATTTATTGGAATTTGTTCTATTTAATACATTTATAAGATTCAATGGGAATTTATATAAACAAACTGTAGGTATTCCTATGGGTGGGAATGCGAGTCCATTCATAGCAGACCTGTTTTTAAGTCAATTAGAATATGAATATATGATAAATAAAAATAGCCCAAGCAATGTAAAATATAACCTTCCAAATAATAAAAGATATCTGGACGACCTCTTAGTAATAAATTGTGCAGAGTTTATTGAGATTTCAAAAATATTTATCCACAAGAGTTAATTCTTGAGCCTAGCTACGGGATGGGACACTCCGACCATTTCTTAGATTTAAATATTAATATTTCAAATAATAATAAATTAGTTTTTAAATTATATAATAAAACGGATGATTTTAATTTTGAAGTAATTAATTTTCCATTTCTTGAAAGTAATATACATTCAAATATTACTTATTCGGCTTATTATTCCCAATTATTTAGGTATGCAAAAATATGCAGTAATTACACAGATTTTAAAAATAGATGTAAAAAGCTGAGCGAAAAACTGATCTTAAGAGGTTTTTCTGCCAAAAAAATTAGTTGGCAATTCAAAAAATTTAGTTTCATGTATCATGAACTTATAAGTAAATATACAAAAAATTATAAAGAAATACTGAATGATATTTTAATATAATTTCTCTTGCGCTTTTCTTTTTCGGATGTTTGAGTTTGTAGGGGTTTTCAAACAAGCTTGAGGATCTTTAAATTGGTAATTGGTTCCAGATACCAATAAAAGATACATCTGGACATGTCTTCATTTGTTCCAGAATGGTCTCTTTCAGTGACCTCTGGGATTTTATTATGGAAACATTGAAACACTTTTTGTATGTAATTTGTAATAGCTTGACTAGTATGCATGTATTTCACAAGTTTTACCTGACATAGGGTTACCATATAGATCTTATGGTAGAGGCTCCACCGTGCCGGGTAAAGAATGTAAAGCCTCGAAACCCGTTAAGGCAGGTGGTATTTCTTCTGATGAGCCCTAAATGGAAGGTTCTACTTGGAAATATTTTGCTAGATTTAAGGTGCTTTTGCTGGTAAATTTACAACGACTTACATTTATTGATGACGACTTTGCATGGATTTGGACATTTCTATTTGGTTGACGGTTCGGGTATACTGTTTGGTCCTAGGTAGTTGGATAGATGGGTAAGGTAAAAGCCTAGTTCAAGTGCACATTTGTCTCAATTGCTGGATTGGGACGACAGTTTTTTTTATTTTATTTTTTTTTTTTTTTATTTTTATTTTTTTTTTTTTTTTTTTTGCCAAGTAATTACCTCTTAAACATAATATATATTTTTTGAGAAATTAAATTTCTTGTGATGGAGTGAATGCGAATAAGTGGGCTGTTTGTACAAAAACGTTTGTAAATAAAATATATTTTCTTTTATTCTTTTCTTGAATGGATCAGCTAGCGTGCATTTGCAATGATTCGCGATAAAGGCAGGCCTTTATTTACTAATTCTTCTTCTTACTAATTCTAACGTTTGAAGACTCCATGATGAAACTGACAGAATCTTTCCAGGAACAGTTGAATACTAAACTCAAGAGTCTAAAATTAGACAACATAGAAGTCGGATGGAATAATTTTAGGACAATATCTTGTGAAGTAGCAATTGGTGTCTTAGGGAGAGACGCAGCTAGGAATATTAGTGAAAATGTTTCAAGCTTAGTACAGAGGAGGAGGGTAGTTTCAATTGTAATACAATAAAATAAGGAATTGTGGTCATGGAAGTGGTGGTCATGGACAAAATTGCTGAAGATCTAGAAGATGCAGCAATATGGCATAATAGTAAAGTATTGTACGGGCAGGTTAAAAAAGGAAAAACGCTAAGCTTATTAAGTTGAAAATTTCAAGAAATTTTTGAGGAGGATCTTGAAATAAATCAAAAAAGATTTTTTATTAAAAGGGCGTATCAACAATATCTTAGGAACGGCTTATATAAGTAAGTTGAAACTTTGAGGTCATGTTGAAGAGATGTTGAGCTAAACAAAACGTATTAAATTCATACTACCGCTGTTGGTACTACTACTTCCACTACCGCTATTATTACTGCTGAGGCTAATGTTATTAACTCTTTCCGCTTTGAATATTTTTCCTGCACAGGAAAATTCTGATTTTCTAGTATAGGGCTCATTTCGACCTTAGAAAACTTATGGTTGTGTTAGAAAACCTTTGGGACAAATATTCTTAGAAATCTTGATCCCTGTCAAATGACAGTAATGGGACTAGAAGGGTATACCAGCAAGACAACTTCTTTTATACGAAAAATATAAAAAAGGCCCAAAACATGTGCACAAAGTCAAGTTCCAAACTCAGTGAACATGGTACATCTTGAAGCGATTCCTGTCTTTGTTCAGACACAGCGCAACCTCACATTTCTCACAACGAATCAGTGAAAATCCCTTTTTTCCTTTTGGGCACTTTTCATAGCAGCATTGGGATTCCTGACCTTCTAAATGCAAAGGGAAGTGATTTACTCGGTCATACCGGACGCTTTTGATCGTTTAAGTTGATCGCGCAGCAGGTGGGGAGAGCTGGAGAATTCTCGGCATCTTTTTGCTGGTGAGGACGACCAGCTTTTCGTTTAGAGATCTGCTCCTCATATTCAAACTTCAGCAGTGCTTCTGCAATTTCGTTCCGGAACTCGGAAAGTGACACTGGTCCATTTTTTCGTCTTTGTTTCAATTCGATACAAGGCGACAAGATGATCCAGCTTGTCTACTCCTCCCATGTTGCGTTTATAGTGGCCAATAACGTCAGGTCTTTCAACATCAACCTTCTCCTTCTTCTCGTAACTCCCTCTTTTCACTACTCCACCTGCGCCACAATAATTTGACACCATGTTTACCGCGCTGTTGTCAAACCAAAGCACAAGGACGAGTCTATTTACAATGTTGCTAACTTCGTCCCACGATCATCGTCCTTTCTTCCTAAGACCCTTCTCATCTGAAAGCTTTGCTTTGGCTATCCTGCCCTTTCTGATAGTTCCTGCTGCCAAGAAGCCATCTGCTGTCAACTTTTCAAGCAGTGGTAACGTTGTAAAGTAGTTGTATAAATACACATTGTGATAGACATGCTTGTCGATTTTCTCCAGCTGACTTAAGAACAATGGCTCCTGCCAAACCTCCAGCTGTTTCTCTGTGCTCCTCCCCAATAGGGGTACTCTTTCCCTGATAAACTTCAAAGTCATACATGTTACCGGAAAAACCACAGAGAACTGAGTTTTTCAGCCCCCATGGTCTTGGCTTTGACTTTATGTATTGCTTTATCCTCGTCTGGCCTTTGATGGGGATCATCTGCTTGTCTACACATAGGTTTTCCTCCCTTTCAAGGTCCAAACACTGTGCTCTAGCACGGGATAACACAGGCCTGACTTTCCATAACGCATCATTTTTGTTCCTGTCCTCTTTGGACGCAAAGTGGAGATGATTCCGTAATTTATGGTATCAATCTGTTGGAAGTGTTCTTGCAACTATGGGAAGAAAGTACTTTTTGTTCCAGTAAAGTCGTATCTGCAAAAGATTCAGGGATCCCGCAAGGATTGAGATCCCAACCATTTGGCGTGTCTCTTGGGCCAGACTTTTGCCTCTGACTGCTATAGTTTTACCGTTTTCCTTCATATGGTACAAGTCCGTCTTTTCAGCCACAGTCTCAAAAAACTCAAGCGGAATATATATGTAGAAGTATTTGACAGGAGTAAACCCCTCAGTCATAGAGTCCAAGTCTTGTCATTTGACGTACACTGACTTGTGAAAATTCTGACAGCCCACTAAATGGCGCTAGTCACTAAATAGAACCCTCATTGATTAGTTTCGGCATTTAGTTTTAAATGATATTACAAAAGTAGACAAATAAATGATATGCTTACTTGAATTTCTAACTAGAAATTACCCACATCTAACAGACTTTTTCCCCTTTTTTTCTAATTAAATTTTTGTCCACTGCACTGTTCCGAACAACACGTGTGATACATCAATAGATTGGTAGATGTCTCAAGAATACAAAGAGCATAGTTTTAGTTACTACTTTTCACACTAGATAGCATCTGGTGAGCAAAAATTAGCCACCCGTCATTTGGTGGGCTCCGGGGCGAAAGGGTTAAGGTGAAACTGTCAGTGAATGTTTAGGGGCATGTTGAACTAAATCAAAATACAGTTTTTGCAAGCAGGTTGTAAAAAGAGGGTATAAACAATTTTTCAGGAACGGCTTAGAGTATTAAGTCGAAACTTTCAGGCAATGCCGTACCTAGATTTGTCTCAGGGGGGGGGGGGATTTACAATTGGCCACACTGTCAACACTGTAAATATTATAGTTTGCGTTTAGAGTGAAAGTGGAATGTATTTCTTAGGGAAAATAATGGTCTTCATTTATTTAATAAAATTTAATTTATTTAATATACTTTGTTTAAAGTCCTTTTATTAAAAGTGCTGGATTTATCAACTGACAGTTTATTTCCCCCACTTTTGAAGAAGAACTTTGGTCTCCCAAATATAGCCGAAGACCTAAATCTAGTTAAGTGGTAGTGGGTAATGTTAATAGAATGCGAAACATCGTTCTCACATCGTTCTCAGTCTGCGTACAATTAGTGCCCTCTGCAAGACCAGCAGATGTAGGACTAAGATCCCAATTTAATGAAGTGTATAAAACGAGAAATTCAAAAAGATTATTTATAGACAGAATTTTGCCTCCCTCCCCCGAAATCCCCCGTACTTTGAATTCAAATTAAAAATAGTCTTTTGCCCACTTCTCCCTAAAAAAAGTTGCGCACACACCTGCTTCTATAGTCGTAGCAAGACGCCTGGGCAAACTGTTGTTTTATTCAGTCGTCTAAGATTGACTTTCTTTTCAGATTCCTCAAATGATTACTCTTACTTTCAATGGCGCTATGAACGTAGACAACATTGACTTATATGAAGAAATCTTTAATGGGGTACGTCAAAACCCAAATGGTTGCCAAATCGAAGGAACTTTCTTTGTTTCTCATAAATATACCAACTATTCTGCTGTTCAAGATTTTCATCGTCGAGGACATGAGATCGGTGTTTTTTCAGTCACCAACAAAGAAAGTGCCAAGTACTGGACTGATGGAAGTTACGATGATTGGCTTGCTGAGATGGCTGGTGGAAGGTAAGATTTCTCGTTTTTCAATAATTAGCCAACTCTTAGAGCTAAATTCCTCGGGAGAAACATATTCAAGTATATCGTTTCTTGACAAAAAAAGATTAGTTTTGCATTGAACCTTTGTACTCGGTTCGACGAGAAGGAAAACAAAACTGTGGGGTTTTTGGAAATCCCATTTGAGTCTTTCAGAAACCAATCTGGCCAAGTCTTTACGTAATTTTTAATTCTGCAAAATCATTCAGTATTTTTTTTTATTTATTTGGCAAAATTAATTTTGTATCGCGCTTTTGAATTTGCAAAAGGTTGTAACTCGGTCAAATACATGGCTTCCGACATTTTTTGCAGAAATTAAATGTAAAAAAAAGGTTAGCATGAAGGTACAGAAAAGGTTAGAGATTATTTAAAAGAACAGATAACTTAAAACTTAACAAGACAGATAACTTAAAAGAACAGAAATAACCTTAAAAGAGCTTGAGAAAAAGCTTGAAATTGAGATTTTTTTTTCCATCCGTCTATTGTTAGATTGTACTTTCGATCGAGGAAATTTGGGCATTAGAGCAGGCACTAAGCATCCGAGCACAAAAAATTCCATTAGATGGGCTTATAAAAAACCTTATATAAGGTTTATAAAGGTAAATAAGGTTTATAAAAAACCTGGGAGCACGATTTTCTTTTTAGCCTCTTTTCTATTTAGATGGCATTGAAGCTTTAGATGTAATAAAAATTTAGGCTAAATCTTTTTGAAATGAGGAAACTTGCATTACAACCAGACAAAGGAAACAAAACAAATTGCGATTTTTTTTTAGCTCCAAAACCTTACGGATATTTGTATTTTTTAGACTAGACGTATGTTAGTCTGACAACTTACTTTATTTAAGTTATGTTTATCTAATGTTTACATATTTTAAGATTAAGACAATTTTGTATTTTGCTTAAAAAAGTCTCGTTTGGACAATATAAGAAATTGTCCCGCAATTGGTGCTGTTGACTCTATTTGGTGACAGAATATACCCAGAGGCGTAGCTGGGGTCTTAAGAGACCAGGGAAGATGTTGATTTTTAAGCCACCCGCACCACTCCTCCTAATTTCATAGCATTGACGAAGAAAACCTCAGTTAGACACCGCCTCAGAGGCTTCGCCCACGGACAGCAGCCCCCCCCCGCTACCCCTAGCTACGCCACTGAATATATCTAATATGACATACTCGTGGATAAGCATAGAAAACTTATCGAAATGAGTTAAATACAATTTCAAGAAACAAAAAAAAGAAATATTTTGAGAAAAAGTTTAAGCAAGTGGAAAGATGCCCTAAGAAAACTTGGGGATTAATAAGAGAAGTGATTGGATTAAAATAAATAGTGTACCTGATGAATCAATTAGTGCAATGGAAGAGACTTTAAAGTTGGAAAATGATATATGTATTGAATTTCAGAGTTATTTTTCGAATATTGATCCGGATCTAGCTATGTCAGTTCTACCTAATACTGGTGAATTGACATAAGATTCTTTACTGAAGGACCCATTGATGTATCTCGTCACCTTAGACTTGTAACAGTTGATGAAATTAAAAAAAAATGTTTATGGTTCGCGTAGTGATTCATCAGGCAGTGATCACATTACTTTAAAAACACTTAAATGTATTTTACCTGCTATATCTCAAGTGCAATGTGAATTAATTAATGAGTGTTTTCATCAAGGAGAATTCCTAGATTCTTTTAAAGTTTCCCATGTAACCCTAGTTCATGAAGGCGGTATTCAAAGTGACCCAGAAAATTATAGACCGATATCTGTCTTACACATTAATTCCCCTGAAGTATATTAGAATTATAACATGGCTAAAGGTAAACAAACTAAGAATTAACACAGGTAATTCTAATCTTATTGTCTTCTCGCGATCACCAGACTTTTGCCGATAGATCATGGAATTAAATATTTCTAATGAAGTTAAACAGATTAAATAAAACAGAAGTAAAACAGAATTAAATATGTCTAATGAATTAAAACAACGGACTGCGTCTTTGAAATATCTTAGGATTGTAGTTGATAAAACTTCATCTTTTAAGCAACATATAACTTTAAATAGTAAAATTCTGGCAAGAAATCTAGGTAAAATGAAGAAACTCTAACATTTCCCCCCTAAATCTGTCCTCCACCATCCTTTTTTCTATCGTAAACCCGGATATACTTTGTTAGTCAAGTATTTGGCTCTCTGCTTTTCCATTTATACTTCAACCAATAAGAGTTCTACCAAATCATGCAGTAAGGATTTTAGCAGGTATTTCTCCTTGTCAGTCTGTTTGGGAAATTTACCCAACATTGAAAACTTTACCGGCTGCAGGCCTTTGTGAATTCTATGTATTGTGGTTTATTTTTGGATTGCAGCAGGATATTCACCCTCGTTGTTTTGGTGATTTATTGTCCATTAGGTATACTGTTCATTCTCGAGGTATTTCTTCCCCTTTATGTTTTCTGTTTTTTATAGAGGTACACGGAAATGGAATAGTTTAACTAGTGATATTAAGATTATTGGACACCCCTATATATTAAAACAATTAAGAAACTGTATTTTGTAGAAGATGATTTTCTATTTATTAATTTATCTATTGTGGGGATTATGATGAGTAGAAATGACCCTAAAGGTCCGGGACGAACACTATATATGGGCATAGAGTCCCTAAGGAGAAAACGTGGTATTGTCAGTCCCGTACGAACACCAAATATGGGCATGGAATCCCCAGGGAGAATGTTTGCGTGATCGGGTCAATGCCCTCTTTTTCCCAGGTTGATTTATTTGTTGTTGTTGTTTTGGCCAAGTGGACGCTCGGGGCAAATGTTAAGATCCACGAATAGGAAAACAGGATCACGTGTTTCCTTCTCAGCCAATCAGAGACTCGGATACATCCCCCTTCTCAGCCAATCAGAGACTCGCTTACATATGATTTTCCCCATTACATAACAATTCGCCCTTGAGATTTCGTATATAACGGACATGCTTTGTGATTAAATTATCAGAAAGTTCCAGAACACAATGGATAGAAAACATGAAATTATTGATGAGCTTGAAGCCTTGACAGCCACAATTAGCAATGTGAGTACATTTTCATTTTTTATTTTCAAAATAAAATTATTTTCCTTGGTCACCCTCCAGTATATTTAGGTAAGTCCCCCTCCCCCTCCCACTCTAATACCACTATGCTATCTTTATACTCGATAGAAAACGTAAAAGGTGTTCTTTTTACTACCTAAACCCTCCTCAACCCCCCCCCCCACACTGTTTTTACAACGATAATTCTCGCAATAGAAATAATTCTCTTTTCGATAAATTCTTGCTTTTCTGCATTGTGATTTAAAGTGTCCACTGACTTCTGTCAATTCTTAAGGCATTATGCCGCTCTGTTTTGACATAAGGCTCCACGCAATCTTATAAATAGTTTGTCACCCCTTTTCCTGTGTGTTTACGATAGCGGCCAAGTCAAAGGAACTATTTTTCTCCATCAAATTAAAACGGTTTTTCAGACAATTGCAATTTATTAAGCGCAGGCCTACACAATCTCTATTTGGAGAAGTGAAACGGATTATTTTCAAATTAAGGTCTAACAATATATTTAGGACATTATGTAAAAGGGGAAGGGGAGGGGGCAATGCCTCAATTCTATCACCATCATTGTAAAGTGAAAAAACAAAACTGTTTCTTCGCATGAAAAGTAAGGGGGGATTCGTTGTGTAGACATGTACGCCCATTGACAAGAAAACTAATGTGTAAATATATGCGTTGCGCCTCTAGGCATGTTTTTAATTTTTTTCAAGCTTTCTTTCGATAAAGTTTCTTTTATATTCCCAGAAGGGGGGGGGCGTGAAAACTATGGTTTTAACTTTGATATGCAAGGCTAGAAAGAAAAGTCTTTAGGAGTTGCATGAAGCTTATATTATGCGTAAATTGAATAGCATTTTTAACTTATGATCACAAATTTTAGGCATATAAGCTGTTTGTTAAAAATCTTTTTATCTTATTTAAAGCCTATAGACTGGAACATTTAATTTTTTTCTAAATGGTAAAAATAGAAACATTGATTTCTATCCTAAGGCTATAGACTACTGATTGTCAAGATTTATTTTTTCACAAGTTGTGTAATAAAAACGTTTGATTTCTAAGCCTAGTATATTTCTCGCGAAATTTTACTTTTTGCTTTGCTTTTGGCTTAGGGGGCTTCTTAGTGATAAATGCTTTTCTAGACAAAATTATGGTTAGTGTGGGTGGGGATACTAATTTTCCTTCTGTAAAAAAAGGGGGAAATTATTTTCCATACTAACTTTTTTCTCTTCTTTTAAGGCAAATTGTGAAGAATGTATACCCCCTCCATCTAAGAGAGCGAGAGAGGACGAGGCAGCCCCCATGAGACCATCCATTATTAAGTATGCTGGCCCTTACACGACCCAAAAACAAGTGTTGACTGTCAAAGTCCCATCCACGCAGGCTGCAATGCAGCCAGGCCAAAAATTAAAGAGCGAGTGGATGGCTGCTTTCCATGGACCTTTAATACCTGTCCCGTCTACACAAGAGCGTGATGTTACCGCACCGTCCATCCTCCAACACGCACTAGCCGGACCATCTGGCACCCAAGTGCAGCCAGGATTTGCAAATGTGAGCATTTTTACCTCTAGTTATAGAAATATATATCTCTTTCTTCCAATGTTTTTTTTAGTCTTTTCTTTTCACTATTTTTCAACACTGTAAAAGTGTATCTCAGAGATATTAAAATATTAACCCCTCGCCCCCAACCATTGTTTTAAATTTCTCTACTCCCCCCTCCCTCAGAGATGTCTAAATATAATGTAATTTTTTTGCTTGCTTGTCAAAAGAAACCGCTCTTTTTCTAATCTTTGCTATTTTCTCTGTTCCCCCACTGTTGCTATCTCTTCGCTATCTCATAATAATATTTTTAGGTAATTTCTAGTTTACTGCTATCTCTCCACTATGAAACTCAAAATGCTATTTTGCACAATTGAATATTATAGTTTTAGGGGAAGGACAGAGATTATCCCATTTATCTATTGCACATATGGATTCTAATTTGCGTAATATTTTTGACAGCTTTCAACCTTACAACTTGCCAAGATTTTAGGGGAGACATTGACAATAAGAGTTAACGGTTTCCCATTTAATTGTATTTTCCTGCTGAACAGTCTTGGAACAGAACAGACGCGGCTTACAATAATTAAGCTAATGAGTTCACAACCTGTAGGGAATTAGAGAGAAACAACTTATGGTCTAACAATATTTTTTTGGACATTATGTAAACGGCTGGGAGCCGCGGAGCCCGAGAAGGGCCGGTGGGCCCGGGAAGCGCTGCGGGAAGCGCCGCGGGAAGCGCCGGGAAGTGCCGCGGGAAGCGCCACGGGAAGCACCGCGGGAAAGCGCCGCGATGGCTGGCTCGGAGGGGGAGCATTAAATATTGGAAATTGAGGGAGTTGTTTGAACAAAATCAAATTGCCTTCTATGTAAAGCGTTATAGATTGTAAATATCTTATATTAAGTTGGAAATTGGAACTTTCAGAATATCGATAGTTGTGGGGAACAGTGAATTAACCAAATGCTACTATGTGCATACTGCTACTACTACTACTACTACTAAGCACGTTTTAAATAATACGTAAATAATAATCCAAATTTTAAACAGTAGGGGTGATTTGAACACTTTGAAAATAAGCTATTTTTCATTTATAGGTTGCATTGGTCCCATACTCGTCGTCATCATCATCATCATCATCATCCTCATCAGTTGGAGAAGGAGAGGACGCCATTCAGGACATTGAAATACCGGCTATCAACGAATGGCATGGTATTATTAATTCTATTGAAATACCATCTAATATTGATGAGTTTTTGACTGATTTTTTAAATGTTGATTATAGCGCAGTTGGGCAGGGGGACTTGAGTCAAAACACCTTGCAGCTTTTGGACGATTTACAAATGAATTAACTGGGAACCCTCCCCCCACTGATTACATGAACATAGTTAAAACAAATGAAATTGTTTCCCATAGCCATATTGTTGAACAATGTGGAGGGGGAGGGAGTGTTGATGATATACAAGAGGGGGAGGGGGGTAATGTCCAATTTACAACATTTCCCGAATTTCAGCTGTCCAACACAATTTTAAATGCAATAGTTGTCTACAATGCGACTTTTGGGGATCCATTTAATTTACTTATGGGGGGAAATTTTGTATTTGACCCCGTAGAAATTGTGCATGACTATTTAGATAAAATTCGTGCTTTGCTGGAGAACCAAATTCAATTATGGGGAGGGGGGAGGGATTCAATTCAGGTTTCAATTGTTTTAAATGTGTTCTATTTCAATGAGGGGAAAAGTGAAGTTTACCATCACTATATACACTCCGAGATGCGCGTGATTTATCCAAATTTAGAAAATTTTGAGAGTGTTTTTTGCGAGTGGATAGGTCAAATTATTGCGCATCTTGAGAACTTTAACGAAAATGGGAGCGGCTCTGTAGTTTTATATGTTGAAAATTTAAGTGTGAATATTTGTAAATTTAAGAAAGATTTTATTTTAAGAGGGGGGCAGGCGGGGGGTCTGGGAGGTCAATAGTTTTAAATTATAATCCAGATTTAGTAGGATGTCAAGGTGTCCAGAAGATCTGTTTTGAAACAGGTCAAAAATGTCTCAAGTATGCTTTCCTCATATCAGCATTCGAGCCTCTAGCACGTGACGCTACCAAGACGAATTTAGACGATTGGGCTGTACATGGGAAGGAAGGGTCCAATTTCCCCATTGTAGATTTCACTTGTTTAGAAGGAAAATACCCAGTAACACTAAGATCCATTGATATTTTTGAAAGGGCTAACGCCCATTTAAATATCGGCGTTACTGTGGTTCAGTATGAAACTGAATTTGAAGATGGGGTTCGTTCAAAAAAGAAGGGGGTGGTTTTCCCTGTAAGAGGCCCGTCAATTGATTTGGTCAAACACTGGGTTTGGTTGTTGTATACACCACCATCTAGTGACTTTGCCAATTCAATTGGCCATTTTAACCCAATCACAGACATTAGTAGAGTTCTGGGGGAGGGTAAGAATAGGGGGACACGTTTCTACTGTCCGACATGCCTTTCTCGATTTTGGACTGAATTAAAGTTGCAAAATCACATGAGGTACTGTAGACGGCATGGCTATCAGGCAGTGGAAACAGTTTCAGGGGATAGGGCCATTTTACGCTTTAAAAATTTCCAAAACACCCTCCTCCAGTGCAACAAAATATCTTTGGATTGTGAAGCTAAGCTGGTGGAGGTGAACGATCCTCGATTTCCAAACCGAGTCAAAGAACATCAAGCTATTGCAGTGTCCTATGCCCATGCGCAAAGAGACAGTTCTAACACCATGCAGTTGTTAGAAATAGCAGAAACATTAGATGAGGGGGAGTGCATGATCAAGGCACTGACTAAATTAATTGGCACAGCTAATGGCGCTATTTCTCGTTTGAGAAATACCCATTATCCTATGGTGTTGCCTGCAGAGGATCGTCTCGCGATTAAAAATAAAAAAATATGTTGGGTTTGTAAGGGGGAGTTTGTAGAGGGGGATAAGGAGACTAAAGGGAAAAGTGGGGGGAGGGGGAAAGTCAGAGACCATAATCACTTGTGGCAGGAAATATCCTCTGGGGGTAGTAACTTTAGAGGGGTAGCGCATCAATCGTGTAACTTAAATGTTAGCCAGCAGCTTTTTATCCCAGTTTTTATTCACAATGCAAATTACGACTTAAAATTTATTTTACCGGCACTGGCACGTATGCACAGGGAGGGAGGGGGAGTAGACAGTCCACGGGTAAATAATTCATTTACCTATAACATTATTCCCAAATCGGCCGAGAAGTTGTTGCTTCTCGAGCTGAAATGGCAGGTAGTAAATAATGGGCATACGTGTTGGAATAAAATCAGGTTTTTAGATTCTTTTAGTTTTTTTCCCAAGGCATTGAGTCAATTGATTCAAGTGCAGAAAAGCGACAATTTTGATAGCTTTCCCTTGCTTTAACAGCCCTTTCCAGACAGTGAAATGTATGACCTATTGACCTGCAAAGGTGTATACGCATACGACTATTACTGTTCTGGTGCTCGCTTAAGCGAGGTGAAACTACCTCCAATTGAAGCTTTTTACAATTCACTCACCAGTAGTGAATGCACAGCCGAGGAATATGAGTTTGCCAAGAAGGTGTAGGCTAAGGGGAATTGTAAAAATGGGTTGGATTATTGTAGACTGTACTTGGCCAGTGACGTTTTAACTCTGTTGGATATAGTCTGCAAGAACACAGACCAAATCTATTCAGAGTTCGGGTTAGATATAGGTTATTATTTTTCCACGCCCCATTTGGTGATGGATTTGATTTTAAAAATTAGTAGGGAGGAAATAGGCCTAATCACCGATGTAGATCAGCACCTTTTTGTAGAGCGTTCAATGAGGGGAGGGTATGTTTTTCATGGGGACCGCGTCTTGTCAACCGATCCGAGCGGAAAAAAACACCGGTGCAAAGTCAAATGCAGTGTTCTTGGACATGAACTCATTGTACCCCTCGGCAATGTCTCACTACTCTTTGCCGTGTGGGAACTATCAATGGCTTGAGAATCCTTGTGAGTTCCCCGACATTACCACCGTCGAGGAAAATGTGCCACAAAGATGGTTCTTTGAAATTGACGGGCACATTCTAGCGCTTCACGATTCAGTCAGAGATTTTGTTTTTCCCTGTATCAATCGACCCGTGAGCAGGGACTCACTGAGCCCCTACAATCGATCATTGGTTGAGGATATGGGGATGCACTGGACTCCCTTTAAGCAAAAACTGATTGCTGATTTGGACCCTAAGGAGAATATCGTTGTTCACCATGTGCTTTTACACTGGATGGTGAACAATGGTTTCAAGATCACGAAAATACATAGGATCCTGCAGTTCAATCAGAAACCTTATTTGAAAACGTTTATCGACACTTTTGTTGATAAACGCTCTAGGGCAAACTCCAAGGTAGAAAAGGAAATGTACAAACTCATTCTAAATTCAGCGTTTGGCAAAATGTGTGAAAGCGTACGTAACAGATCTCGCTGCGACGTCGTGACTGACCCTCTAGAGTGTGCACGAATTATTGCCGATCCCAATTTTACATCGTTCACGAGCATAGAGGCTGGCATGGTTCTTCTACACAGGAAAAAGCGAAATGTGGTACTGAACAAGAATATAGCAGGAGGTAGTTCAGTACCAGAAATTTCCAAAAAGCTCATGTTGTCGTTTTTTACAATGTGTGCAAGGCGCAATGGCCACGGGAGGGGGAGGTTTAAGTTTACTATGGGGATACAGATTTTCTGCTGTTAAAGGTAAAAACCGAGGATTTATTGGGTGATCTAGAAGAGGGAGAACACATCAGCTCGCGGATGGATTTCACCAACTGGAATCCGTCCCTCTACCCCGAGTTGATGAAACGTCAAGCCCCCAACCAACTATTAATGCTAAAATCAGAGACGGGGAGTGATTTGATATCCAGGGGGGTGTTCCCGGATCCTAAAGTTTATTGCGTTCAAACACATAGTGGGGATGAAAAGCAGGTGTGTAAAGGGGTGCCTACACATTTTGTAAAGAGAAATTTCAACATGAGCGTGTACAAAGACTGTGTAGGAAGTAGCCTAGTGCCGAGAGCACAAGTGCTTGCAATTCGCTCTCTACTGTATAGAAATTATACTGTAAGAGTGGAAATAATGCAATGTCGTGTATATCCGACAAAGTCTATGTGCTCAAGAATGGTGTGAGTGTCCTGCCTCATGGCCACTATCGTATTTTAGACCGAGTTGAATGCATAGACTATCGCAATCAACTTGGTCTGGATAAATTAACCTAACCAACTAATCTAACCCAGCCACTAACCACCACCACCACCAACCTTTCATAAATTAAATACTCTAACCCGTTCATAAATTAACTAACCTCATCTAACCACCACTGACCCAACTGACCCAACCTAACCTGTAGCAGCAGCAGTGACGACAACTGTTGTACAGTTTTTTTCCATTGCGGCTCCCGGGGGTTGGGGGTCCCGCCCGAGGCCGACTCCCGGGGGGGAAGGGGTCCCGCCCGCGGTCGGCCTTCGGCCCCGCGGCCCTGGGGGGGGACCCCACTTTTAAATTCAGAATGTTCAACTGTGTTAGTTCATGTTCCAAGTGTTTTTCTGTTGTTTTCAAGTGTTGTTGTACAGAAAAGTGCTGTTGTTGTACAGAAAAGTGTGTTACTCTGTGCTAATGTACATAAAGTGTTCATTTTGATGGACAAAAATTGTTTTAAGACAATAAGTGTTGTTCTTTCTCTTGTTCATGTTGATGGACAAAAAGTGTTTTTATTTATGTTGTACATAAGGTGTCATTTTTATGTTGTTGTTCATGTTGAACAAATAGAGTTTTCATGTTGCAAATAAATGACCATGAAATATTGTCAGGCTCTTGTTGAACAAGTGTTATTCTTATGTTGTTGTTCATGTTGAACAAATAGAGTTTTCATGTTGCAAATAAATGACCTTGAAATATTGTTTTTTTGCTGTTGTTCTTGTTAACGTAGATAGATCTATGGGAAAATTATTGCTACTACTACTTATTCATTGGACACGTATGATTTACAGTTAGTTGTAGTCCAACTATTGTCAACAGCAGCAGCATGTATCAATTTAAAACACCCTTCAGATCGTTTCTGTGTGGGCCTTCAATGTCGGGGAAAACAACACTTTTAGCTAAAATAATTCAAAATTGTCAGAAAATGTTTTTGGAAAAGCCGAAAAAAATCTACTATTGCTATAGTATTTGGCAGGAGTCCTACGATCAAATAAAAGCTATTGCCACAACCATACCAATACAATTCATACGGGGACTTGATGTTTTCAATAGTATTGAACCGAACTCACGGCTGATTATTGATGATTTGGCTGAATCCATTGAACAGTTCTCACAGGAAATGGTACAGCTGTTCACCGTTCGCTCTCATCATGAACAGATTTCCATAACCCTAGTTCTACACAATCTGTTTCATCAGAGAAAATGTATGCGAACCCTTGCATTGAATTGCACTATCTATATTATCTATCGAGTTGTTCGTGATTCTAGCTCGCTAATAACTCTCAATAAACAGATATACCCCGGCGCTCCAAAATTTCTGCTGTCAGCGTACACTCAGGCGACTAATAAACCCTACGGTTACATTTTGCTGGATCTTAATCAGAGCACGCCCGAGGATCTACGTATATTCACCGACATTTTCGACAAAGAAATTACAGTATATCTTCCGGTGAACAGTAGAAAAGGCTATTAGTCGGCGTTATGACACTGAAGAAAATACACGAACAACGGCATTTATTTTCCGTTTTAAGCACTTCAAAACCCTTGCTTAGGAAGGCCATACTCAAACATGGTGTTGACAATGATTTCATTAATCTAATATCTGAACTTTGTTTAAATTTAACTGAGGGCAATGTTCAACTGCCAGAAGGTGTTACACAACAGACAAAGCAACATCGTTCCACTGTACGCGCCTTGGCTTGTAAAAACAAGGGAAAAATTTTTAAAAGAAAACGTCTCCTTCAAGCGGGCGGTAGCTTTTTCACACTTTTACTGCCAATAATTGCAGGACTTGTAAACAGTTTTCTCTAGAGAATGGCAAAACCCTATAAATTTACACCATTTGAACTTGTCCTCTCGCCCGTCGAACATTTTGAAGACAATCTAAGCAAATTCATTAATGATAAGAATATTGCCGATGACAAAAAACTGCTTCTACTTCAAGATGCATTGCGACGCGTGGACAAACATAAACCTTATCGTGAGAGACCCACCGCTGTTATCGATCCCTCCTAACAGGAAACATCTCCTCAAGATTCTGCACAATCAAAGGAGAAGGAATTGAATTCAATTGTATCGAAAATTGGAAACCTATTGCCACTGACCTATCGAGAACAGAGTAAAAGAGTATTATCATATCTCATGTTGGAACCTGGTGATGAACATCAAGTTCAAGTCGACAGTACAGGGAAACGAATTATAATTCAGGGAAAAAGTTATAATCTAGTTGATTTAATTTGTGATATGGTGACGATTCGTAAAGGACTTTTATCATTTGACGCTCATCTATATACCTTTCTAAGTGTATCAAACTTTCCCAAAAGTCTTATTGGCAATAAGAAAATTCTAAAGAAACTAAGAGAATATAGTCCTCCAACAACACCAACATCATTTAAAAAAGAAGAAGAAGATTCAATATTTGAAAATACTAGCAGCAGCAATGATTTTAAACACCTGTGGCTGCTAGTCAAAAGCGAAGACGAATTGATTCACCCTCCAGTGTGCAAAAGGGGAGTGGACATTACACTACGTGTTTGCGTTCAAAATGGATGCAGTTCTGAAAGGTGTCTATGAAAATATTGGTGAAGCGGGAAGTTTAAGTTCTCCCAAAACGCTTTCTAAAGTTGTCTCCGGCACCACATTTAAAAAAGCAAAAGAGTATCTAGAGAATGAACCGAGTTACACACTGCATCGGAATCACAGGCTTCGCGGCAAATAATATCGACAAACTAAAGCCTTTTTCCCTCTGCACATAATGTAAACGGATCTTTTAACTTTAGACGCAATTCAACGGCGTCACAATGCACCCTACAAATATATTCTGGTGGCAATCAGTGTCTTTAGTCGCTATGCCTATGCCATTCCATTACGGTCAAAGAGAGGTGATGAAGTTGCTCGGGCCATTGAAAGTATTCTTGAACAGGATTGCTATAGAAAAATTCAATCGGATCGTGGCAGTGAATTTGTTAATCCCCATGTGCAAAAGGTTCTATTGAAATATAATACAACACTTTATCATAGTCACAGTCCGATAAAGGCTGCATTGGCCAAACGATTAATAAGAACGATTCGTCTATTAATTTCAAGATATTGTACACTGAAAAATACACCGGCTTTTAATCATGATTTAGATAAAATCATGCGGATATACAACCATCGACCTCATCGATCTCTGTCCAACTCAAGCCCTCGGGAAGTTCACTGCAGTGAAAATACATTTGATGCTTTTCTAAAGCAATATTCCAATGGTGAAAAAGAAAAAAAAATGTGAAGAAGAAATTCAATGTCGGTGAGACTGTTTGAATTAATAGAACCACCAATATTTTTGAAAAGGGGAATTATTTATGGAGCACCGAACTTTTTAAAGTGTCTAAAATCTTGGACACCGAACCCACGACATATCGACTGCGAGACACCAAAGATGATGAGATTCTCGGTGGTTTTTATGAATATGAACTGCAAAAAGTTAGAAACACTAGTGAAATTTATCAAATTGAAAAGATCTTAAAGAGTCGTACTCGTAGGGGCAAGAGACAGTTGCTTGTTCGTTGGCTAGGATACAACTCAGATTTTGATTCTTGGGTCAGTGCTGAAGACATTAACAATGCCCAATGATTTCTATGTGACTTTCATGTCCAATGTTTCTGATCCTCTCTACAATGACTTGAATAGAACAAGTGATTTTTGGACGAAACTCTCCCCCACCATCAAATTCGACTGAAAGTATGAAGTGGCTCTTGTCGACTGTATTCTCAAAAATACCTACGACATCCTGAGAAAAGATCGTAAATATGAAATAAAAATTAGACCCTATGATTGGCCACCACCACCCTCAAGTGATCAAGAACAAATTCAAAAAATCAATTGGATGGATTATCCATATATTGAATTACCCTACGAGGAACTCACCTGTATGAATGATTTATGTCGTTCTATTAATAAAAGAATTTCCGCTCGTAAAAAAGGAGCTTTTCATTTCAACTATTCAAAGGAGGAGGGTAAGATCTACATTAGTTCACCTACTGCCAGCGAAAAGGTTATTCTCAATGATAACCTAATGGATGTTCTTGGCTTTAAGCTCAATATAATCAATGGTAAAAGTGCCGGAAACACTAATTTCATTTTTGCTGACTACCCGCCTGCCTTCTCCACGGACACTTGTATATTTCTCTACGCTTCATTTGTGGAAACATCTCGGGTTGGTAATTCAAATGTTCCCCTCCTACGAGTTCTCGAATGAAAAACCAATCAAGAGCATATTCATCATTACAATATAACGCATCTTCAACATATTCCCGTAAACACTTCCTATTTGGAACTCTGTCAGTTAACACTAAGAACTGAATTGTGTGATACCATAGCAATTTCAAAAGGTTTGGCTGTGATTACATGCCATTTTCGTCCCATCGTTCAACAACAAGATGTCTAATAAAAAAGTGGTATTCACTTGTCTTGATATTGACTGCTATGTTAATACTCTTGGCCCAAGACAACAGGGCAATGGAATGGAATATTACAAAGGTCGCTCGTCAATGTCTGGCTACGGTCTTGGCAGTTGGTTTGCTAAGCTGTTTCGCTCTTCACTACCACTGGCTAGAAAATATCTTGTACCGGCTGCGACAGATTTTGCATCCTCTACACTATACGATTGGGGCTCTGGCAAGAATTTTAAAAAAAGTGCTACGGAAAATCTTAGGTCCAGTGCGCGAACCCTTGGCGAGAAATTAAAACAAAATGGTAAAGGCTTAAAAAGGTCGAGAAACAATGCATCACTCATCAGTCTCCACTCAGGTCGGAAACGAAAGACATCACCCCTCTTGTCAAAGAAAAGAAGGAAAAAGCCGACACGTAGTGTAAACAGAAGAAGAAGCCCCAGGAAGAAAATTGTTAGATCGAAACTAGATTTCTTCTCTTAAGATGTCCTACCTACCGCATAATGATTCTCAACCTTCAATCACCGCCTCATTGAATCTATTCAATGCTGAAAATGTTGATTTGAGTGTCAAGCATGGATACTATGAACAATTTTATCCTCAACAACCCCTCTCCGATAATATCCACTTTCAAATTTATTCCAATGAAGACTACTTTATGGACATGTCTTCAACATATATAGATTTACAAATGAAAGCCCGGAAATCCGATAATACAATGCCAATTCGGGCCGATAGAATATCCTATGAAAATTGTATATTACATAATCTATTTCGTCAAATCAGTGTCTACATCAATGGCACTCTGGTGAGCACAAGCAACAATCTCTCAAATTATACAAGCTATATGCAATTCATGTTGATGACACCCAAGTCATACAAGGAATTGAGAGGCACTTCCAATGGATATGAATATATTACTAATACTGATAGTACAGATGCACTTAAAAATGCTACAACTAGTGAATTACATCTAGTTGGAAAAATATATCATGAAATATTTAGTATACCCCAATGGCTGCCGCCCAATGTTAAAGTGGATATAAAACTGACGCTTGAACCATCTAATTTCATATTGAGGAAAGAACTTGCTGCCAATCCTGATGTAAGTCTCTCCCTCACCTCGGCAATACTTCATGTACGCAAACAACAGGTCATGAGTTCTGTTGCTTTGGCCGTGGAAAAACTGAGAGCCAATGGAAATAATATTAAACTACTGCTTCCTCATACAATCACCAATCAACGTTATATTGCCATGGGCTCACGCACCTTCACCGATTCATCCTTTATCAATGGTGAAATTCCGTCAAAACTCGCTTTGGCATTTGTAAAAAGCGCCAGTGCAATAGGATCGTGGACTGGATGCCCACATAAATTCGAGATGTTTGGACTTTCATCTCTTGTGCGCAAAGTAAACGGCATCCCACTCTACAATCTATCTTTTGATAAATCCTATAGAACATTGTATGAGTTGACCATGCAAACCCTAGATCATGATTCGCAACTATTTGAAAATGGTATAACCGAAGATATGTTTGCTAAAACACATGGTATCATTGTTCTGGATTTGTCTGGCACACAGGATATGAATATAGTACGTACGGGGAGTGTGCGTTTAGAGTGTACATTTGCCAATCAATTGGCTGAGAGTATTGCACTAATCTCACTAAATCAATATGAAACCTATTGGGAAATCACTCCCGAAGGCAGTGTTTCTACTAGACTTGGGGCCATGAACACCAGTCAAATAATCAATGTATTTAATATGGACCCCTACATGTCCCAGTACAAATCCTATTGTCTGCCCTCGGATTTTCTTAAAATTCAAAGTTTCAACAATACCTTGGTTATTGTTAATAGCAGTCCGTCGACTGTGCTGACGGGTCATTGGCTGTGCATCTTTCAAACAATGAAGATGATTGAATTTTTTGATCCTCTTGGTCTACCCTATACATTCTACACACCCCACACCAGCAACTATATTGAGAGCAGTGGGAAAACTATTATTCAAAATCGGAAGAGGGTGCAGGATCTAACGACTAAAAGCTGTGGCTTCCATGCACTACTATATTTTGGGTCCCGATGTCGCGGCTATACTTACAAGCAGTTTCTCCACATTTATAGTGACAATCCACGTCTGAACGACTTTCTAGTGGAAAATATCCTCTCAGACCTATACAGTATTGATTTCAGTGCCCTACGAGTAAAGTGCTTAAAAAATGTTTGTGAATTTGTTTATTAATAAAATGCATATATATATATATATATATATATATATATATATATATATATATATATTATATATATATATATATATATATATATATATATATATATATATATATATATATATATATATATATATATATATATATATATATATATATATATATATATATATATATATATATATATATATATATATATATATATACAACAATATCTTTAAATCTTCACTTTAGATTTCTTCTTCTTCTTCGATGTATAGGCAACTGTCGTGAACCACTACTGTTGGTAAATCATTTGGATTCACTGTATATTGATCTTGATTGACTGCAAAGTCAGGGTCACATTTTCTACAGTACAATGTAACTTCACTCTTGTCATATCTCTTTGTATAGTCAATGATACTACTTGCATTCATATTATGAAATTCACGAGTTTCAATCTGTCTATTTGAAGCAATATCACATACAGTGTTTTCAAATAGTGAATAACATTCGGTAACTGCCAAATGAAAATCACTTGGTTTATAGTCATAATAGGCAGTGTCGTCACAACGATGACGTAGAAACTAAATTGTCTTGTTACCCCAACAGTTGAATCGTAGACCCGATTCCTCTTCCCAGAATAATTTAAATCCACGACGATACCAATCTCGTAGAAATAAACTAAAATCACGTTTGGGATTCTTTCCAATCATAGCGGGGTAAGTATTCTCCCACTGATCACATTTATCATAGTGACAATTGGAGCACAGGTGCCCTCTAGGGTGAGAGTCACAAATCTCTTCAAGACATGAATTACATCCTTTAATTTGTACTGCATAGCCTCTATGTAATTTACAAGGATTACATAATTTACAATTTTCACTATAGTCATCAATAATTGTACAATTCTCACATTGAGTCCAACTGCCAAGAGTGCACATGCACAATGGACATGTATAGAACATTATTGGTTTCCGATGTCAACTCTCTCACAGCTAAAACGAAACTGATCGTCCTCGCTCGATAAATTCAGAGAGGGGAATGGGGAGAGGAGTAGCTCTGTAACGTTACCTTTTTCGAATGGTGGAGCCATCTACACTGAATCCATATGCAATGTTTTCAAAAGTATATCCACGATATTATTCTGCTTTGTTCCAATTAATATATCAATAAATTGACTATAAGCATTTGAACCACATTTTAAAAGTTTCATACAATAGTCCAATGGGGGAGAATCAGTCCTCATTATATTGTCAAGTGTTCCCTGACGAGAGAATATCCTGCGTTGAAGAGATAACTCGAGAAAATCAGCATCCAAAATCAAATGTTTTTCCATAAACACTAGATTTGATCTAATTCTCTCTTTCTCAAATCTATTCATTTTTCAATCCTTTCACTCTGACTGCTGACTCTAGACTGACCCTGATTTGTTAGCCCTAACCTAACCTGACCAGAAAAGAAAGGGAACATTTTCGATTTCGAAACAATTTTATTGAATAATTACAACAACAACAATAATACTAAGCATGTACAATTAGCGATACAGTTTATTGTCTTCGATATGTTTCACTAATGCACTTAAAGCACATTGAAGTCTATTCACATGTGCTATATCAACTTTTGCAGCGAAATATAATTGATCCTCCATATTAAATTTGCTCAATGATATTACATATCTTGCATATACTTCATCCCATTCCAGACAAAGCCGTGATCCTCTCGTGATTTCCACCGCAATGTTTGGTGCTCTTGTATTATTGCCATCAACTCCACTATCAACTTCTAATAGGGTAAACATTCCACTCATCAACACACAAATATACATTCAAATGAGTAAAGTCAAACTGTTCTTCTTCTCACTCCTTTGAATTCTATTCACAGACTAATAAAACTATAGCAAAAATCCTTTCCTCATATTCTCCGAAAACCTCCGCCGTTAATATGTAACCAGCCCTCTCATTGGCTGAGAAGGAAACACGTGATCCTGTTTTCCTATTCCTGGATCTTAACATTCGCCCCGAGCGTGCACTTGGCCAAAACATCAACAACAACAAATAAATAGACCTTGGAAAAAGAGGTCATTGACCCACTTTGATTAACCACGTGTTCTCCCTAGGGACTCTATGCCCATATATGGTGTTCGTCCCGGACCTTTAGGGTCATTTCTACTATGATGGTTTGATGTTCCCGGAGGAAAAGTAAAGTAATGGTTTTTTTTTATATTTATTGTTTAATATAATGGTATTAGTGGTGGTGGTGGCCAAGTTCTTTTTATTTGCGTGTTCTTTTTATTTTATGGATTGTGCTTTCTCTACTTACCCCGTGGACCAGCGTTGATCTTCACACCCACTTCTGCTATCAAACTACTTATGAGATTTTGTACTTGGACACTAATGGGCAAAAAAAAAAAATAGCTCGAGGACAAGCTTGCAGTTTAAGAAATATTTTGTATTCGTACCACAGCTTTCATGTGATGTAGTCCTACGCATGCGGTGATATGTTTTATTCAAAATTAGTCCAGCATTATCGATTACTAACTATATAATGTTATAGATCTTCCCAAATTTTGGAATTTTAATAAAGATTATTTTTTGGCTTTTTGAACTACATAGGTTGCCGCTAACTGGCCTATCCCAAAGAGGGAGAGTAGAGGGAGACCTGCAAGTGAGTCAAGAGTTGGGTGTTCTACGATTTAACATAGAAAAGTAGCGGTTAAAAAGCACTAGCATCAGTGACAGCGTTTTGTCTAATGAGTTCCTTAAAAAGGCTGAAAATTGGATGAATGACAGAATTATTCAGCAATATTATAGAATCAAAAATTTATTTTGTGTGATAATAAATCTGTGTTTTTCTAGCAATAGTTTTAGGTGAAAATCGCTGCCTAGCTTAGTCTGGTAAAATCCTTAGCCTATTTGACTTTAAGCTGGTAGGCTTGCTGGTGATATTATTCTGCTAGCCTTCCTGTTTTTTGTAGTGCTTGATAAGAAAAGTATGCAACAATCTAAAACGGCAAACGCTAGGCAAAACTCCAATACCTATGTAATGCTGATGATTTTCTTTTTGATAGCTGTCCCAGCCTACGCTTTTATAAGTTTCTCACACTCTTAGGCCTAGCCAATGTTCTGAAGAAATTACATTGCTGCTGTAATGTTTCTTTTAAAAGTTCAGGCTTTTGCTATCCCCAAATAAAACAGCTCGCAGAGCTGCTCTCCCCCAAAACACTTATTTGGCTATCTTCATAATAACCATAATGACAAATATTTGCACTCTGTCTTTTCTAAGCGTATGCACGAATTTTTACTACCAATCCTCCCATTAGCAAAAATTTCTTGTTTGTAAGTCCTCGCAGCAACTTCTTTGATTATTAGAAGGCATGAATAAGAAGGCAATAATTTTCAATAGCTGATAAAACCAGAAAATTAGAATTTGACGTAGGCAGTATTATGAAACTCTTTAGAAACCATCCGCTTTTGAAATACCAACTTTATTAAATTTTTTGTCAGAGCATCCTATAAAGATTGTTTGCTTGATTTATGACCTCGACCTTAGTACTTGTAAATCTTGTTTACAAAGATTGGTAAGCATGTAAATGCGAAAGCATAAGGAAGCCACTTGGGTGCCATACAAAAATAAGAATATGGCCCGAAGCAACTTTGTTGTGGCGACAAACTAGACAAGAACCGTTTTATCTGAAGTTTTTGTTAAACGGAAGCTTGAAAGAGAATTAAGCAGAGCCCCTTGTCTTAGCTAGAATAAACGTTCCAAGAAGTTATAATTTTTAATTCAGACTAAAACTCACCTTCAGAAAAAAATTCTTTTTTTAATGAAAGTTGCTTGTCTGGTTGGTAGACAACTCGATTCTATTACTTGTAAATCTTTCTTGCAAGAGGGATCATGAAGACAAAAACCCGAAATGAAAGCAGTAAAAACAAAAAAAATTATCGAGGAATGAAATATTTTTTTTATTTTCATTAAGTATGCCATTTCGGTGCCCTGCAAGAAGATTAACTGCTTCGGTGCAATACTTTGATCTTTTTCAAAATAGAATCACTAGCAGTCTGGAACGTAAACATATCTACACAAGCCCGGGCAGTGGTTTCATGCCATTTACTATCATTGTCTGGACTTGGATAACTTGGTACAATAATTTGAACAGGGAATATATTACTGACAGGCATATGGTCTAAGGTTTAGAAAGTGGAGATAAGTGAGGATCCTGTCAACAAAACAGACAAGAAGTACATTATTTACATACATTTGTCAAAAAGTTGGTCCAAAAAGAAACAAGAGTTGATTTCCTAGTCTTAGGAAGATTAATTTAAAAAACTTTTTCCACAAAACAAGTTTTCAAAGAAAAGTAAAGAGCTCCATTATGCCAAGAATGAGCAAAAATAAGGTCAAATAATCTTCCAAGCAAAAAACTACCACAATTCACTATCAATAAATAAATGGAACTCAAAACGAACAGAAATTACAATAAATAGCCAAGTCAAACTCAAAACAAGCAAAAATTAATATGAGTAGGGCTGATAGCCCTCATGCCTTCTCAAGATCAGAACACAATTTGCGCTTTACTGAAAAAAAAAAAAAAACAAAAAGAAAACAAAAGCAAAACAACAACAACAAAACAAATGACCGTGGATTTTCAGTTTAATTAACATATAATGATATTTATTCCTTAAAAGTTTTGACAATTTTTTATTTATGAAAGTAAGAAAAGTGAAAAAATTTCAAACGAATTTTGTTTTGCATCTCAATGCTGTTGTAATAGAAGTAATAGAACTAGTAGTAGTAAATGTAGCAGTAAGAGTAGTATTAGCAGTAGTGTGCACATATTGCCTTTTGGTGACATAATCTCCCCCTTTAAGTATTCTCTGAAAGTTTCAACTTAATACCCAAATCAATTCTTGAGATACGCTATTTTGACAATATGCATGCACATAGCCTCTTTTGATTTAGTTGAAATTTCCCCTTAATGCTGTAAATGGAGTAGTGCCGCAGCAGTAGTGGTGATAGTTGTAGTAGTATTGATAGCGTGCAAATATTGCCTTTTTGATCATCTCCCTTATCATTTCCAGAATTTTCCGAATTAATATACTCAGTTATTCCTGCGTTGTACCCTTTTTACAATCCGTATACACATAACGTGTTTTGATTTAGTTCAACACTTCCCTCAACATTCTTTGAAAGGATCACCTGAATACCCTTCGTTTTGTTGGAAAGTAAAGTTCAAATATGCATACCTTTCTTAATAACATATACTATGTGTAACCAATGAACGAATTGCCTAACTTCTAGCCCTTGTCCTGAGGACTGTGGGGAGGTTGATATCCCCAATACTGGCTCTTTCAACAATGCCGAAGAAAATAGCTCTCTTAAAATTTCGATTGGATATGTTTTGGGGAATGATCGGCTTGGGGGGGGGAGGGGAGGGCTGAAGTCCCTCCATTCACTTTTGACTCTTAAAAAGGGCACTAAAACTTCTGACTTCTAATCAAATGAGCTCCATCCGAACCAAAGTTTATACAACAACCCGTTCCATAAAAAACCTTATATGCCCTGAGCATAACTTACAACCATTGTCAATGGACACTGGGGGCTGCCTCCCAACACTTTTTTAATCTTAAAAAGGGAACTAGAACATCTGATTTCTAATCAAATGAGCCCCCTCCGGAGTTTATACGACCACTCTTTCTAAAAACTGATATACCCTCAAGGCATAACTTATAACCCTTGCGCCGGGGGCTCTTTGGGGGGGGGGTCTTCCTCAATGACATAATTTCCAGACCTTGCAACTACGCTGAACAAAATGGCTATCTAAAAGTTTTTATTAGATGTGCTTTGGGAATTGATGGGCGTGGGGGGGGGGAGGCTTGTTGCCCTCCAATCATTTTTGACTAATAAAAAAGGCCCTTTCAATTTCCAGTGGAATGAGTTTTTTTTAAAGTTTCTAAGATAACAAATGGCTATCTCAAAATATCTATCAGATACATTTTGGGAAAATACAAGGTGTCAGGGGGGGGGGGTATCTGCCTTCCTATCACTTTGGATATTAAAAAGGGTACTAGATCTTCTGATTACCAATCCAGTGAGCCTCTCCGAAGTTTATACGACCACCCTTTCAATAAAACCTTATTTGCCCCCAGGGCATATCTTACAACACTTGCCTCCAGAATGGCAGGGACAGGGAGGGGGGGGTTGTCATCCTCAAAGATATAATATCTGGACCTTTGACTACATTGAACAAAATGGATATCTCAAAATTTTGATTGGGTGTGTTTGGGGAAATGGTGGGCATGTGAAATGGGGAAATGGTGGAGGGGGGTAGTTCCCCTCCAATCACTTTTGACTATTAAAAGGGGCACTAGCCCCTTCAATTTCCAATCGAAAGAGCCTTTTTCGAAGTTTCTACGACAACAAATGGTCATCTCAAAATTTTTATAAGTTGCATTTAGGGAAAATACGAGGTGTGTGTGGGGGGGGGGAGGGGGTGAGTCATCCACCCTCTGATCACTCTGAATCCTAAAAAAAACACTAGAAAATCTGATTACCAATCCAACGAGTCCCCTCCGAGGTATATACTATCACCCGTAGATAATTTCGGAGACCACACTGCCTTTCCATGACGATAAAATAAAGTTCAAAATAGGGATAAAATCCTTTTTAATAGACAGTGTATAATAAATTTCACAAAAAATACCAGATATTTCGGTCACATATACAGTGACCGTCATCAGTAGTAAAACTAAACTAAAACAATTTAAAACAAAAGTTTATATACTAAATCAAATAAAACTACATATTGTTTAAATCTCTAATTCTTTTCAAAGCAAAGGCGGAAGCTAGCCTCTTTGACCTTCTTGGATTCGGTTCATTAGCGTTCAATGATATAACATTTGGACAGGGGTCAACTACGTTGGGTGAATTGAACTTTACTCTGTCAGATTTTAATAAATTATCATAGATAGAGTTCAGCCCATATTCACCTGTATCCCGATTCAAAGCAATATTCTTGAATAAGATTTTCTTTATTTCAAGAGTTTCACGAAAATTTTGCTTTAAACCCCGATGCCTAGAAATCAAAGAGACATTCTCGAACAAAATAAAATGGTCTGGAAAATTAAAAATATGTTCTGGAAGGGCTGAAGTAAAATCTTCAGTCTTAGAATTTTGCTTTAAAGCCGAAGAAATAGAATCTTTATGTTGTAGTAATCTCATTTTCAAACTCTGGTTAGTACGTTCCACATATGAGCTTCCGCAAGTACATGGGATCTGATAAACCCCGCTTTGTTGTCCCAATGAAGTTAGATCCTCCCAGAATTTATAAAACTACCCAAAGTATTATTACTCTTTAAAGCTACCCTTAGACCATTGCTTTGTAAAATTTCACTTAGCCCGGGTATATATGGTAAGGAACCAAAAACGTCCTTCTCCCGAGTTGTCTCCAAGACTTCCTTAGAAATCTCTAGAAACCTTTTTCTTCTTTTTGAAAAAGTCTGGTTAATTAACCATTCTGGATACATGTTGCTTATTAGTATTGTCCTTAGAAAAGACAACTCCTCCTCAACAAATTTGGAGAGCAAATACTAAAGATCCGATCAGTTAAAGAAATAACCATACCAATTTTTCCTTGGCGAGCGTGACCGGAACTATAAGACAAAAATCTATTGTTATTTGTCGGTTTTCTGTAAATTTTAAAATCCAGATTATTTTGATTTTTCAAAAGAAGAACATCAAGCAAAGGAAGTTTCCCATTCTCTTTCAATTCAACAGTAAACTTTAAACCCCCCCCCCAAACAATTAAGATGTTCCGAAAATCCTTTTCGTTCCTCCTCCCCATAATCCCATATTGAAATAATGTCATGCATATACCGGCCCCAGAAATTATGTTTTAAAAAATATGAATCTAACGCAATTGTTTCAATATTCTCCACAAAAATTTAGCTAATAAAGGGGACAAAGGGGCCCCCATAGGTAAATTAATTATTTGTTCGAAATACTCCCCTCTAAATTGATAAAAATAAGAGAACTTGTTGCACAACCTTACTAAATACATAATTGCAGAAACTTCCAAATCTGTTTTGCCACTAATCAAATCTAATTTTCTTAACAGCTTTCCTTCTAGAAGAGTTTCTGCTGCTTCTACATCAATATTTATGTACATTGATACAATGTCGAAGCTTGAAAGTAAAGAATTCGAAAAAATTTCTACTTTTTTCAGTTTTTCAACGAAATTCGAAGAATTCTTAATATACAAAATTTGTGTAGACAAAAGTGGTTTACAGATTGACACTAACCATTTGATCAAAACACTTGTTGGTGACCTTGTACTTGACACAATTGGTCGTAATGGTAGGTTAGGCTTATGAATTTTGGGAAGTCCATATAATTTAGGGCACAAGGAACTGCGTGGCAGGCATTTGTAATAAAAGATGAGGTGTAATTTTTCCTTCATCCTCTAAGCACTTCAATTCGTTCTTAAACTTAATTGTAAAAGAGTCTGTTGGATTATACGATAGCTTCTTGTATGTTTTTTCATCATTTAGTAAACTTCTTAATTTTGATTCGTAGTCCTCAGTATTCATCACAACTAAAGTGTTAGTCTTATCTGCTTTTGTAATGGCAATTAAACCATCCTTTTTCAAGTTTTTAAGAATTCTTATGTCTTAGATGGTCGTACTAGGAAATTCCGGTTTCAATGCAAAATTAGACAGGGTTTTTACGGTAGAAGCTCTTACTAAGTTTAATAAACTTAATAAACAAGTTTAATAAACTTCGGGTTTTGTTGTTAATGTGTTTTATTTTTTTTAATAAAACTTTTTTCTCTCTAAGCTAACATCTTTTATTAGATTTGCGTTTTTATGCAAAGATGTTTCTATTGAAGAGATAATGTCTTCCACGGGGACTTTATCCGGTTTAAAACAAAATTTCGGACCCTTTTCAAGCACTGATTGTTCTTGTATCGTTAAAGTTCTTGATGAAAAATTAACCACACCTGGTCCAAAAATTGACGAAGGTATTACCGCATTATTTGTTGATAATTTCGAAAACTTTTTTAGCAATCTTTCTCTGGAAAGGCGAAAGTCATGATTTAAGTGATTTTTTCCTGTTTGTTGAATAAAACAAAAGTCACTTACACTAACCTTTTTTGATATAAGATTTTCCAGGGAAAGTTCATCTCTCACTATTAAAGCTCTTTTTTGACTTTTATCCTTAATAATGTTATTGAAAGTCTTCAAATGTAAGCTTCGTTCAAACTTTTCTTCCTTGAAAGAGCCCAAATGAAAATTGAATTTTAGTGAAGGTGGCACAATTCTCATCTTCTTACATCGTAGAAGAAAATCCTGTTGGTTGATAACATTTGCATGTTTTTTCTGAGTGTTTATATATTTATACACAATTTTGGTCAAATCATCCCCATAAACATGACGTAGATAATTTCGGAGACCACACTGCCTTTCCATGACGATAAAATAAAAGTTCAAAGAAACTTTTATTGGGACAACAAAGCGGGGTTTATCAGATCCCATGTACTTGCGGAAGCTCATATGTGGGACGTACTAACCAGAGTTTGGAAATGAGATTATTACAACATAAAGATTCTATTTTTTTGGCTTTAAAGCAAGATTCTAAGTCTGAAGATTTTACTTCAGCCCTTTCAGAACATATTTTTAATTTTCCAAACCATTTTATTTTGTTCGAGAATGTCTCTTTGATTTCTAGGGATCGGGGTTTAAAGTAAAATTTTCGTGAAACTCTTGAAATAAAGAAAATCTTATTCAAGAATATTGCTTTGAATCGGGATACAGGTGAATATGGGCTGAACTCTATCTATGATCATTTATTAAAATCTGACAGAGTAAAATTCAATTCACCCAATGTAGTTGACATTTGTCCAAATGTTATATCATTGAACGCTAATGAACCGAATCCAAGAAGGTCAAAGAGGCTAGCTTCCGCCTTTGCTTTGAAAAGAATTAGAGATTTAAACAATATGTAGTTTTATTTGATTTAGTATATAAACTTTTGTTTTAAAATGTTTTAGTTTAGTTTTACTACTGAGAACGGTCATTGTATATGTGACCGAAATATCTGGTATTTTTTGTGAAATTTATTATACACTGTCTATTAAAAAGGATTTTATCCCTATTTTGAACTTTTATTTTATACTATCACCCTTTCTATATAAACCTTATATGCCCCCAGGGCATAACTTACAACCATTGCCCTGATGGCTGTGCGGGGGGGGGTGTTGTCATCCTCAAATACATAATTTCCGGACATTTCAACTACGTTGAACAAAATGGCTTTCTCAAAAATTTGATTGGATGTATTGGGGAAATGATGGACATGGGAGGAGTGTTAGTTGCCCTTCAGTCACTTTCGACTGTTAAAAAGGGCACTAGTCCTTTCACTTTCCCATCGAATCAGCCCTTTTTGAAGATCGTGCGACAACAAATGGCCATCTCAAAATTTCTATCAGATGTATTTTGGGAAAATACGAGGTGCGGGAGGGGGAGTATCCACCCTCCCATCACTCTGAATCTCAAAAAAGGCGAGTTTAAAAGTCTGAAGTCTCAAAAAAAGCCTTCACCGAAGTGTTTACGATCTTTCTTTCTATATAAACCTTATATGCCCCCAGGACATAGCTTACAACCCTTGCCCTGAGGGCTGTAGGGGGGTTGTAATCCTCAAATTTAAAATTTCCGTATCTTTCAACTAAGTTGAATAACGTATATATCTCAAAATTTTGATTTGATGTGTTTGGGAAAATCGTGGGCGTGGGAGGGAGGTTATTTGCCCTCCAATCCCTGTCGATTATGAAAATGGGCAGTAGCCCTTTCAATTTCAAATCGAATGAGCCCTTTTCAAAGTTTTACGACAACTCCTTCGATACGAAGTGCCCTGGTCTAAACCAAAGGAAAAAAATAATAATAATAAATAACAGATTGTGCCCACATCGCTCTCTGCTTAGGCAGCGCTATTGCGCTGCCAATGATAAGCCTTTCTCGAAATCCGCCACCTTGAACAATAAGTAAAATAACTATTTTGCACGGGTAGCACTAATGTTTTTCTTCTCCCACTCGTTTTGTACCAGCCTTGATTGTATGGAAGCAGTGATCACAAAATGTCGGGAGAGTGCTTGTTTGAACAGAAGTCGCAATATATAGCGCCGTTTTCAGAGACGAGTCGATAGAACCTCATCTTTATTATAAAAAAATAAGCTTTGTTTAACGAAAGTAAATAGCGAAGCTACGTTTTGAGCAGAGCAAAAAAAAACTGACAGAAATTATAATGAACAATACACTTAAAGTTAAAGAAACGGATATTAGACTTAATAAAAAAGGAACCAATAATGAACTTATAATTTACCAAAATAAAACTGATATTCAACCCAAACCCAAAACGAACAAAAAAATACTAGATACATGAAATGGGAAGCCGCCCCCCTTGTACCCCAATTATAGCGCGAATGTTATTCGCGCTTTGCTGAAAACAAAATGAAAATAAAATGGATGTTTTTTCAAATAATACTCAAGGCCGTATCCAGAGTGAAGGGTGTTACAGGGCTTCAGCCCCCCTCCTCGCCCAAAGCTTCAATTTACTCGTCAAAAAACTACTAATATGCACAAAAACAAATTTTGTTGCCTTTTGTAAAGTTTTTACTTGTAAGCACCTCCACCTCCCCCAAGAATTCATACCCCCTCCTCGGAAATTTTTTTAGATATGGCCCTATAGAAATTAAACTATTCAAAATACATACTCTTTTCAATGAAATACTGTAAGAATTTGTAAAACGAAAGAAAAGGGAAGGTAAGCCACGATTTTTTTTTGTAAATATTGATGTTATAACAAATAAAAACCAAATTAGTTTTAAATAATTTATTATTTAACATTATACTAATTTCAAAGTAAAATTTCAATAACAATCAAGATCACACAAAAAAAATAAACATGTTTAAAAAAACAGTTTTAGGTCTAAATTCTTCTTGTTCGGTCTATTTCATTTTCTATAACATATAGAACAATTGTGCCTAAATTGAAATCCATTTTGTTATTTGAAGTGAGGTTTTGCAATGACAAATTTATTCGGCTCTTTTATAAATTAAATAAAAAAAAAGTTTTTTCAACTGAAAGTAAGGAGGGACATTAAAAATTAAAACGAACGGAAACTGTTACGTATGTGAGGGGGTTCGCCCCCTCGTCAATACCTCGCTCTTTACGCTATAGTTCGAATTTTGTTCCAAAACTGTAGATATGACCCCTGAATCACAAAGGCCGTTTAATTAGAATAAATAGCTCTTTTGAAAGTACTAAAAACACTTTAGCGTACAGAGCAAGGTATTAACGAGGGGGTGAACCCCCTCATATACGTAATAATTTTTGTTCGTTCTAAGTTTTAATGTTGCTCCTTACTTTCAGCTGAAAAAACTTGTTTTTTTATTAATTCCTGATCGTACCGGCACCCCCTTTACGGAACATTCTCTTCCCAAATGAAAAATTCATCCATGGAAAGATCGTCCAGCGTAACCTCCTCCCCCCAAACCCTCCCACCAGAAAAAACCCTGAAAAGGTCTGTAAACTTCCTAACAACCAATACTATATGTAAACAATGGGTTAAGTTCATAATTTGCAGTCCTTCCCCCGGGGACTGTGGGGGACTAAGTCAGTAGGGAGGGGGTCACCATTCCTATACATACAAGATTACAGTCAATCAGAGAGCAACAATCCTTGTACGAACAAGACCAAACCTCTTTCTAGGCCAATCAGGGAACTCGGAATACTGACGGACATTTGCACTTATCGCCAATGATGGAAATCTGACGGGGAATCCTAATTTATCATGAGGGGAATTAAGAAACAATATGGCTTCCCTACTTGAGTGTCAGAGATAAATTCGGGAATTAATAATCTTTTGAAGCCTCTATAATGCATCTTGATTCTTGAATTCATCTTTTGGATAACATAGTTTTAAGATGTTTCTAAGTGCAGCAGAAACAAAAGGGAATACTTATGGCTTCACTTAGGGGAAGAGATGAAGCATTTAGTTTGCAGTGTATATGCGATATGTAATTTAAAATTCTTTAAGCATATCGATAAATTCTGGAATTCTTTCGAAGCCTTTCTAGTGTAACTAGGACAACATAGATCATTTTCAGAAATTCAAACGAGATACAATGAGATCAAGACAGATTAAATATATTTAATGCGGGAATTGTTTCCTGGGAATTAAAACTCTGTGGTCGCTATAATAGACATGTACACAATATGAGATGTAGACGATATAAAATATTGTTTTTAGCAATGGAGTAAGCTAAGAAGTTGAAAGTAATAACACCATTGATGCCAAGATGACCTTGTGAGTTGACCTAGCTTTACTTCCCAATTGTGTTCGGTATAATACACAAATACCAATCGAGCAGTGTTGCCAATATAAAATATGCTTTTAACTATGGAGTATGCTAAAAAATTTATACTAATAGAGATGTAGATGTCAAGAAAAGAATTTTAATAAAGAAATTCAGAACAGTGCTTAGAAATCCTTAGAAATGAAGTAGTGAAACGATTAACGATTTGAACATCAAGGACAGCAACCATCAATGGCCCTAGCCATCAAGGACCTCAACCACCAACAGGCCCCCTCCCTCCAACTTTTTGATCCCCCCTCCCCCCAACTTTTTGGTCCCCCATTTTTTTAAATACTTTTTTTGCGTGCTTGAGACACAGAAGGGCCCTCCCCCTAACTTTTTACCCCCAACCCCATTTTTTTAAATGCTTTTTTTTGCGCACTTGAGACAAAGAAGGCCCTCCTCCCCCCACTTTTTCGGCCCCCTACCAAATTTTTTTAATACTTTTTTGCGTGCTTGAGAGACAAAAGAGCCCCCTCCTCCCCCCCAGCTTTTTGGGCCCCTCCCCTCATTTTTTAGACTTTTTTATTGAGTTTTTTTAATTTTTTTAACCTACTGTTTTTTCAACTTTTTTTTACATCTCTTAGAATGACATGAAACATACTTAAAACATAAAAAATTCACATGTAATTGGAATAAGCAAACAACCGCCCAGACACACAGACAAAAAGAGTGAGAGAGACAAAAAACATACAAATACGTAGATTCAACCATACAAACCGGGAAAGACATGCATTGGAATAGGCAAACACCCACCCAGACAAACAGGCAAAAAAAGTGAGAGAGACAAAAACACATATAAATACGTAGACTCAGACACAAAAACCGAGAAAGACATGCATTGGAATAAGCAAACATCCGCCCAGACACACAGTCAAAAAGAGTGAGAGAGAAAAAGACATACAAATACATAGGTCCAGACAAACAAACGAAAAAGACATGCATTGGAATAAGCAAACACCCGCCCAGACACACAGATAAAAAGAGTGAGAGAGACAAAAACACATACAAATACGTAGATTCAGACACACAAACGGAGAAAGACATGCATTGGAATAAACAAACACCCGCCCAGACACACAGCCAAAAATAGTGAGAGAGAAAAAAACACATAAAAAATACGTAGATTCAGACACACAAACCGAGAAAGACATGCATTGGAATAAGCAAACACCCGCCCAGAAACATAGGCAAAAAGAGTGAGAGAGAAAAAAACACATACAAATACGTATATTCATACACAAAACCCGAGAAAGACATGCATTGGAATAATAGAACACCCGTCCAGACAAAGAGGCGAAAAGAGTGAGAGAGACAAAAACACATACAAATACGTAGATTCAGACACACAAACCGAGAAAGACATGCATTGGAATAAGCAAATACCCACCCAGACACACAGCCAAAAGGAGTGAGAGAGACAAAAACACATACAAATACGTAGATTCAGACACAAAAACCGAGAAAGACATGCATTGGAATAAGCAAACACCCGCCCAGACACACAGGAAAAAGATTGAGGGAGATAATAACACACAAATACGTAGATTCAGACACACAAACCGAGAAAGACATGCATTGGAATAAGCAAACACCCACACAGAAAAAACAGACAAAAAGAGTGAGAGAGACAAAAACACATAAAAATACGTAGATTCAGACACACAAACCGAGAAAGACATGCATTGGAATAAGAAAAAAACCGCCTAGACACACAGACAAAGAGAGTGAGAGAGACAAAAACACATACAAATACGTAGATTGAGTCACAAAAAACCGAAAAAGACATGCATTGGAATAAGCAAACACCCGCCCAGACACACAGGCAAAATGAGTGAGAGAGACAAAAACACATAGAAATACGTAGATTCAGACACACAAACCGAGAAAGACATGCATTGGAATAAGCAAACACCCGCCCAGACACACAGGCAAAATGAGTGAGAGAGACAAAAACACATAGAAATACGTAGATTTAGACAAAAAAAACGAGAAAGACATGCATTGGAATAAGGAAACACCCTCCCAGAGACACAGGCAAAGAGAGTGAGAGAGACATACAAATATATAGATTTAGACATTTAATCGACAAGGACAGGCACTTTTACATGCAAACACCTACCCAGACACATAGGCAAAGTGAGTGAGAGAGACAAAAACACATACAAATACATATATTCCGATATAGAAACATACAAAGATAGGCACTGGAACACGGAAACACCGATCCCAGACACAAAGTCCATGACCCATGCCGCTGCTCGCCAGAGCGGCCGTGCCCACCGCAACGGCCCCCCCCGCGGCGTCGTATACATAGTAAGAGAGACATGCAAAGTCGACATAGCATTATTTCATTTTTAAGGTTAGTTTAGACTAGGTTACGTGCGCGCAGGTGCGCGAACGTGCTACACGCACAACACTACAAAAATGTCCTAAGTCATACGTTCAAACTAAAAAATTCCAAAATGTTTTTTGAAACATCAACAGCGGTAATACTGACAAGATAAAACCACGACATAAAACTACAAAATATCCCAAGTCATACGTTTCAAAACCAGAAAATTCTGAAATGCACTTTGAAACTTCAACAGACGTAACAGTAACAAGATAAATCACGACACGACACTACAAAAATATTATGTCATACGTTTAAAACGAAAAAACTCCACAATGCACTTTGAAACATTAATAGAATGTAACACTGACAAGAAAAACCGGGACACAACACTACAAAAATATCTTATATCTAGTAATACATATAATCTATGTATTTGTATGTGTTTTTGTCTCTCTCTCACTATTTTTGCCTGTATGTCTGGGTGGGTGTTTGCTTATTCCAATGCATGCGTTTCTCGGATTGTGTGTCTGAATCAACGTATTTGTATATGCTTTTGTCTCTTTCACTCTTTTTGCCTGTGTGTAAGAGCGGGTGTTTGCTTATCCCAATGCATGTCTTTCTCGGTTTGTGTGTCTGAATCTACGTATTTGTATGTGGTTTTGTCTCTTTCACTCTTTTTGCCTGTGTCTAAGGGTGGGTTTTTGCTTATTCCAATGCATGTCTTTCTCGGTTTTTGTGTCTGAATCTACGTATTTGTTTGTGTTTTTGTCTCTCTCACTCTTTTTGCCTGTGTGTCTGGGCGGGTGTTCGCTTATTCCAATGCATGTCTTTCTCGGTTTGTGTGTCTGAATCTACGTATTTGTATATGTTTTTGTATCTCTCACTCTTTTTGCCTGTGTGTCTGGATGGGTGTTTGCTTATTTCAATGCATATCTTTCTCGGTTTGTTTGTCTGAATCTACGTATTTGTATGTGTTTTTGTCTCTCTCACTCTATTTGCCTGTGTGTCTGGCGGGTGTTTGCTTATTCAATTGCATGTCTTTCTCGGTTTGCGTGTCTGAATCTATGTATTTGTTTGTGTTTTTGTCTCTCTTACTCTTTTTGCCTGTGTGTCTGGGCGGGTGTTCGCTTATTCCAATGCATGTCTTTCTCGGTTTGCGTGTCTGAATCTACGTATTTGTATGTTTTTTGTCTCTCTCACTCTTTTTGCCTGTGTGTCTGGGCGGGTGTTTGCTTATTCCAATACATGTCTTTCTCGGTTTGTGTGACTGAATCTACATATTTGTATGTGTTTTTGTCTCTCTCGCTCTTTTTGTCTGTGTGTCTCGGCGGGTGTTTGCTTATTCCAATGCATGTCCTTCTCGGTTCGTTTGTCTTAATCTACGTATTTGTGTGTGTTTTTGTCTCTCTCACTCTTTTGCCTGTGTGTCTTGGTGGGTGTTTGCTTATTCTGATGCATGTCTTTCTCGGTTTGTGTGTCTGAATCTACTTATTTGTATGGGTTTTTGTCTCGCTCACTCTTTTTGGCTGTGCGTCGGGGCGGGTGTTTGCTTATTCCAATGCATGTCTTTCTCGGTTTGTGTGTCTGAACCTACGTATTCGTATGTGTTTTTGTCTCTCTCGCTCTTTTTGCATCTGTTTCTGGGCGGGTGTTTGCTTAGTTCAATGCATGTCTTTCTCGGTTTGTGTGTATGAATCTACGTATTTGTATGTGTTTTTGTCTCTCTCACTTTTTTTACCTGTGTGTCTGGGCGGGTGTTTGCTTATTCCAATGCATATTTTTCTCGGTTTGTGTGTCTGAATCTACGTATTTGTATGTGTTTTTGTCTCTCTCACTCTTTTTGCCTGTGTTTCTGGGCGGGTGTTTGCTTATTCCAATGCATGTCTTTCTCGGTTTGTGTGTCTGAATCTTTGTAATTGTATGTGTCTTCGTCTCTCTCACTCCTTTTGCCTGTGTGTCTCGGCGGGTGTTTGCTTATTCCAATGCATGTCTTTCTCGGTTTGTGTGTCTGAATCTACGTATTTGTATGTGTTTTTGTCTGTCTCACTCTTTTTGTGTACCGTGAGTAAAATGATATATTTAAAATACAAAGAATAAAGTTCCTTCTTTCTAAAGATAATTCCGATTTCCTCTAATTAAGTTTAAATCTAGTGTCAAAAAGAAAGAAAAGTCCTTAATCAGCAAAGAGAAAAATTACAGCTAGCCTCAGACAAAGAACGGCGCTATCCAAGCTTTGGATTTCGCTAAGATAGTGGGCAATAAAAAAGATGCTACACACAATATTTCTAAGGAAGTTTAAAAGATAGGAGCCGTGCGAACGTTTGAATCATCAGAAATATTTAAAACAACTTATTGGACAAAGGGTTTGCATCCTTGGGCCACTTGAGCCAATTGTGAGCCAGTTCTTAGACCGCAGGACAAAAAACTACGTTTGATAGTGGGGTAAAAGTGCTTTTTGGAAGTATTCGTAAATCAGAGTCAGGATCATTTAGACAGAACTATTTCTGCGTTCAAGCTTTGCAATTCTATCATTGTTGTATCTCAGTCACCGTTGTTGTCATTTGAAGTGACCCACTGCTGTTCACCTAAATATGTAAGTCTCAATAAATCTATTGCTTATTACCTGTGTTTATTTCATTTTATATGTCTGTATCTAGTCTAATAACAGGTAATTAGTTCGCATATCTCCAAGGTACGTTCCCAGGGAATCTGATCTCCAGATAGCTCGAAGATAAGAGGTTACATTTATATGGCTAAACATTTTATTTTCTCTCAATAATTGAGGGTGGTACAGGCCTTGATAGCACAATCTTTAGCGCTATAAGCGGCGCTATCGGAGAACTTATAAGGTGTAAGATCGCAGCTTTAAAGTACGATATTAGATTTGACGCGGTCAATATTTATTACCACAGTTAAGCCCAGTCCTTTCTTCTATCACCACAAATCTTTTTATCACTACAAATGGCGCAGTCGGAAATTGGAGGAAAACTTGCGAACTAATTACGCTATAAACTTTGTAATTTGAATTTAATTATTGGAGAGATACAGACATCAAGGCCGTATCCAGGAAGGGGGGGTACCCGGTTTGAACCCCCCCCCGAAATTTTTGACTGACTCGAAAATTAGTAAAACCTAGGTAAAAATCAGTAAAATTAGTCGAAAACTGAGTCAAAAATTAGTAACCCCCCCCCAAAAAAGTCAAAAATTAGTAAACCCCCCCTGAACAAAAATCCTGGATACGGCCCTGACAGACATATAAGTAAAGTGATTAGGCCTATAACCGCTAAGCTACCACAGGAAACCCTTTAAAATATCTCATAGGAGATAATAGCCTCCCCCAAAATAGGTTAAGTGAAAAAATAAATTTATTTCGAATTATTCAAACGCTAAAAAATGGCAGAGGTTTTAGAAGAAAAATTAATGGCGCAAAAGTTGGCCGCGAAAAATATAGAAATAGCAAAGTCTATCCCTCAGTACAGTGGTTAATCAGATATTGACGAATTGAATATCCTATTGGCCCGGTTTGTAGAACTAACAAAAACAGAGCTAGAAACGTTAGTCGACATGCTTCTACTACGATTAAAAGGCCAAGCCTTAACCTTTAGTGAAGCAGATTGAACATACTATAAGCGACGACACCAGCTTGCCAATAAATACGGTGGACAAATTAAGCATTTAAAGATAGATTTATCGGAACCAGTTCCATAAATAAATTAAAACAGGGAATGGTGTGCTTTGACTATTCACAAAATATAAGAGAATATCTTGATAATATACGCATTTCGGTAGAGGAAAAATACGGAAGAGGTTCAGGACAACTGTATGAAAAAGTCATACTAAATACCTTTTTGCAAGGGCTACCCCCAAAACTATATAGAATGGTAATATCCAAAATATTCAGACGTTGGATCTTGCAGTTTAGGAGGTAGAGGGATTGATCGAAGTCGACACGATGGTCGCAAATTACAGTAAAGCAAAAATAAATAGCCTAGGCGATTCAAACGCGAACCTTATCTTCAAGGGCGATCAGGCGTCTCCCAATTTCTTTTCAAGGGATAACTCCCCCGTGCCACAAAGAAATAAAACGCAAGAACCCGCTAGGCAGAAAACAGTACGTTTTCAGCCTGTCAAACAATCTAATTATGAAAATAACCATACAATAAGAAGATGCTATAATTGCAATCGACCTGGGCACATCGCGAGGGAGTGCCGTTATGTCCCCAATCACATACCAAGAATTGCTGTCGGTAATACGCAAAATTACGGCAACCATTTGTTCGGAAGAACAAATTTTAGCGCCAGTGGTGCACTAGGCTATAGTCAGGGAAGATTGCGCCAATCAGTACCTTACAACGCGCACCAACAAATTTTGTATAACCCTCCCCCCAATAGACAAATTAATTACCGATTTGAAAGCCCAAATAGTCACCAAAGCCAAAATAATGCGAGAATGCTACATAGAAATCACGAAAATTTGCCGACGGGAAATGAAAATTTGGCAAGCCAACGGCATTGGAAGTCAGCGCCAGCAACTGGCACTTACGCAGGACATCCAAGTTACCATAATAATACAGGGCAAAGGCAGACAAACGTAAATCAATTAAATATGCCTACGGAGCCTCATATGTCTAAATATCCGTCGCAGGCACCGATGCATTAAATAAAACAGCAGGGAAACGTTTCAGGCCCCTCAGAAATATAAATTGGACCCGGAGGGTGCCCAGAATATTTAATAGGTCCAAACTGATAGTAGTTCCGTCTTGTAGTGATAGTATTAACAAGTTACCCATATTTAATGATTTTTGTGTAGAAAACGTTTAATTTAAGGCCTTAGTTGACAGTGGAGCTACGGTCAATATCATAAGCTCATGCGTATTTAATATGTTGCCTCTGCATATTAGGCAACAAAGAAATTTTAATAATCCCAATTTAACTAGTGTGACATGGCATAAATTGGACGCAAGAGGTTCAATTTGCCTAAACGAAAAAGGGACAATAGGATCTTTCCGACAAATTTTATAATATGCGATAACTTTCCGTACGAAGCAATTATAGGCGCAAATTTTTTAAGGTCTAATAGAGTACTATTAGACATAGCGAACGAGAGGCTTGTCTACCCGGCTAAGGTAGGGGAAGAAATTTCTACCTTAAGAAATTGTAACAGAGGTTACGAAGACAACGTAACAGTAAACAAAATGTCTGGTGGTATAATGTCGCAATATTTTGAACCTCATGTCTCGCAAAAAGGACATGGCATGGTTAGAAATTTGTTCAATTATTCTGAAAGACATTGCAGAGATGAATTAAATTTCAGTAATAAAAGTATTGAATCCACGAAAATAAAAATAGGAGATATACGACAGTACAGGTCAAACGAAATCAAGAAAATAGCGGAATTATGGAAAAACATAGTAAAACCCAACGTGACGCCGCAAGATGTCGCAATGGCGCAGCACAGCGCCAGTATGAATCTAATAAACAATGAAAATAAAGAGAAATATTAAGATTCGCGATAAGGAAAACAAAAGTCCCTCCCAAAACGATGCAAAAAATTCAAATATCACAGATGATTGAACCAGTGGGTAGCAAATCCGAAATATGGTTTGCGACCCCATCAAATGAAATTCCTGGAAATCTGCTATGTGAGGAACAGATTATATCTTACGACAAAGGAGAAGGTTTTATATGGGTAACTAATAACCACGAAAATGATACAATTACAATAAAAAAGGGGACGTGTTTAGTTCAAATCCAAGTTTTATCGGAGAATGATTTAAATAGATGGGAAAATTCTAAAAGGAACCTAGTTAACGGCATTAAAACCTCAAATAACAAATATACTTTAACTAAATCGCAATTCTTAAACAAATTTTTTATGGATCATATTACGGACTTGGAACTTAAGAAAAAATTACGCGAATTATTATGGAATTTTAAAGATGTATTTTCCGCATCTGAAGATGACATCGGACTGATACCATTTTATGAACATTCAATTTTAACGACTGGTAATCCCGTAGCAAAACAGCCATATCGTGTGCCGTATAAGCACAAAGAATGGTTAAAAAATAAAATCCATGAATTAGAAAAAATGAAATTATACGCCCCAGTATAAGCCCGTATTCTGCACCAGTGATCTTAGTACCAAAGAAGAATGGTGCCTTAGACTTGTAGTAGACTATAGAGCCCTTAACAAACACTTAGTTAGCGATAAATTTCCTTTACCAAGAATAGATGAAATTCTTGACTCAATTTCAAGCAAAAACAAAATTTTTACTTCTTTGGACCCTACCCAAGGCTATCACCAAGTGAAAATAGCCGAAAAATATGTCCATAAAACTGCGTTTTCAGCATCTGAATGTGGTTCATATGAATACTTAAGAGTACCTTTTGGACTTAAAACAAGTTCAAGCGTGCTATGTAGACCCTTATTACACCTGTTAAGAGGATTAAAGAATATCATTCATTTTGTTGATGATGTCATATGCGTGGGAGAAAACACTGAACAACACTTAGTAACATTAGCTAAGGTGTTCGAGAAGTTCAGACAGGGCAATTAAAAATGCCGGCCTGAGAAAGTAAATTTATTTCAACCTAATTTAAATTTTTAGGAGTAGTAGTAACACAAGGACAGATATCCCCAGACCCTGATAAAATAAAATGTGTTGAAAACCTCAAGCCCCCCAGAACTATGAAAGAATTAAGGGGAATTTTAGGTCTTACTGGCTACTTTAGAAAATTCGTGCGCAATTACGCCCAAATTGCGAAACCCCCCACGGAATTAACTAAAGGGAACTCCCATAATATTACCTGGTCCCAGGAATCTCAAACTTCCCTAGAACGTCTCAAAAAGGCACTCACTTCTGAACCAATATTATCACTTCCTGATTTCGAAAACGGACAATCTGTGGTCACAACCGATGCTAGTTCAAAGGGCATCGGCGCTATTCTTTCGCAAATAATCCCGGTAGAAAACCCTAATCCTCTAGAGGGAACGCCTATACAAAAACAAATAGAAAAAGTTATATGCTATTCGAGTAGAACCTTATCAAAAGGCGAAAGTAGTTATTCCGCCACAAACTTAGAATTACTATCTATAATCCACCACTTGGACAAATTTAGACACTATTTAATTGGTAGAAAATTTATACTACGATCAGACCATAAAAGCTTGCAGTACCTGCGCACATTTAAAAACCCCACGGGCATTCTAGCTAGATGGATTATGAAAATCCAAGATCTAGATTACGAATTTGAATATTTAAAAGGTAAACAAAATGCAGCTTGCGACTTTTTGAGTAGATACCCAGAAAATGTTCCGTCGGAAGCTCAGGAAAATGAAGTTAACGCTATCAATGCTAAGAGCAAACATGGACGTAAGAAAAACAAAGTCAAGCACACGGTAAAAGAAAATAAGATTAACTATTGTCCCTTGTCCTTAGAAAATATGAAAAGAAAGCAAAAAAAGGACGAAATGTGTTCAGCGCTTATTAATTATTTTGTGAATGACGATGCGTTACCGGATAAATTCAAAACTCGTAGAAAAGAGATAGATAATTTTTACTATGATCTTGATGAAGAAGTACTATGTAGAATCGTGACTGCTGAGACAAATAGAAACCAAACCTCAATAATACCTGTATTACCACAAAAATTAATAGTGCCTGCATTTGAATATTTTCATTCAGATACAGGTGGACACTTAGGAGTAACGAAAACTTTCCATAAATTAAAACAATATTTTTACGTGCCGTCGGCAATTACAAAACTTAAAGAATTTGTAAGTACATGCGAAGCGTGTAAAAATCCCCCCAGCTTATCCTAATCCTCCAATGGGAAGGGTCCCGGTAGCAAAGTAACCCTTCGATATTATCTCATTTGACTTATACGGAACAAATGGAGGCTTGCCTGTTTCCAGCAGAGGCCATACTTGTATTCTTTCGGTTATAGATCACTTTTCAGGATTTATTTTTGCAAAAGCATTGAAAAATCAAGGTGCTTACACCACCAGCAAGGCGTTAGCGAAATTATTTTTACAATTTGGCGTTCCAAATAAAGTTTTAAGTGACAATGGAAGCAATTTTGTTTCAAAAGTAACAAAAGACTTAATGAGTTTTCTTAATATAGAGAAAATGGTGACAACTCCATACCACCCACAAGCTAATGGTAAAATCGAAAATAGGCATAAAATATTTTCGAACGTATTAAGCATTTATACAAAAGACAATAGGAATGATTGGGATCAATTCTTACCTTATTTAGCTAACGTGATCAATACTGCTTATTCAGAAACAACAAAAGATAATCCATTTTATTTACTTTTTGGTCGTGATTTTAGAATCCCGTATGATGAGATTATTGAAGCTCGGCAGTATTATAATAGCTCGGAGGATTACAAACAAGAATTCATAAGTAGGATGAGGAAAACTTATAAAATAGTTAGGGAAGAGTTGGAAAAATGTAAAATAAACCAAGAGCTAAGAAACCAACCCAAAGTCAAGGGGAATATAGATTTTAAGATAGGAGACTGCGTCTACCTAAAGAACGAAGCAAAAACGGAAGGCAAAAAACTTTCCAACAAACATTCTGGACCGTACAGAATAGTCAAAAAGTCCGATAACGATTATACTTTTAAAATGGAAAACCCCGATAGTGGAAGAACTTACAAGGCGCATGTTAGCCGAATAAAAAGAGCCACATTTACAGAGAGATGGGTATCACATCCCTCCTCTACAGATTCATGAGATGCAGAAAATGAGCCCCCTAAATCAAGATTGGCAGAGCTAAAACCCTTTAATTTCAAGCAAGACTATTTCGAAGATGACAGTGATGAGGAAAACTTTGAAGAATTTTTAGCAACGAAAAATCTAGTTATTCCTAAGAAAAAATCCCTAATACCAGGATTTTTCCTGAAATAAAAGCACCAAAAGATCCAATAAGTTATTCATCGGTGAGCGCAGGAGAACTAGATTATACAATATCTCCAAAAACCCAATTTTTCCCCGATAGAGTTTCGACCCCTTGTCCCCCCAAAAGATTTCCAGACGATATGGTTTCCCCTGCAACACCAATAGAAAGGCCCCAGTTATTGCAGGAAGAATTAAACAGAGCTGTAGAAACCCCCGATATTACTGTAAAGAAAACTCCTCCCAAAGATTTAACTAAAACAAACCTGCGAGAAGCTATGGATTTAATAAATTTCCCCATAAAAACGAGTCAAAGTACATTGCCCGAGAATAAAAAAACTCCCAAGGATGACCAGCAAGGACAATATCATGATATAACTGTGTCCAAGGTCAAGCCTAAACACTGGACTTCATGGAGGGAAACCGTAGTGCGAAAAATGCCCCATCCCCCTGAAGACATGGGATTCAAACAGTGGAGGAACCCTGCAAAAACTTTGGATTCCTCCCAAAGCTCTCAAGAATCTTTCAAATCTCCCGAGTTGAAAACTCAAGGCGTGGACTTAGGGAATAAACCTTCTACTTCAAGAGGAGTAGAAATTTACGAAGGAAGGGGAGGTGATACCTCAAAAATGCGAGGTGCAACTTCTAAAAGTTATAATACAGAATCATCAGAAACCAGTTCCGAAGAGTCTGACGGCGAATCAGACCATATAGTAGTTAAAGAAATAGGGAAATCAAGACCGACTTCAGCTGCTGCGCACACGAAAGAGACAAAATTAAAAGGGCAAGAATTTTTGAAAAAATAATACAAAAAGTTATTTTATTTCGCAGGCAGAACCGAAAAAGAAAAAACCGCAAGAAACAGAGGAGAAAATAACGGCACAGTCAGGCAGAACGGTAAAAAACCTGACAGATGGAAATATCACTAATTAATGTAAAGACAAATTTCAAATCCTTACGAAAATCAACTTGTGATCCACCATAATAAATTTAACAGTGTGCAAGTAAAGTTAACCAAGTCAACATTAATGACAGAAAATAATAATAATACGAGTGATGTCAAAACATTGGTGATCAGAGAGAAAGGTTGGAACAGCAAATAACCAAAGGTAGGAAGCTCGTGGGCTACTGAGGACGACAACTGGCGTTGGACCACGTCTTGTGGGAAGCCTGGGGAGGAACTCAAAGCCCACGCAGCTTTTAATTTGCTAGGTTTTGGCGGTCCCCTCGGATTTTCAATGAAAAATCGACCCAGGTCCTAACAAAGATTGATGTCATCAAAAAAAACAAACAAAAAAAACTGCCAGTACAGAAGCGTCTAATTATGAGCTGATCATGTTCGTATATGTGAACGGGATCATAAGGATCATGAATTCCGTTCCCTGGGATCCTGTTCATATTTATGAACACTGTCATGATTTATCTTCCAAGAGAAACTGTTGGAGCTTAGTCTTGTTATAATAATACAGAAAGAATAGACCCAAGCTACAAAACAGAATTACTGTTACAAAATGTGGGTGCGATAACCATAAAACAAGGGTGTCGCCTCGTAACCAATGAGTCAACTGTACGAACACCGTTAATTACCACGAGCACAAAGATAATAAGTCCCAAAATAACCAACTTCAAGGCAATTAACCTGTCGTACAATATTCACAATATAGAAAACGAGGAAATGAAAACCTCGATATGGTCCAAAATAGAAAAGAATAAAGGGACAATAAGGCTTACAAAAATAAGAGAAGCATTATATTCCCAGATTCCCCTATTTACAAATGAAGACCAGAGATTAACGTATGTGGATAATAGATACGGATTGTTCTCAACCAATTTCTGGTGGAACATGCTAATGGCCGTATGTTTCGTATTCGCCACTTCCCTGACCATAAGAACCCTATTGACTTGTAATTACGGAAAAATCCTGAGACTAAGAAGGCGAAAACCAAGAGAAGAACACGGGGAAACGGCTGAAATGCAGAGGTTAAACCCGGAAACCCATGAGAACGTCTAAGCCAAGAAAAAGGGAAGACATTAGAAAACGAGTGGGTATAGAGGTCTCCACTCGTCCTCGCTATGCCTTGTTCCCTCATTGTAGTGTCGTTTACGTAAAACCGTGTGGTTATGACGCTGCAACATGCGTTTCTTAAACAGCACGGACGTGCGTGAACAATGCAGGCATGAAATATGTTGTAAAATTAGACCTCAAACTTAATAATGTAGAGTAAATTATGTTTATTTAATAAGTATTGAAGAATTAAATAAGCCCTTTATCGTTATTCCCTTTCTCAAAACAAGTTTGAAGACATCTCTGTTTTAGATTTCCCAATGGGAATTATGTCGTTTTATTATAACAAACGTTATATAGTAATATCAATGTATCTTTTTATATTATCTTGTAGGGTAATCTTCACCCTAAAACGCACCCAATCGTATTGTTTACTATGTATTAAGACTACATGATTTTAAAGAACGTGTGATTCTACCTCGTTATTTTTATTACAGGAAGTGGATTGACATATTGGATATCGATCATTACAATGAGTTGTCCAGTGCAGATACAACCTAGTAGCATCTATTTTCATCATACCTCAACCAACGAAGAGTACTCACCATAGACTCCAGTTAATTTTCATCCCAGCTTCGTCTACGAAAACAAAAGTTACTTTTGATCATTGTTTCCTCGACCATGAACCATACTACGTATCAGGTAACATTAGATTTGAATCTCAGTATCCAGTGCACTATCGAACAATATAATCACATAAACTATGAGAACCCCATCGATCAGTACAAGATATTAGTACATAAATATCGCCTTTGATAATCATTATGGACCCATATGCCATATGACCGTATAGTTATGATATTTGATGACCCCGAAAACTATTTATGTGTCACAGACTTACGCGTCGAATCCCTTTCGACCATCTCTCGGAACCCATCCTATCCCCTCTGTGTGGAAAGTTCATATCTCTGTTATCCTATAAATGTGAGGAGATAGTTTCTGAAAAATGGACCTGGAAACCAACCCCTCAGTGACAATATGCCCCTCCCACAAGTTAAAGACTATATGTTGAAGGAGTTACTATAGTTTGATGTCAACCTGTTCCAAATACAAACTTCAATTCCCCCATGATTAACCTAGGAATTACCGCAAAGGTTAATAGACGCAAGCCATGAGCTAACAATTTTATAAGAGACAAAAATGAACAATTTTATGCGAGAACACATTCTCTATGTGCCTCAAAATATCCCAAAAATGATATGCTGAGAAGAAAATAAACGCACTCCCAGTGTTCGACCCCTTAATGATAAGGCACCCTATGAACTGTCAAAAAGCAGGTGAGAATGAACCCTGATAGCATATTCCTACACCTGTAATTGGAAGAATCATTTCCCAGTTGACAATCAGAGAAATCTTGTCGTGTGAACACAATCGTGCTTGAACTGTCCCATGAAGAAACCATAATTTAAGTGCTTTAAAAATTTTGACAAGACGAAAAGAGTGAAGGACAATAATTTACAACAGAAGGATTGAGTACGCTAAAGACTCGAATGGTGATGAAATAGATGTGAATTTACATATGTTACTTCTTAATAACTTTGATAACTCAAAAATCCCAATATCCTATCATTAACGTTGCGTAGCAAACATCCTCAGTGAAAGTGATTAATGTTACCAGTGAACATGGTAAACCCAATATTGTGTGTTTTAAATCGTTCTTGTATGTAGTGTTAGATGTTCAGATAGAGTTATGTGTAGCGTTGTCGAGCTAATCATTTAATATAGCATAGATAGAAAGTAGCGTGCCCAACCTTGAATAGCCCCAACCTTGTTGGAAATATAAAAGTAATCAGTGTTAGATGTAGAAAAAAAATCTTTAGTATAGTAACTAGGCAAGAACCATGAATAATCTTAGTCCGGTAGATGGATTTTAGATAGGGATGTAGAATAAAATAAGAAAAGTAATAGAGAAAATTTTTAGCACTCCTGAGTAAGCCAAAACATAAACATGAAATAACACAATGTCAATCAAAATTATGTAGAATAAATAGTTAATAAATTGCGAACATTTCAAAAGCCCAAAGGCAAGCAAATCCTAATGACGGGACGTCATTAAATAATGGGAAGGGTAATATGTGCCGTGAGTAGAATGATATATTTAAAATACAAAGAATAAAGTTCCTTCTTTCTAAAGATAATTCCGAAATCCTCTAATTAAGTTTAAATCTAGTGTCATAAAGATAGAAAAGTCCTTAATAAGCAAAGAGAAAAATTGCAGTTAGCCTCAGACAAAGAACGGCGCTATCCAAGCTTTGGATTTCGCTAAGATAGTGGGCAATAAAAAAGATGCTACACACAATATTTCTAAGGAAGTTTAAATTATAGGAGCCGTGTGAACGTTTGAATCATCAGAAATATTTAAAACAACTTATTGGACGAAGGGTTCGCATCCTTGGGCCACTTGAGCCAATTGTGAGCCAGTTCTTAGACCGCAGGACAAAAAACTACGTTTGATAGTGGGGTAAAAGTGCTTTTTGGAAGTATTCGTAAATCAGAGTCAGGATCATTTAGACAGAACTATTTCTGCGTTCAAGCTTTGCAATTCTATCATTGTTGTATCTCAGTCACCGTTGTTGTCATTTGAAGTGACCCACTGCTGTTCACCTAAATATGTAAGTCTCAATAAATCTATTGCTTATTACCTGTGTTTATTTCATTTTATATGTCTGTATCTAGTCTAATAACAGGTAATTAGTTCGCATATCTCCAAGGTACGTTCCCAGGGAATCTGATCTCCAGATAGCTCGAAGATAAGAGGTTACATTTATATGGCTAAACATTTTATTTTCTCTCAATAATTGAGGGTGGCGCAGGCCTTGATAGCACAATCTTTAGCGCTATAAGTGGCGCTATCGGAGAACTTATAAGGTGTAAGATCGCAGCTTTAAAGTACGATATTAGATTTGACGTGGTCAATATTTATTACCGCAATTAAGCCCAGTCCTTTCTTCTATCACCACAAATCTTTTTATCGCTACATTTGGCTGTGTGTCTGGGCGGGTGTTTGTTTATTCCAATGCATGTCTTTCTCGGTTTGTGTGTCTGAATCTACGTATTTGTATGTGTTTTGTCTCTCACACTCTTTTTGTCTGTGTGTCTGGGCGGGTGTTTGCTTATTCCAATGCATGTTTTTCTCGGTTTGTGTGTCTGAATCCACGTATTTGTATGTGTGTTTGTCTTTCTCGCTCTTTTTGCCATTGTGTCTGGGCGGATGTTTGCTTATTCTAATGCATTTCTTTCTCGGTTTGTGTGTCTTTATCTACGTATTTGTTTGTGTTTTTGTCTCTCTCTCTTTTTTTGTCTGTGTGTCTGGGCGGGTGTTTGCTTATTCCAATGCATGTCTTTCTCGGTTTGTGTGTCTAAATCTACGTATTTGTGTGTGTTTTTGTCTCTCTCACTTTTTTTTACCTGTTTGTCTGGGCGGGTGTTTGCTAATTCCAATGTATGTCTTTCTCGGTTTGTGTGTCTGAATCTACGTAATTGTATGTGTTTTTGTCTCTCTCACCTTTTTTGCCTGTTTGTCAGGGCGGGTTTTTGCTTATTCCAATGCATGTCTTTCTCGGTTTGTGTGTCTGAATCTACGTATATGTATGTGTTTTTGTCTCTCTCACTCTTTTTGCCTGTGTGTATCGGCGGGTGTTTGCTTATTCCAATGCATGTCTTTTTCGATTTGTGTGTCTGAATCTACGTATTTGTATGTTTTTTGTCTCTCTCACTCTTTTTGCAGGTGTGTCTGGGCGGGTGTTTGCTAATTTCAATGCATGTCTTTCTCGGTTTGTGTGTCTGAATCTGCGTATCTGTATGTGTTTTTGTCTCTCTCACTCTTTTTGTCTGTGTGTCTGGGCGGGTGTTTGCTATTTCCAATGCATGTCTTTCTGGTTTGTGTGTTTGAATCTAAGTGTTTTTATGTGTTTTTGTCACTCTCACTCTTTTTGCCTGTGTGTCTGGGCGGGTGTTTGCTTATTCCAATGCATGTCTTTCTCGGTTTGTGTGTCTGAATCTACGTATTTGTATGTGTTTTTGTCTCTCTCACTCTTTTTGCCTGTGTGTCTGGGCGGGTGCTTGCTTAGTCCAATGCATGTCTTTCTCGGTTTGTCTGTCTGAATATACGTATTTGTATATGTTTTTGTCTCTCTCACTCTTTTTGGCTGTGTGTCTGGCCGGGTGTTAGCTTATTCCAATGCATCTCTTTCTCGGTTTGTGTGTCTGAATCTACGTATTTTTATGTGTTTTTGTCACTCTCACTCTTTTTGCCAGTGTGTCTGGGCGGATGTTTGCTTATTACAATGCATGTCTTTCTCGGTTTGTGTATCTGAATCTACGTATTTGTATGTGTTTTTGTCTCTCTCACTCTTTTTGTCTTTGTGTCTGGGCGGGTGTTTCCTTATTCCAATGCATGTCCTTCTCCGTTTGTGTGTCTGAATCTACGTATTTGTATGTATTTTTGTTTCTCTCACTCTTTTTGAATGTGTGTCTGGGCGGGTGTTTGCTTATTCCAATGCACGTCTTTCTCGGTTTGTGTGTCTGAATCTATGTATTTGTATGTGTTTTTGTCTCTCTCACTCTTTTTGCCTGTGTGTCTGGATGGGTGTTTGCTTATTCCAATGCATGTCTTTCTCGGTTTGTCTGTCTGAATCTACGTATTTGTAGGTGTTTTTGTCTCTCTCACTCTATTTGCCTGTGTGTCTGGGCGGGTGTTTGCTTATTCCATTGCATGTCTGTCTCGGTTTGCGTGTCTGAATCTATGTATTTGTATGTGTTTTTGTCTCTCTCACTCTTTTTGCCTGTGTGTCTTGGTGGGTGTTCGCTTATTCCAATGCATGTATTTCTCGGTTTGCGTATCTGAATCTACGTATTTGTATGAGTTTTAGTCTCTCTCACTCTTTTTGTCTTTGTGTCTTTGGCGGGTGTTTCCTTATTCCAATGCATGTCCTTCTCCGTTTGTGTGTCTGAATCTACGTATTTGTATGTATTTTTGTTTCTCTCACTCTTTTTGAATGTGTGTCTGGGCGGGTGTTTGCTTATTCCAATGCACGTCTTTCTCGGTTTGTGTGTCTGAATCTACGTATTTGTATGTGTTTTTGTCTCTTTCACTCTTTTTGCCTGTGTGTAAGGGCGGATGTTTGCTTATTCCAATGCATGTCTCTCTTTTTTTTTGTCTGAATCTACGTGTTTGTATGTATTTTTGTTTCTCTCATTCTTTTTGAATGTGTGTCTGGGCGGGTGTTTGCTTATTCCAATGCACATCTTTCTCGGTTTGTGTGTCTGAATCTACGTATTTGTATGTGTTTTTGTCTCTCTCACTCTTTTTGCCTGTGTGTCTGGATGGGTGTTTGCTTATTCCAATGCATGTCTTTCTCGGTTTGTGTGACTGAATCTACATATTTGTATGTGTTTTCGTCTCTCTCACTCTTTTTGGCTGTGTGTCTGGGCGGGTGTTTGCTTATTCCAATGCATGTCTTTCTCGGTTTGTGTGTCTGAATCTACTTATTTGTATGGGTTTTTGTCTCGCTCACTCTTTTTGGCTGTGCGTCGGGGCGGGTGTTTACTTATTCCAATGCATTTCTTTCTCGGTTTGTGTGTCTGAACCTACGTATTTGTATGTGTTTTTGTCTCTCTCACTCTTTTTGCCTGTGTGTCTGGGCGGGTGTTTGGTTATTACAATGCATGTCTTTCTCGGTTTGTGTGTCTGAATCTATGTAATTGTATGTGTTTTCGTCTCTCTCACTCCTTTTGCCTGTGCGTCTGGGCGGGTGTTTGCTTATTCCAATGCATGTGTTTCTCGGTTTGTGTGTCTGAATCTACGTATTTGTATGTGCTTTTGTCTGTCTCACTATTTTTGGCTGTGTGTCTGGGTGGGTGTTTGTTTATTCCAATGCATGTCTTTCTCGGTTTGTGTGTCTGAATCTATGTAATTGTATGTGTTTTCGTCTCTCTCACTCCTTTTGCCTGTGCGTCTGGGCGGGTGTTTGCTTATTCCAATGCATGTCTTTCTCGGTTTGTGTGTCTGAATCTACGTATTTGTATGTGCTTTTGTCTGTCTCACTATTTTTGGCTGTGTGTCTGGGTGGGTGTTTGTTTATTCCAATGCATGTCTTTCTCGGTTTGTGTGTCTGAATCCACGTATTTGTATGTGCGTTTGTCTCTCTCGCTCTTTTTGCTTTTGTGTCTGGGCGGATGTTTGCTTATTCCAATGCACGTCTTTCTCGGTTTGTGTGTCTGAATCTACGTATTTGTATGTGTTTTTGTATCTCTCACTCTTTTTGCCTGTGTGTCTGGATGGGTGTTTGCTTATTCCAATGCATGTCTTTCTCGGTTTGTGTGTCTGAATCTACGTATTTGTATGTGTTTTTGTCTCTCTCACTCTTTTTGCCTGTGTGTCTTGGTGGGTCTTCGGTTATTCCAATGCATGTCTTTCTCGGTTTGTGTATCTGAATCTACGTATTTGTATGTGTTTTTGTCTCTCTTACTCTTTTTGTCTTTGTGTCTGGGCGGGTGTTTGCTTATTCCATTGCATGTCTTTCTCGGTTTGTGTGTCTGAATCTATGTATTTGTATGTGTTTTTGTCTCTCTCACTCTTTTTGCCTGTGTGTCTTGGTGGGTGTTCGCTTATTCCAATGCATGTCTTTCTCGGTTTGCGTGTCTGAATCTACGTATTTGTATGTGTTTTTGTATCTCTCACTCTTTTTGCCTGTGTGTCTGGATGGGTGTTTGCTTATTCCAATGCATGTCTTTCTCGGTTTGTCTGTCTGAATCTACGTATTTCTAGGTGTTTTTGTCTCTCTCACTCTATTTGCCTGTGTGTCTGGGCGGGTGTTTGCTTATTCCATTGCATGTCTGTCTCGGTTTGCGTGTCTGAATCTATGTATTTGTATATGTTTTTGTCTCTCTCACTCTTTTTGCCTGTGTGTCTTGGTGGGTGTTCGCTTATTCCAATGCATGTCTTTCTCGGTTTGCGTATCTGAATCTACGTATTTGTATGTGTTTTTGTCTCTCTTACTCTTTTTGTCTTTGTGTCTGGGCGGGTGTTTGTTTATTCCAATGCATGTCTTTCTCGTTTTGCGTGTCTGAATCTATGTATTTGTATGTGTTTTTGTCTCTCTCACTCTTTTTGCCTGTGTGTCTTGGTGGGTGTTCGCTTATTCCAATGCATGTCTTTCTCGGTTTGCGTGTCTGAATCTACGTATTTGTATGTGTTTTTGTATCTCTCACTCTTTTTGCCTGTGTGTCTGGATGGGTGTTTGCTTATTCCAATGCATGTCTTTCTCGGTTTGTGTGTCTGAATCTACGTATTTGTATGTGTTTTTGTATCCCTCACTCTTTTTGCCTGTGTGTCTGGGCGGGTCTTTGCTTATTCCAATGCATGTCTTTCTCGGTTTGTGTGACTGAATCTACATATTTGTATGTGTTTTTGTCTCTCCCGCTCTTTTTGCCTGTGTGTCTGGGCGGGTGTTTGCTTATTCCAATGCATGTACTTCTCGGTTCGTTTGTCTGAATCTACGTATTTGTGTGTGTTTTTGTCTCTCTCACTCTTTTGCCTGTGTGTCTTGGCGGGTGTTTACTTATTCCGATGCCTTTCTTTCTCGGTTTGTGTGTCTGAATCTACTTATTTGTATGGGTTTTTGTCTCGCTCACTCTTTTTGGCTGTGCGTCGGGGCGGGTGTCTGCTTATTCCAATGCATTTCTTTCTCGGTTTGTGTGTCTGAACCTACGTATTTGTATGTGTTTTTGTCTCTCTCACTCTTTTTGCCTGTGTGTCTGGGCGGGTGTTTGCTTATTCCAATGCATGTCTTTCTCGGTTTGTGTGTCTGAATCTATGTAATTGTATGTGTTTTCGTCTCTCTCACTCCTTTTGCCTGTGCGTCTGGGCGGGTGTTTGCTTATTCCAATGCATGTCTTTCTCGGTTTGTGTGTCTGAATCTACGTATTTGTATGTGTTTTTGTCTGTCTCACTATTTTTGGCTGTGTGTCTGGGCGGGTGTTTGTTTATTCCAATGCATGTCTTTCTCGGTTTGTGTGTCTGAATCTACGTATTTGTATGTGTTTTTGTCTCTCACACTCTTTTCGTCTGCGTATCTGGGCGGGTGTTTGCTTATTCCAATGCATGTTTTTCTCGGTTTGTGTGTCTGAATCCACGTATTTGTATGTGTGTTTGTCTCTCTCGCTCTTTTTGCCTTTGTGTCTGGGCGGATGTTTGCTTATTCTAATGCATGTCTTTCTCGGTTTGTGTGTCTGAATCTACGTATTTGAATGTGTTTTTGTCTCTATCTCTTTTTTTGTCAGTGTGTCTGGGCGGGTGCTTGCTTAGTCCAATGCATGTCTTTCTCAGTCTGTGTGTCTGAATCTACGTATTTTTATGTGTTTTTGTCACTCTCACTCTTTTTGTCTTTGTGCCTGGGCGGATGTCTGCTTATTCCGATGCATGTCTTACTCGGTTTGTGTGTCTGAATCTACGTATTTGTATGTGTTTTTGTCTCTCTCACTCTTTTTGTCTGTGTGTCTGGACAGGTGTTTTCTTATTCCAATGCATGTCCTTCTCGCTTTGTGTGTCTTAATCTACGTATTTGTATGTGTTTTTGTCTCTCTCACTCTTTTTCTCTGTGTGTCTGGGCGGGTGTTTGCTTATTCCGATGCATGTCTTTTTCGATTTGTGTGTCTGAATCTACGTATTTGTATGTTTTTTGTTTCTCTCGCTCTTTTTGCCTTTGTGTCTGGGCGGGTGTTTGCTGATTCCAATGCATGTCTTTCTTGGTTTGTGTGTCTGAATCTGCGTATTTGTATGTGTTTTTGTCTCTCTCACTCTTTTTGTCTGTGTGTCTGGGCGGGTGTTTGCTATTTCCAATGCATGTCTTTCTCGGTTTGTGTGTCTGAATCTAAGTATTTTTATGTGTTTTTGTCACTCTCACTCTTTTTGCCTGTGTGTCTGGGCGGGTGTTTGCTTATTCCAATGCATGTCTTTCTCGATTTGTGTATCTGAATCTACGTTTTTGTATATGTTTTTGTCTCTCTCACTCTTTTTGCCTGTGTGTCTGGGTGGGTGCTTGCTTAGTCCAATGCACGTCTTTCTCGGTTTGTGTGTCTGAATATACGTATTTGTATGTGTTTTTGTCTCTCTCACTCTTTATGCCTGTGTGTATCGGCGGGTGTTTGCTTATTCCAATGCATGTCTTTTTCGATTTGTGTGTCTGAATCTACGTATTTGTATGTTTTTTGTTTCTCTCGCTCTTTTTGCCTTTGTGTCTGGGCGGGTGTTTGCTGATTCCAATGCATGTCTTTCTTGGTTTGTGTGTCTGAATCTGCGTATTTGTATGTTTTTTGTCTCTCTCACTCTTTTTGTCTGTGTGTCTGGGCGGGTGTTTGCTATTTCCAATGTATGTCTTTCTCGGTTTGTGTGTCTGAATCTAAGTATTTTTATGTGTTTTTGTCACTCTCACTCTTTTTGCCTGTGTGTCTGGGCGGGTGTTTGCTTATTCCAATGCATGTCTTTCTCGATTTGTGTGTCTGAATCTGCGTATTTGTATGTGTTTTTGTCTCTCTCACTCTTTTTGCCTGTGTGTCTGGGCGGGTGCTTGCTTAGTCCAATGTATGTCTTTCTCGGTTTTTGTGTCTGAATATACGTATTTGTATGTTTTTTTGTCTCTCTCACTCTTTTTGTCTGTGTGTCTGGGCGGGTGTTAGCTTATTCCAATGCATGTCTTTCTCGGTTTGTGTGTCTGAATCTACGTATTTTAATGTATTTTTGTCACTCTCACTCTTTTTGCCTGTGTGTCTGGGCGGATGTTTGCTTATTACAATGCATGTCTTTCTCGGTTTGTATATCTGAATCTACGTATTTGTATGTGTTTTTGTCTCTCTCACTCTTTTTGCCAGTGTGTCCGGGTGGGTGTTTGCTTATTCCAATGCATGTTTTTCTTCGTTTGTGTGTCTGAATCTACGTATTTTTATGTATTTTTGTCACTCTCACTCTTTTTGCCTGTGTGTCTGGGCGGATGTTTGCTTATTCCAATGCATGTCTTTCTCGGTTTGTGTGTCTGAATCTACGTATTTGTATGTGTTTTTGTCTCTCTCACTCTTTTTGCCTGTGTGTCCGGGCGGGTGTTTCCTTATTCCAATGCATGTCCTTCTCCGTTTGTGTGCCTGAATCTACGTATTTGTATGTATTTTTGTTTCTCTCATTCTTTTTGAATTTGTGTCTGGGCGGGTGTTTTCTTATTCCAATGCACGTCTTTCTCGATTTGTGTGTCTGAATCTACGTATTTGTATGTGTTTTTGTCTCTCTCACTTTTTTGCCTGTGTGTCTGGGAGGGTGTTTGCTTATTCCAATGCATGTCCTTCTCGGTTTGTGTTTCTGAATCTACGTATTTGTAGGTGTTTTCGCCTATATCACTTTTTTTTCCTGTGTGTCTGGGAGGATGTTTGCTTATTCCAATGCATGTCTTTTTCGGTTTGTGTCTCTGAATCTACGTATTTGTTGGTGTTTTTGTCTTTCTCACTCTTTTTGCCTCTGTGTCTGGGCGGGTGTTTGCTTATTCCAATGCATGTCTTTCTCGATTTGTGTGTCTGAATCTACATATTTGTATGTGTTTTTGTCTCTCTCACTCTTTTTGTCTGTTTGTCTGGGCGGGTGTTTGCTTATTCCAATGCATGTCTTTCTCGGTATTTGTGTCGGAATTTACGTATTTGTATGTGTTTTTGTCACTCTCACTCTTTTTGCCTGTGTGTCTGGGCAGATGTTTTCTTATTCCAATGCATGTCTTTCTCGGTTTGTGTGTCTAAGTCTACGTATTTGTATGTGTTTTAGTCTCTGTCACTCTTTTTGCCTGTGTGTCTGGGCGGGTGTTTTCTTATTTAAATGCATGTTCTTCTCGGTCTGTGTGTCTGAATCTACATATTTGTATGTGTTTTTGTCTCTCTCACTCTTTTTGTCTGTTTGTCTGGGCGGGTGTTTGCTTATTCCAATGCATGTCTTTCTCGGTTAGTGTGTCTGAATCTACGTATTTGTATGTTTTTTTGTCTCTCTCACTTTTTTGCCTGTGTGTCTGGGCGGGTGTTTGCTTATTCCAATGCATGTCTTTCTCGGTTTGTGTGTCTGAATCTACGTATTTGTATGTGTTTTTGTCTCTCTCACTCTTTTTGCCTGTGTGTATCGGCGGGTGTTTGCTTATTCCAATGCATGTCTTTCTTGGTTTGTGTGTATGAATCTACGTATTTGTATGTGTTCTCTCTCACTCTTTTTGCCTCTGTGTCTGGGCGGGTGTTTGCTTATTCCAATGCATGTCTTTCTCGATTTGTGTGTCTGAATCTACGTATTTGTATGTGTTTCTGTTTCTCTGACTCTTTTTGCCTGTGTGTCTGGGCGGGTGTTTGCTTAGTCCATTGCATGTCTTTCTCGGTTTGTGTGTCTGAATCTACGTAATTTTATGTGTTTTCGTCTCTCTCATTCCTTTTGCCTGTGCGTCTGGGCGGGTGTTTGCTTATTCCAATGCATGTCTTTCTCGGTTTGTGTGTCTGAATCTACGTATTTGTATGTGTTTTTGTCTCTCACACTCTTTTTCGTCTTGTGTCTGGGCGGGTGTTTGCTTATTCCAATGCATGTTTTTCTCGGTTTGTGTGTCTGAATCTACGTATTTGAATGTGTTTTTGTCTCTATCTCTTTTTGTCTGTGTGTCAGGGCGGGTGCTTGCTTAGTCCAATGCATGTCTTTCTCGGTCTGTGTGTCTGAATCTACGTATTTTTATGTGTTTTTGTCACTCTCACTCTTTTTGTCTTTGTGCCTGGGCGGATGTTTGCTTATTCCGATGCATGTCTTTCTCGGTTTGTGTGACTGAATCTACGTATATTATGTGTTTTTGTCTCTCTCACTCTTTTTGCCTGTGTGTCTGGGCGGGTGTTTACTTATTCCAATGCATGTCTTTCTCGGTTTGTGTGTCTGAATCTATGTAATTTTATGTGTTTTCGTCTCTCTCACTCCTTTTGCATGTGCGTCTGGGCGGGTGTTTGCTTATTCCAATGCATGTCTTTCTCGGTCTGTGTGTCTGAATCTACGTATTTGTATGTGTTTTTGTCTGTCTCACTATTTTTGGCTTTGTGTCTGGGCGGGTGTTTGTTTATTCCAATGCATGTCTTTCTCGGTTTGTGTGTCTGAATCTACGTATTTGTATGTGTTTATGTCTCTCACACTCTTTTCGTCTGTGTGTCTGGGCGGGTGTTTGCTTATTCCAATGCATGTTTTTCTCGGTTTGTGTGTCTGAATCCCACGTATTTGTATGTGTGTTTGTCTCTCTTGCTCTTTTTGCCTTTGTGTCTGGGCGGATGTTTGCTTATTCTAATGCATGTCTTTCTCGGTTTGTGTGTCTGAATCTACGTATTTGAATGTGTTTTTGTCTCTATCTCTTTTTATGTCTGTGTGTCTGGGCGGGTGCTTGCTTAGTCCAATGCATGTCTTTCTCGGTCTGTTTGTCTGAATCTACGTATTTTTATGTGTTTTTGTCACTCTCACTCTTTTTGTCTTTGTGCCTGGGCGGATGTTTGCTCATTCCGATGCATGTCTTACTCGGTTTGTGTGTCTGAATCTACGTATTTGTATGTGTTTTTGTCTCTCTCACTCTTTTTGTCTGTGCGTCTGGGCAGGTGTTTTCTTATTCCAATGCATGTCCTTCTCGCTTTGTGTGTCTGAATCTACGTATTTGTATGTGTTTTTGTCTCTCTCACTCTTTTTGTCTGTGTGTCTGGGCGGGTGTTTGCTGATTCCAATGCATGTCTTTCTCGGTTTGTGTGTCTGAATCTACGTATTTGTATGTGTTTTTGTCTCTCTCACTCTTTTTGCCTGTGTGTATCGGCGGGTGTTTGCTTATTCCAATGCATGTCTTTTTCGATTTTTGTGTCTGAATCTACGTATTTGTATGTTTTTTGTCTCTCTCACTCTTTTTGCCTTTGTGTCTGGGCGGGTGTTTGCTGATTCCAATGCATGTCTTTCTCGGTTTGTGTGTCTGAATCTGCGTATTTGTATGTGTTTTTGTCTCTCTCACTCTTTTTGTCTGTGTGTCTGGGCGGGTGTTTGCTATTTCCAATGCATGTCTTTCTCGGTTTGTGTGTCTGAATCTAAGTATTTTTATGTGTTTTTGTCACTCTCACTCTTTTTGCCTGTGTGTCTGGGTGGGTGTTTGCTTATTCCAATGCATGTCTTTCTCGATTTGTGTGTCTGAATCTACATATTTGTATGTGTTTTTGTCTCTCTCACTCTTTTTGCCTGTGTGTCTTGGTGGGTGCTTGCTTAGTCCAATGCATGTCTTTCTCGGTTTGTGTGTCTGAATCTACGTATTTGTATGTGTTTTTGTCTCTCTCACTCTTTTTGCCTGTGTGTATCGGCGGGTGTTCGCTTATTCCAATGCATGTCTTTTTCGATTTGTGTGTCTGAATCTACGTATTTGTATGTTTTTTGTCTCTCTCGCTCTTTTTGCCTTTGTGTCTGGGCGGGTGTTTGCTGATTCCAATGCATGTCTTTCTCGGTTTGTGTGTCTGAATCTGCGTATTTGTATGTGTTTTTGTCTCTCTCACTCTTTTTGTCTGTGTGTCTGGGCGGGTGTTTGCTATTTCCAATGCATGTCTTTCTCGGTTTGTGTGTCTGAATCTAAGTATTTTTTATGTGTTTTTGTCTCTCTCACTCTTTTTGCCTGTGTGTCTGGGCGGGTGCTTGCTTAGTCCAATGCATGTCTTTCTTGGTTTGTGTGTCTGAATCTGCGTATTTGTATGTGTTTTTGTCTCTCTCACTCTTTTTCTCTGTGTGTCTGGGCGGGTGTTTGCTTATTCCCATGCATGTCTTTCTCGATTTGTGTCTGAATCTACGTATTTGTATGTGTTTTTGTCTCTCTCACTCTTTTTGCCTGTGTGTATCGGCGGGTGTTCGCTTATTCCAATGCATGTCTTTTTCGATTTGTGTGTCTGAATCTACGTATTTGTATGTTTTTTGTCTCTCTCGCTCTTTTTGCCTTTGTGTCTGGGCGGGTGTTTGCTGATTCCAATGCATGTCTTTCTTGGTTTGTGTGTCTGAATCTGCGTATTTGTATGTGTTTTTGTCTCTCTCACTCTTTTTGTCTGTGTGTCTGGGCGGGTGTTTGCTATTTCCAATGCATGTCTTTCTCGGTTTGTGTGTCTGAATCTAAGTATTTTTATGTGTTTTTGTCTCTCTCACTCTTTTTGCCTGTGTGTCTGGGCGGGTGCTTGCTTAGTCCAATGCATGTCTTTTTCGGTTTTTGTGTCTGAATATACGTATTTGTATGTGTTTTTGTCTCTCTCACTCTTTTTTTTCTGTGTGTCTGGGCGGTTGTGAGCTTATTCCAATGCATGTCTTTCTCGGTTTGTGTTTCTGAATCTACGTATTTTTATGTATTTTTGTCACTCTCACTCTTTTTGCCTGTGTGTCTGGGCGGATGTTTGCTTATTACAATGCATGTCTTTCTCGGTTTGTGTATCTGAATCTACGTATTTGTATGTGTTTTTGTCTCTCTCACTCTTTTTGCCTGTGTGTCCGGGTGGGTGTTTGCTTATTCCAATGCATGTTTTTCTTCGTTTGTGTGTCTGAATCTACGTATTTTTATGTATTTTTGTCACTCTCACTCTTTTTGCCTGTGGTCTGGGCGGATGTTTGCTTATTACAATGCATGTCTTTCTCGGTTTGTGTATCTGAATCTACGTATTTGTATGTGTTTTTGTCTCTCTCACTCTTTTTGCCTGTGTTTCCGGGCGGGTGTTTCCTTATTCCAATGCATGTCCTTCTTCGTTTGTGTGTCTGAATCTACGTATTTGTATGTATTTTTGTTTCTCTCATTCTTTTTGAATGTGTGTCTGGGCGGGTGTTTGCTTATTCTAATGCACGTCTTTCTCGATTTGTGTGTCTGAATCTACGTATTTGTATGTGTTTTTGTCTCTCTCACTTTTTTTGCCTGTGTGTCTGGGAGGGTGTTTGCTTATTCCAATGCATGTCCTTCTCGGTTTGTGTTTCTGAATCTACGTATTTGTATGTGTTTTTGCCTGTCTCACTTTTTTTTTCCTGTGTGTATGGGAGGATGTTTGCTTATTCCAATGCATGTCTTTTTCGGTTTGTGTGTCTGAATCTACGTATTTGTAGGTGTTTTTGTCTTTCTCACTCTTTTTGCCTGTGTGTCTGGGCGGGTGTTCGCTTATTCCAATGTATGTCTTTTTCGGTTTGTGTGTCTGAATCTACGTATTTGTATGTGTTTTTGTCTCTCTCACTCTTTTTGTCTGTGTTTCTGGGCGGGTGTTTGCTTATTCCAATGCATGTCTTTCTCGGTATTTGTGTCGGAATTTACGTATTTATATGTGTTTTTGTCACTCTCACTCTTTTTGCCTGTGTGTCTGGGCAGATGTTTTCTTATTCCAATGCATGTCTTTCTCGGTTTGTGTGTCTAAGTCTAATTATTTGTATGTGTTTTTAGTCTCTGTCACTCTTTTTGCCTGTGTGTCTGGGCGGGTGTTTTCTTATTTAAATGCATGTTCTTCTCTTTCTGTGTGTCTGAATCTACGTATTTGAATGTGTTTTTGTCTCTCTCACTCTTTTTGTCTGTGTGTCTGGGCGGGTGTTTGCTTATTCCAATGCATGTCTTTCTCGGTTAGTGTGTCTGAATATACGTATTTACATGTGTTTTTGTCTCTCTGACTCTTTTTGCCTGTGTGTCTGGGCGGGTGTTTGCTTATTCCAATGCATGTCTTTCTCGGTTTGTGTGTCTGAATCTACGTATTTGTATGTGTTTTTGTCTCTCTCACTCTTTTTGCCTGTGTGTATCGGCGGGTGTTTGCTTATTCCAATGCATGTCTTTCTTGGTTTGTGTGTATGAATCTACGTATTTGTATGTGTTCTCTCTCACTCTTTTTGCCTCTGTGTCTGGGCAGGTGTTTGCTTATTCCAATGCATGTCTTTCTCGATTTGTGTGTCTGAATCTACGTATTTGTATGTGTTTTTGTCTCTCTGACTCTTTTTGCCTGTGTGTCTGGGCGGGTGTTTGCTTAGTTCATTGCAAGTCTTTCTCGGTTTGTGTGTCTGAATCTACGTATATGTATGTTTATTGTCTCTCTCACTCTTTTTGCCTGTGTGTCTGGGCGGGTGTTTGCTTATTCCAATCCATGTCTTTCTCGGTTTGTGTGTCTGAATCTACGTATTTGTATGTGTTTTTGTCTTTCTCACTTTTTTGCCTGTGGGTCTGGGCGGGTGTTTGCTTATTCCAATGCATGTCTTTCTCGGTTTGTGTGTAAGAATCTACGTATTTGTATGTGTTTTTGTTTCTGTGACTCATTTTGCCTGTGTGTCTGGGCGGGTGTTTGCTTGTTCCAATGCATGTCTTTCTCGGTTTGTGTGTAAGAATCTACGTATTTGTATGTGTTTTTGTTTCTGTGACTCATTTTGCCTGTGTGTCTGGCCGGGTGTTTGCTTGTTCCAATGCATGTCTTTCTCGATTCGTGTGTCTGAATATACGTATTTGTATGTATTTTCGTCTCTCTCACCCTTTTGCCTGTGTGTCTGGGCGGGTGTTTGTTTATTCCAATGCATGTCTTTCTCGGTTTGTGTGTAAGAATCTACGTATTTGTATGTGTTTTTGTCTCTCTCACTCTTTTTGCCTGTGTGTCTGGACGGGTGTTTGCTTTTTCCAATGCATGTCCTTCTTGGTTTGTGTGTATGAATCTACGTATTTGTATGTTTTTTTTTATCTCTCTCACTCTTGTTGTCTGTGTTTCTGGGCGGGTGTTTGCTTATTCCAATGCATGTCTTTCTCGGTTAGTGTGTCTGAATCTACGTATTTGTATTTGTTTTTGTCTCTCTCACTTTTTTGCCTGTGTGTCTGGGCGGATGTTTGCTTATTCCAATGCATGTCTTTCTCGGTTTGTGTGTCTGAATATACCTATGTCTATGTGTTTTTGTCTGTCTCACTCTTTTTGGTTTTGTGTCTGGGAGGGTGATTGCTTATTCCAATGCATGTCTTTCTCGGTTTGTGTGTCTGAATCTACGTATTTTTATTTGTTTTTTTCTTTCTCACTCTTTTTGCCTGTGTGTCTGGGCGGGTCTTTGCTTATTTCAATGCATGTCTTTCTCTGTTTTTGTGTCTGAATCTATGTATTTGTATGTGTTTTTGTCTCTCTAACTCTTTTTGCCTGTGTGTCTGGGCGGGTGTTTGCTTATTCCAATGCATGTCTTTCTCGGTTTGTGTGTCTGAATCTACGTATTTGTATGTGGTTTTGTCTCTCTCACTCTTTTTGTCTGTGTGTCTGGGCGGGTGTTTGCTTATTTCAATGCATGTCTTTCTCGGTTTGTGTGTCTGAATCTATGTATTTGTATGTGTTTTTGTCTCTCTAACTTTTTTTGCCTGTGTGTCTGGACAGGTGTTTGCTTATTCCAATGCATGTCGTTCTCGGTTTGTGTGTCTGAATCTACGTGTTTTTATGTGTTTTTGTCTCTCTCACTCTTTTTGGCTGTGTGTCTGGTCGGGTGTTTGCGTATTTGTATTCCAATGCATGTCTTTCTCGGTTTGTGTGTCAGAATCTACGTATTTGTATGTGTTTTTGTCACTCTCACTCTTTTTGCCTGTGTGTCTGGGCGGATGTTTGCTTATTCTAATGCATGTCTTTCTCGGTTTGTGTGTCTGAATTTACGTATTTGTATGTGCTTTTGTCTCTCTCACTCTTTTTGCCTGTGTGTGGGCTGGTGTTTGCTTATTCAAATGCATGTCTCTCTCGGTTTTTGTGTCTGAATCTACGTATTTGTCTGTGTTTTTGTCTCTCTCACTCTTTTTGTCTGTGTGTCTGGGCGGGTGTTTGCTCCTTCCTATGCATGTCTTTCTCGGTTTGTGTGTCTGAATCTAAGTATTTGTATGTGTTTTTGTCTCTCTCACTCTTTTTGTCTGTGTGTCTGGGCGGGTGTTTGCTTATTCCAATGCATGTCTTTCTCGGTTTGTGTGTCTGAATCCACTTATTTGTATGTGTTTTTGTCTCTCTCACTCTTTTTGTCTGTTTGTCTGGGCGGGAGTCTGCTTATTCCAATGCATATTCTTCTCGGTTTGTGCGTCTGAATCTACGTATTTGTTTTGGTTTTTCTCTCTCTGACTCTTTTTGCCTGTGTGTCTGGGTGGGTGTTTGCTGATTCCAATGCATGTCTTTCTCGGTTTGTGTGTATTAATCTACGTATTTGTATGTGTTTTTGTTTCTCTCACTCATTTTGCCTGTGTGTCTGGGCGGGTGTTTGCTTATTCCAATGCATGTCTTTTTCGATTTGTGTGTCTGAATCTACGTATTTGTATGTTTTTTATCTCTCTCACTCTTTTTGCCTGTGTGTCTGGGCGGGTGTTTGCTTATTCCAATGCATGTCTTTCTCGGTTTGTGTGTCTGAATCCACGTATTTGTGTTTGTTTTTTCTCTCTCATTTTTTTTGCCTGTGTGTCTGGGTGGGTGTGTGCTTATTCCAATGCATGTCTTTCTCGGTTTGTGTGTCTGAATCTACGTATTTGTATGTGTTTTTGTCTCTCTCACTCTTTTTGCCTGTGTGTCTGGGTGGGTGTTTGCTTATTCCAATGCATGTCTTTCTCGGTTTGTGTGTCTGAATCTACGTATTTGTATGTGTTTTTATCTCTCTCACTTTTTTTGCCTCTGTGTCTGAACGGGTGTTTGGTTATTCCAATGCATGTCTTTCATGGTTTGTGTTTATGAATCTACGTATTTGTATGTGTTTTTGTCTCTCTCACTCTTTTTGTCTGTGTGTCTGGGCGGGTGTTTGCTTGTTCTAATGCATGTCTTTCTCGGTTTGTGTGTCTGAATCTACGTATTTGTATGTGTTTTTGTCTTTCTCACTCTTTTTGCCTTTGTGTCTGGGTGGGGGTTTGCTTATGCCAATGCATGTCTTTCTTGGTTTGTGTGTCTGATTCTACGTATTTGTTTGTGTTTTTATCTCTCTCACTCTTTTTTCTGTGTATCTGGTCGGGTGTTTTCTTATACCAATGTATGTCCTTCTCGGTTTGTGTGTCTGAATCTACGTATTTGTATGTGTTTTTGTCTCTGTCACTCTTTTTGTCTGTGTGTCTGGGTGGGTGTTTGCTTATTCCAATGCATGTCTTTCTCGGTTTGTGTGTATTAATCTACGCATTTGTATGTGTTTTTGTTTCTCACACTCTTTTTGCCTGTGTGTCTGGGCGGGTGTTTGCTTATTCCAATGCATGTCTTTCTCGATTTGTGTGTCTGAATCTACGTATTTGTAGGGGTTTTTGTCTCTCTCACTCTTTTTGTCTGAGTGTCTGGGCGGGTGTTTGCTTATTCTAATGCATGTCTTTCTCGGTTTGTGTGTCTGAATTTACGTATTTGTATGTGTTTTTGTCTTTCTCACTCTTTTTGCCTTTGTGTCTGGGTGGGGGTTTGCTTATGCCACTGCATGTCTTTCTTGGTTTGTGTGTCTGAATCTACGTATTTGTATGTGTTTTTGTTTCTGTCACTCTTTTTGTCTGTGTGTCTGGGCGGGTGTTTGCTTATTCCAATGCATATTCTTCTTGGTTTGTGCGTCTGAATCTACGTATTTGTATGGGTTGTTGTTTCTATCACTCATTTTGTCTGTGTGTCTGGGCGGGTGTTCGCTTATTTCAATGCATGTCTTTCTCGGTTTGTGTGTCTGAATCTATATATTTGTATGTGTTTTTGTCTCTCTCACTTTTTTTGCCTGTGTGTCTGGACAGGTGTTTGCTTATTCCAATGCATGTCGTTCTCGGTTTGTGTGTCTGAATCTACGTATTTGTGTTTGTTTTTTGTCTCTCTCACTCTTTTTGGCTGTGTGTCTGGTCGGGTGTTTGCGTATTTGTATTCCAATGCATGTCTTTCTCGGTTTGTGTGTCAGAATCTACGTATTTTTATGTGTTTTTGTCACTCTCACTCTTTTTGCCTGTGTGTCTGGGCGGATGTTTGCTTATTCTAATGCATGTCTTTCTCGGTTTGTGTGTCTGAATTTATGTATTTGTATGTTTTTTGTCTCTCTCACTCTTTTTGCCTGTGTGTCTGGGCAGGTGTTTGCTTATTCCAATGCATGTCTTTCTCGGTTTGTGTGTCTGAATCCACGTATTTGTGTTTGTTTTTTCTCTCTCACTTTTTTTGCCTGTGTGTCTGGGTGGGTGTTTGCTTATTCCAAGGCATTTATTTCTCGGTTTGTGTGTCTGAATCTACGTATTTGTATGTGTTTTTGTCTCTCTCACTCTTTTTGTCTGTGTGTCTGGGCGGGTGTTTGCTTTTTCAAATGCATGTCTTTCTCGGTTTGTGTGTCTGAATCTAAGTATTTGTATGTGTTTTTGTCTCTCTCACTCTTTTTGTCTGTGTGTCTGGGTTGGTGTTTGCTTATTCCAATGCATGTCTTTCTCGGTTTGTTTGTCTGAATCCACGTATTTGTATGTGTTTTTGTCTCTCTCACTCTTTTTGTCTGTGTGTCTGGGCGAGTGTTTGCTTATTCCAATGCATATTCTTCTTGTGTTTTTATCTCTCACTTTTTTTGCCCGTGTGTCTGAACGGGTGTTTGCTTATTCCAATGCATGTCTTTCATGATTTGTGTTTATGAATCTACGTATTTGTATGTGTTTTTGTCTCTCTCACTCTTTTTGTCTGTGTGTCTGGGCGGGTGTTTTCTTATACCAATGCTTGTCCTACTCGGTTTGTGTGTCTGAATCTACGTATTTGTTTGTATTTTTATCTCTCTCACTCTTTTTTTTCTGTGTGTCTGGGCGGGTGTTTTCTTATACCAATGCTTGTCCTACTCGGTTTGTGTGTCTGAATCTACGTATTTGTATGTGTTTTTGTCTCTCTCACTCTTTTTGTCTGTGTGTCTGGGCGGGTGTTTGCTTATTCAAATGCATGTCTTTCTCGGTTTGTGTGTCTGAATCTAAGTATTTGTATGTGTTTTTGTCTCTGTCACCCTTTTTGTCTGTGTGTCTGGGCGGGTGTTTGCTTATTCCAACGCATGTCTTTCTCTGTTTGTGTGACTGAATCTACGTATTTTTATGTGTTTTTGTCATTCTCACTCTTTTTGCCTGTGTGTCTGGGCGGATGTTTGCTTATTCTAATGCATGTCTTTTTGGGTTTGTATGTCTGAATTTACGTATTTGTATGTGTTTTTGTCTCTCTCACTCTTTTTGCCTGTGTGTGGGCGGGTGTTTGCTTATTCAAATGCATGTCTTTCTCGGTTTTTGTGTCTGAATTTACGTATTTGTCTGTGTTTTTGTCTCTCTCACTCTTTTAGTCTGTGTGTCTGGGCGGGTGTTTGCTTCTTCCAATGCATGTCTTTCTCAGTTTGTTTGTCTGAATCTACGTATTTGTATGTGTTTTTGTCTCTCTCACTCTTTTTGTGTGTGTGTCTGTGCGGGTGTTTGCTTTTTCTAATGCATGTCTTTCACGGTTTGTGTGTCTGAATCTAAGTATTTGTATGTGTTTTTGTCTCTCTCACTCTTTTTGTCTGTGTGTCTGGGCGGGTGTTTGCTTATTCCAATGCATGTCTTTCTCGGTTTAATAATAATAATAATAATTTATTTTTAACCCGCTAAGGTAACAAAAGCGGAGTATAAATAAAAGAAAAGAAAAAATACATACAAATCGACTAAATACACAGTAAAGACACTAAATCACATACAAAGTAAGACACAAAATACAAAAAAGTAAACACAAAAAAGTAAAACACAAAAAAGTAAGACACAAAATACATACAAATCGACTAAATACACAGTAAAGACACTAAATCAATGAAGGAGGCGTACAAACCCATGATGAGCTGGGAGAGCCTTCACTGTCTGGGGGAGTTTGTCAGCAAGCTCAACTAGCTTTTCAGTTATATCTGGAAGCCCAAAAACTGAGACAAGGTTACGGTTCCGGTACCACGGAGGCAAATACAGTAGAAAACGCGAGAACCGAAAATAATAAGAACGTAATGACCGGGTATTTTTTCGCCCAAGAATGGGATAAACACCAGAAAGGAACAAAATTGAATGATCAGTAAAAACAGAATACAATTTAGCAAGGGTCTTCCTACTGTATTTCCCCCGATTGGCAACAATTTTGGAGTAAGAAACTTGGATCTTTTTCTTACAATTCGCCACGGCTTGTTCTCGGAGAGATTTAAGATTTTTAGCAATGTTTATACCCAACCACCGAAAAGAAGAGACACATGGGACAGAAAAAGAAGCGCAATCTAAAGGCGAGTTACCATTACTATTAAACGAAAGATATTCACATTTAGAGAAATTCAGTGATAGACCAATCTTACTAAGGTTTGTTGCAACTGTAGATACGGAAACAGAAAGACCTTTTCTAGTCCTACTAATTAGAAGTATATCATCAGCATACGCTATGTAAGAAAGATTAATCGCCTGAAAAATACAAGTGGTTGGGATAGAAGATAAAACAGAAGAAATGCAAAGTTTAAAGATAGAAGGGGAAAGGACAGCACCTTGTCTGACACCACACCGAACCGGAATTTTAGAATCGGAAATAACCCCTTCAGCTTTTATTCGTAGAAAAGAATTGGCATACCAATAACGAAGGAGAGAAACCAGAGAAAGATTAATGCCGTGACTAAAAAGGGAAAACAGAGCTTGTGAGTGGACGACGCTGTCAAAAGCCTTGGAAAGGTCCAAGGCGCAAAGATGGAGTTCATATCCCTTTTTAGTCGCATCGATAAGAAGATTAATTAGAACTCGATGGGCTTGCTGGTACCCTACCCCAGACGAAAATCCAAGCTGATTTTCGCCAAAATGTGCACTCGATATGGACGGAAGAAGAACATATTCAAAAACTTTACTGAGATTGCATGACACAGTTATTGGCCGATACGACGAGCAATCGCTAGGAGGTTTCCCTCTTTTAAGAATTGATGTTACAGACCCACATAGGAAGCTATCCGGTACCGCAGACGCACACAAGCACATTTGGAAAAGCAACTGCAGGTGTTGAAAAAGAAGTGGGCAATCAACTTTTAAATGGTTGGCAGAAATGCCATCGCAATCGAGGGAATTTGATTTCAACCTTTTTACTGCCTGCTGAACCACAGAGAGCTCGACAGACAAAATCTGAGTTTGGCTCAGCGATACGGGAAGTGCGGCAGTGAGAAGTTTCGAAAAAACCGAATGGACATGATAATTCACTGAACTAAAAACTTTACTGTAATAACTATGCCATGCACCGGCACTAATCGGGCTTGTAGCAAAAGAATCATCAAGTTTTTCAGAATTAATTACCTTTTGCCAATCAGATTTACTTAACGGGAAATTCGATATTTTTGATTTAGTCGAGCGCAGGTATTTTTTATATTCTAATTTTGTCTTTTGCTTTATTTGATGAATAACCCCTTCAGACGGACGACCACAAGAAACCCAAATCCGCAACCAAAACTTTGCTTTATTTTTAATCGATTTCAATTCAGGATCCCACGACCACTCCGGTTTACGCGTGTTTCGCCTGACTCGCTCCCGTGGTACAGCGGTCAATTCAGCTGTTTTAAGGCAAGATACTAATTTTAGATAATAATCATTTAGAGTATTTTTATCATTTGAAGACTTACAACTAAGCTGTAGAAGGTGGAAAGGAACTTGAATTGTAGCAAGTAGCATAGCTAGCGTAGAAATATACAGCGATAAATTTATCTTATTCCAATTTCGACGGAAAACCCATCTTCGTCCTGCTTGTAAAGCATTACGATTAGTACAAATCGGTATTTGAAAAACAAACGAAATCGGTAGGTGATCTAAATCGCAATGATCTTCATGAACAGTTACAGTAGAAACGGGTAGGCCCGGAGAACAAACAACATGATCAATATTACTTTGACTACCGGAATGATGAAGATAAGAATATATACAAGTTTTTTCAACCAGCTTAAACTGCGGCAGCGAATCAAATATCAAATCCGAGCGAATATTCGATGACAGCAGGTCAGCGTTAAAGTCTCCAGCGATCAAAAAACGATAACCTTGATTTGAGACGGATTCCAAAAGTTTCTGTAATACACTGCAAGTCTTAGCGAATCTGTTAAGAGACTGAACCGATTTTCTGTCACAAGGCAAGTAAACATTTACGATCACTAAATCGTTAATCCGCACAGCCAAAATGTTAGGATCACTGTGAAAAAGCACAGGCGAGTAGCAAGCAACACTATTTCGGTTCAGTATACATGCAAGCCCACCCGACGGCCGTCCGAAAGTAGTTCGTGCCGCCGATACGAAAACGACGTGATTAGCACTACGTTTTAGCAGGTTTGTATTAGCCGACGATAATAAGTGTTCTTGCAAACAGACAATGTCATAGTTACATGCAAGTTCGTCAATAACATGCTCTTTTCTTCTGGTACCATTTATGTTGTACGAGACAGCTGAAAGGGACTGCATCATTTTCGGGCACTACTCGAAACGCGAGACTTGAGCACTGGACATTTCAAACTAAAGGATGTATGATCACCGTTGCAGTTCGCACATTTTGGGCTATTTTGGCAAGGCGTTTCCTTAGTGGCAGTATGATTACCGGCACAACGAGCACATTTATCAACAGGACTGGTGCAATCCTTCATCATGTGATCTGGGGATCGGCATTTGAAGCAGCAACGGGGTACACTGATGAAATCGTACACACGGAATATTTCGTAACCTATTTTCAGGCCGTTCTTGATGGCATTGCCTTTTGCGAATGTATCCGAAAACTCTAGCTTAATTGTTTGTGAAGAGCCGAAACGAGTGGCTTCAGTCACACCAGGGTACGAATTTAGTCCAGCAATGTCAAAATCCTCAGGGATACCTCTAGCAATCCCAAGGTGACGCTTAAGCACAGTTTTAGTGGTAGCACCCGATGCGGCTGCACTAATCGAATTGCAGAAATCCGAAATAACAGATTTCTCAATGTTGACATACAACTTGTCACCTCGTGGGCGGACACTGGAAACTGACTCGTGACCTGACAATTGGTCTAAGAATTCCTTTCGACTTTTTGGGTTGCAAACTGTTTGCGGAAGGTTTGAAACAATCACTGTAGCATGGCTACTCGATAGTGAAGAAGCAGCATCCCCAGGCTGGGGTAGCGGTGGAAAATTGGCTGAATAAGACTCGAACTGATTGGATATAGTTTTTAGATGCAAGTTCAGTTCATTGACTTTCGAGAGCAAAGCCGAGTAAGCCGAAGCCGGGATAACTGGCACTTCCGAAGGGCTTCGAATGACGAAAGTCGGAATTGTAAAACAATCTGAATCACCTTTTCTCAGCATTTCCAAGATATCACCAAGGTGACTAGATGGAGCCTTCGTTCCGGTTCGCTTCTGAAATGGCGCATCAGGATCCAGCTTCAAGCCCAGCCATTTCTTTGCGATCACAATCACTTCGCAATCAAAAAACTCCGCTCCAAATCTTTTGATAGTCTCATCATCTATTCCCTCTTCCTTGTTTCGCTGAACGAAATTCAACACGGGCGAATAATGCAAATTCTCACTCTGTTCAAACATCATGACGTAACAAGCTCTATGCACAGCAGCATGGGATGTTGCGCGCACGACTGACGAATTCTGCTTTTTTTGCACAGACAAACGCCTCTAAGACTTCAAATGCCTCCGTCCACACAATACTAGGAACAAGGGAAGTGTCGGGACCCGCTCACCAATTCCCCGCAATTTAAGGGTAACTAAATACCGGCAGGTACATACGGCGCTTGCGGCAGGAACCCTCCCCTCTTCTGCTTGTTGTCTAGTATATGTTATCAATCAATATTCTGTTCCGGAAACTACTTTAGAATTTTGGCTTATATTCAGTCAGTACAGTAGGTGGCAACACTGCTCTAAAAAATTCGGGCGCACTTTCCACAGCGCAACAATCAAGCTCTGGCAACGCAGCTAGATCCAGAATTCATTTCGGCCATACCGCTGCTATCCATAAAGAATACAATCCTCTAGGGTAATTAAATGTTTCTGTCTGAGTCTCTGTACTTATTAAGTCACTAAATCTCAAGGGAATTTATGTTCAGTAAAAAAATGTCAATAGCCAGAGAATAAATAAGCCGATTATAAATGTCTGTAGGGAAACACACAGGTTGAAATCTTACTTTATTTAAAAGATTAGTATCCAAAAACAAGGTGTTTACACGACGAACTCTCAAGTTTGTGTGTCTGAATCTACGTATTTGTATGTGTTTTTGTCTTCCTCACTCTTTTTGCCTGTGTGTCTGGCCGGGTGTTTGCTTATTCCAATGCATGTCTTTCTCGGTTTGTGTGTCTGAATCTACGTATTTGTAGGGGTTTTTATCTCTCTCATCCTTTTTTTCTGTGTGTCTGGGTGGGTGTTTTCTTATACCAATGCATGTCCTTCTCGAATTGCGTGTCTGAATCTACGTATTTGTATGTGTTTTTGTGTCTCTCACTCTTTTTGTCTGTGTGTCTGGCCGGGTGTTTGTTTATTCCAGTGCATGTCTTTCTCGGTTTGTGTGTCTGAATCTACGTATTTGTATGTGTTTTTGTCTCTCTCACTCTTTTTGTCTGTGTGTCTGGGTGGGTGTTTTCTTATTCCAAAGCGTTTCTTTCTCGGTTTGTGTGTATGAATCTACGTATTTGTATGTGTTTTTGTCTTCCTCCCTCTTTTTGCCTGTGTGTCAGGGCGGGTGTTGCTTATTCCAATGCATGTCTTTCTCGGTTTGTGTGTCTGAATTTACGTATTTGTATGTGTTTTTATCTCTCTAACTTTTTTTGCCTGTGTGTCTGAACGGGTGTTTGCTTATTCCAATGCATGTCTTTCATGGTTTGTGTTTATGAATCTACGTATTTGTATGTGTTTTTGTCTCTCTCACTCTTTTTGTCTGTGTGTCTGGGCGGGTGTTTGCTTGTCCTAATGCATGTCTTTCTCGGTTTGTGTGTCTGAATCTAAGTATTTGTATGTGTTTTTGTCTCTCTCACTCTTTTTGCCTGTGTGTCTGGGTGGGTGTTTGCTTATTCTAATGCATGTCTTTCTCGGTTTGTGTGTCTGAATTTACGTATTTGTATGTGTTTTTGTCTCTCTCACTCTTTTTGCCTTTGTGTCTGGGTGGGAGTTTGCTTATGCCAATGCATGTCTTTCTCGGTTTGTGTGTCTGAATCTACGTATTTGTTTGTATTTTTATCTCTCTCACTCTTTTTTTCTGTGTGTCTGGGCGGGTGTTTTCTTATACCAATGCTTGTCCTACTTGGTTTGTGTGTCTGAATCTACGTATTTGTATGTGTTTTTGTCTCTGTCACTCTTTTTGTCTGTGTGTCTGGGTGGTTGTTTGCTTATTCCAATGCATGTCTTTCTCTGTTTGTGTGTCTGAATATACGTATTTTTATGTGTTTTTGTCACTCTCACTCTTTTTGCCTGTGTGTCTGGGCGGGTGTTTGCTTATTCTAATGCATGTCTTTCTGGGTTTGTATGTCTGAATTTACGTATTTGTATGTGTTTTTGTCTCTCTCACTCTTTTTGCCTGTGTGTGGGCGGGTGTTTGCTTATTCAAATGCATGTCTTTCTCGGTTTTTGTGTCTGAATTTACGTATTTGTCTGTGTTTTTGTCTCTCTCACTCTTTTTGTCTGTGTGTCTGGGCGGGTGTTTGCTTCTTCCAATGCATGTCTTTCTCGGTTTGTTTGTCTGAATCTACGTATTTGTATGTGTTTTTGTCTCTCTCACTCTTTTTGTCTGTGTGTCTGTGCGGGTGTTTGCTTATTCAAATGCATGTCTTTCACGGTTTGTGTGTCTGAATCTAAGTATTTGTATGTGTTTTTGTCTCTCTCACTCTTTTTGTCTGTGTGTCTGGGCGGGTGTTTGCTTATTCCAATGCATGTCTTTCTCGGTTTGTGTGTCTGAATCCACGTATTTGTATGTGTTTTTGTCTTCCTCACTCTTTTTGCCTGTTTGTCTGGCCGGGTGTTTCCTTATTCCAATGCATGTCTTTCTCGGTTTGTGTGTATGAATCTACGTATTTGTATGTGTTTTTGTGTCTCTAACTCTTTTTGTCTGTGTGTCTGGCCGGGTGTTTGTTTATTCCAATGCATGTCTTTCTCGATTTGTGTGTCTGAATCTACGTATTTGTATATGTTTTTGTCTCTCTCACTCTTTTTGCTTGTGTGTCTGGGTGGGTGTTTGCTTATTCCAATGCATGTCTTTCTCGGTTTGTGTGTCTGAATCTACGTATTTGTATGTGTTTTTGTCTCTCTCACTCTTTTTGTCTGTGTGTCTGGGCGGGTGTTTGCTTATTCAAATGCATGTCTTTCTCGGTTTGTGTGTCTGAATCTAAGTATTTGTATGTGTTTTTGTCTCTCTCACTCTTTTTGTCTGTGTGTCTGGGCGGGTGTTTGCTTATTCCAATGCATGTCTTTCTCGGTTTGTGTGTCTGAATCCACGTATTTGTATGTGTTTTTGTCTCTCTCACTCTTTTTGTCTGTGTGTCTGGGCGGGTGTTTGCTTATTCCAATGCATATTCTTCTCGGTTTGTGTGTCTGAATCTACGTATTTGTTTGTGTTGTTTTCTCTCTCACTCTTTTTGCCTGTGTGTCTGGGCGGGAGTTTGTTTATTCCAATGCATGTCTTTCGCGGTTTGTGTGGATGAATCTACGTATTTGTATGCGTTTTTGTTTCTTTCACTCTTTTTGCATGTGTATCTTGGTGGGTGTTTGCTTATTCCAATGCATGTCTTTCTCGATTTGTGTGTCTGAATCCACGTATTTGTGTTTGTTTTTTCTCTCTCACTTTTTTTGCCTGTGTGTCTGGGCGGTGTTTGCTTATTCCAATGCATGACTTTATCGGTTTGTGTGTCTGAATCTACGTATTTGTATGTGTTTTTGTCTCTCTCACTCTCTTTGCCTGTGTGTCTGGGCGGGTGTTTGCTTATTCCAATGCATGTCTTTCTCGCTTTGTGTGTCTGAATCCACGTATTTGTGTTTGTTTTTTCTCTCTCACTTTTTTTGCCTGTGTGTCTGGGCGGTGTTTGCTTATTCCAATGCATGACTTTATCGGTTTGTGTGTCTGAATCTACGTATTTATATGTGTTTTTGTCTCTCTCACTCTTTTTGCCTGTGTTTCTGGGCGGGTGTTTGCTTATTCTAATGCATGTCTTTCTCGGTTTGTGTGTCTAAATCTACGTATTTGTATGTGTTTTTATCTCTCTCACTTTTTTTGCCTGTGTGTCTGAACGGGTGTTGCCTTATTCCAATGCATGTCTTTCTCGGTTTGTGTTTATGAATCTACGTATTTGTATGTGTTTTTGTCTCTCTCACTCTTTTTGCCTGTGTGTCTGGGCGGGTGTTTGCTTGTTCCAATGCATGTCTTTCTCGGTTTGTGTGTCTGAATCTGCGTATTTGTATGTGTTTTTGTCTCTCTGACTCTTTTTGCCTTTGTGTCTGGGTGGGGGTTTGCTTATTCCAATGCATGTCTTTCTCGGTTTGTGTGTCTGAATATACGTATTTGTTTGTGTTTTTATCTCTCTCATCTTTATTTTCTGTGAGTCTGGGTGGGTGTTTTCTTATACCAATGCATGTCCTTCTCAAATTGCGTGTCTGAATCTACTTATTTGTATGTGTTTTTGTCTCTCTCACTCTTTTTGTCTGTGTGTCTGGGCGGGTGTTTTCTTATTCCAATGCGTTTCTTTCTCGGTTTGTCTGTATGAATCTACGTATTTGTATGTGTTTTTGTCTTCCTCCCTCTTTTTGCCTGTGTGTCAGGGCGGGTGTTGCTTATTCCAATGCATGTCTTTCTCGGTTTGTGTGTATGAATCTACGTATTTGTATGTGTTTTTGTTTCTCTCACTCTTTTTGCCTGTGTGTCTGGCCGGGTGTTTGTTTATTCCAATGCATGTCTTTCTCAATTTGTCTGTCTGAATCTACGTAGTTGTATGTGTTTTTGTCTGTCTCACTCTTTTTGCTTGTGTGTCTGGGTGGGTGTTTGCTTATTCCAATGCATGTCTTTCTCGGTTTGTGTGTCTGTATCCACGTATTTGTGTTTGTGTTTTCTCTCTCACTCCTTTTGCCTGTGTGCCTCCGCGGGTGTTTGCTAATTTCAATGCAATGTCTTTTTTCGGTTTGTGTGTCTGAATCTATATATTTGTTTGTGTTTTTGTCTCTCTCACTCTTTTTGCCTGTGTGTCTAGACGGGTGTTTGCTTATTCCAATGCATGTCTTTCTCGGTTTGTGTGTCTGAATCTACGTGTTTGTTTGTGTTTTGTCTCGCTCACTCGTTTTGGCTGTGTCTGGGCGGGTGTTTGCTTATTTTAATGAATGTCTTTCTCGGTTTGTGTGTCTGTATCCACGTATTTGTGTTTGTGTTTTCTCTCTCACTCCTTTTGCCTGTGTGCCTCCGCGGGTGTTTGCTAATTTCAATGCAATGTCTTTTTTCGGTTTGTGTGTCTGAATCTATATATTTGTTTGTGTTTTTGTCTCTCTCACTCTTTTTGCCTGTGTGTCTAGACGGGTGTTTGCTTATTCCAATGCATGTCTTTCTCGGTTTGTGTGTCTGAATCTACGTGTTTGTTTGTGTTTTGTCTCGCTCACTCGTTTTGGCTGTGTCTGGGCGGGTGTTTGCTTATTTTAATGAATGTCTTTCTCGGTTTGTGTGTCTGAATCTACGTATTTTTGTGTGTTTTTGTCTCTCTCACTCTTTTGCCTGTATGTCTGGGCAGATGTTTGCTTATTCCAATGCATGTCTTTCTTGGTTTGTGTGTCTGAATCCAAGTATTTGCATGTGTTTTTGTCTCTTTCACTCTTTTTGCCTCTGTGTGTGGGCGGGTGTTTCCTTATTCCCGTACATGTCTTTCTCGGTTTGTTTGACTGAATCTACGGATTTGTATGTGTTTTTGTCTCTCTATCTCTTTTTGTCTGTGTGTCTTGGCGGGTCTTTGCTTATTCCAATGCATGTCTTTCTCGGTTTGTGTGACTGAATCTACGTATTTGTATGTGTTTTTGTAAAATATCATTCTTTTTGTCTCTGTGTCTCGGCGGGTGTTTCCTTATTCCAATGCATGTACTTCTCGGTTTGTGTGTCTGAATCTAAGTATTTGTATATGTTTTTGTCTCTCTCACTCTTTTTGCCTGTGTGTATGGGTGGGTGTTTGCTTATTCCAATGCATGTCTTTCTCGGTTTGTGTGTCTGAATCTACGTACTTGTATGTGTTATGTCTCCTCACTCTTTTTGTCTGTGTGTCTGGGTGGGTGTTTGCTTATTCCAATGCATGTCTTTCTCGGTTTGTATGTCTGAATTTACGTATTTGTATGTGGTTTTGTCACTCTCACTCTTTTTGCCTGTTTGTCTGGGCGGATGTTTACTTAGTCTAATGCATGTTCATTCTTTTTGCCTGTGTTTCTGGGCGGATGTTTGCTTATTCAAATGCATGTCTTTCTCGATTTGTGTGTCTGAATTTACGTATTTGTATGTGTTTTTGTCTCTCTCACTCTTGTTGCCTGTGTGTCTGGGCGGGTGTTTGCTTATTCCAATGCATGTCTTTCTCGGTTTGTGTTTCTGAATCCACGTATTTGTGCGTATTTTTTCTCTCTCACTCTTTTTGCCTGTGTATCTTGGTGGTTGTTTGCCAATTTCAATGAATGTCTTTTTTCGGTTTGTGTGTCTGAATCTATATATTTGTCTGTGTTTTTGTCTCGCTCACTCTTTTTGCCTGTGTGTCTGGCTAGGTGTTTGCTTATTCCAATGCATGTCCTTCTCGGTTTGTGTGCCTGTGTCTCTGGGTGGAAGTTTGCTTATTCCAATGTATGTCCTTCTCGGTTTGTGTGTCTGAATCTTCGTATTTGTATGTGTTTTTGTCTCACTCACTCTTTTCGTCTGTGTGTCTGGGCGGGTGTTTGCTTATTCCAATGCATGTACTTCTCGGTTTTTGTCTAAATCTACGTATTTGTATGTGTTTTTGTCCCTCTCACTCTTTTTTCCTGTGTGTCTGGGCGGGTGTTTGGTTAGTCCACTGCATGTCTTTCTCAGTTTGTGTGTCTGAATCTACGTATTTGTATGTTTTTTTGTCTCTCTCACTCTTTTTGCCTGTGTGTCTGGGTGGGTGTTTGCTTATTCCAATGCATGTCTTTCTCGGTTTTTGTGTCTGAATCTACGTATTTGTATGTGTTTTTGTCTCTCTCACTCTTTTTGCCTGTGTGTCTGGGCGGGTGTTTGCTTATTCCAATGCATATCTTTCTCGGTTTGTGTGTCTGAATCTACGTATTTCTATGTGTTTTTGTCTCTTTCACTCTTTTTGCCTGTGTGTCTGGGCGGGTGTTTGCTTATTCCAATGCATATTTTTCTCGGTTTGTTTGTCTGAATCTACGTATTTGTATGTGTTTTTGTCTCTCTCACTCTTTTTGTGTGTGTGTGTCTGGGCGGGTGTATGTTTTTTCCAATGCATGTCTTTCTCGGTTTGTGTGTATGAATCTACATATTTGTATGTGTTTTTTGTTTCTGTCACTCATTTTGCCTGTGTGTCTGGGCGGGTGTTTGCTTATTCCAATGCATGTCTTTCTCGGTTTGTGTGTCTGAATCTACGTATTTGTATGTGTTTTTGTCTCTCTCACTCTTTTTTCCTATGTGTCTGGGCGGGTGTTTGCTTATTCCAATGCATGTCCTTCTCGGTTTGTGTGTCTGAATCTACGTATTTATGTGTGTTTTTGTCACTCTCACTCTTTTTGCCTGTGTGTCTGGGCGGATGTTTGCTTATTCTAATGCATGTCTTTCTCGGTTTGTGTGTCTGAATCTACGTATTTGTATGTGTTTTTGTCTCTCTCACTCTTTTTGCCTATGTGTCTGGGTGGGTGTTTGTTTATTCAAATGCATATCTTTCTCGGTTTGTTTGTCTGAATCTACGTATTTGTATGTGCTTTTGTCTCTCTCACTCTTTTTGTCTGTGTGTCTGTGCGGGTGTTTACTTATTCCAATGCAAGTCTTTCTCGGTTTGTTTGTCTGAATCTACGTATTTGTATTCGTTTTTGTCTCTCTCACTCTTTTTGGCTGTGTGTCTGGGCGGCTATTTGCTTATTCAAATGCATGTCTTTCTCGGTTTGTGTGTCTGAATCTACGTATTTGTATGTGTTTTTGTCTCTCTCATTCTTTTTGTCTGTGTGTCTGGGCGGGTGTTTGCTTATTCCAATGCATGTCTTTCTCAGTTTGTGTGTCTGAATCTACGTGTTTGTATGTGTTTTGTCTCTCTCACTTTTTTGGCTTGTGTGTCTGGGCGGGTGTTTGCTTATTCCAATGCATGTCTTTCTCGGGTTGTGTGTCTGAATCCACGTATTTGTATGTGTTTTTGTCTCTCTCACTCTTTTTGTCTGTGGGTCTGGGCGGGTGTTTGCTTATTCCAATGCCCATCATTCTCAGTTTGTGTGTCTGAATCTACGTGTTTGTATGTGTTTTGTCTCTCTCACTTTTTTTGCCTGTGTGTCTGGGCGGGTGTTTGCTTATTCCAATGCATGTCTTTCTCGGTTTGTGTGTCTGAATCTACGTATTTGTGTTTGTTTTTTCTCTCTCACTCTTTTTGCCTGTGTGTCTGGGCGGGTGTTTGCTTATTCCAAAGCATGTCTCTCTCGGTTTGTGTGTAAGAATCTACGTATTTGTATGTGTTTATGTCTCTCTCACTCTTTTTGCCTTTTTGTTTGGGCGGGTGTTTGCTTATTCCAATGCATGTCTTTCTCGGTTTGTGTGTCTGAATCTACGTATGTGTGTTTGTTTTTTCTCTCTCACTCTTTTTGCCTGTGTGTCTGGGCGGGTTTTTGCTAATTTCAATGCATGTCTTTTTTCGGTTTGTGCGTCTGAATCTATATATTTGTATGTGTTTTTGTCTCTCTAACTCTTTTTGCCTGTGTGTCTGGACGGGTGTTTGCTTATTCCAATGCATGTCCTTCTCGGTTTGTGTGTCTGAATCTACGTATTTGTATGTGTTTTTGTCTCTCACTTTTTTTGCCTGTGTGTCTGGATGGGTGTTTGCTTATTCCAATGCATGTCCTTCTCGGTTTGTGTGTCTGAATCTACGTATTTGCATGTGTTTTTGTCTCTCTCACTTTTTTTGCCTGTGTGTCTGGGCGGGTGTTTGCTTATGCCAATGCATGTCTTTCTCGGTTTGTGTGTCTGAATCTACATATTTGTATGTGTTTTTGTCTCTCTCACTCTTTTTGCCTGTGTGTCTGGGAGGGTGTTTGCGTATTCCAACGTATGTCTTTCTCGGTTTGTGTGTCTGAATCTACGTATTTGTATGTGTTTTTGTCTCTCTCACTCTTTTTGCCTGTGTGTCTGGGCGGGTGTTTGCTTATTCCAATGCATGTTTTTCTTGGTTTGTGTGTCTGAATCTACGTATTTGTATGTGTTTTTATCTCTCTCACTCTTTTTGCTTGTGTGTCTGGGCTGGTGTTTAATTATTCCAATGCATGTCGTTCTCGGTTTTTGCTTATGAATCTACGTATTTGTATGTGTTTTTGTCTCTCTCACTCTTTTTGCCTGTGTGTCTTGGCGGGTGTTTGCTTGTTCCAAAGGATGTCTTTCTCAGTTTGTGTGTCTGAATCTAAGTATTTATATGTGTTTTTTTCTCTCTCACTCTTTTTGTCTGTGTGTCTGGGCGGGTGTTTGCTTATTCCAATACACGTCTTTCTCGGTTTGTGTGTCGGAATCTACGTATTTGTATTTGTTTTTGTCACTCTCAATCTTTTGCCTGTGTGTCTGGGTGGATGTTTGCTTATTCTAATGCATGTCTTTCTCGGTTTGTGTGTCTGAATTTACGTATTTGTATGTGTTTTTGTCTCTCTCACTCTTTTTGCCTTTGTGTCTGGGTGGAGGTTTTCTTATTCCCATGCATGTCTTTATCGGTTTGTGTGTCTGAATCTACGTATTTGTATGTGTTTTTGTCTCTCTCACTCTTTTTTTTTCTGTGCGTCTGGGCGGGTGTTTGCTTATTCCAATGCATTTCCTTCTCGGTTTGTGTGTCTGAATCTACGTATTTGTATGTGTCTTTGTCTCTTTCACTCTTTTTGCCTGTGTGTCTGGGCGGGTGTTTGCTTATTCCAATGCACGTCTTTCTCGATTTGTGTGTCTGAATCTACGTATTTGTTTGTGTTTTTGTCTCTCTCACTCTTTTTGCCTGTGTGTCTGGGCGGGTGTTTGCTTATTCCAATGCATGTCTTTCTCGGTTTATGTGTCTGAATCTACGTATTTGTGTTTGTTTTTTCTCTCTCACTCTTTTTGCCTGTGTGTCTGGGCGGGTGTTTGCTAATTTCAATGCATGTCTTTTTTCGGTTTGTGTGTCTGAATCTACGTATTTGTATGTGTTTTTGTCTCTCTCACTCTTTTTGCCTGTGTGTCTGGGAGGGTGTTTGCGTATTCCAACGTATGTTTTTCTCGGTTTGTGTGTCTGAATCTACGTATTTGTATGTGTTTTTGTCTCTCTCACTCTTTTTGCCTGTGTGTCTGGGCGGGTGTTTGCTTATTCCAATGCATGTTTTTCTTGGTTTATGTGTCTGAATCTACGTATTTGTATGTGTTTTTATCTCTCTCACTCTCATTGCTTGGGTATCTGGGCTGGTGTTTAATTATTCCAATGCATGTCTTTCTCGGTTTTTGCTTATGAATCTAAGTATTTGTATGTGTTTTTGTCTCTCTCACTCTTTTTGCCTGTGTGTCTGGGTGGGTGTTTGCTTGTTCGAATTCATGTCTTTCTCGGTTTGTGTTTATGAATATACGTATTTGTATGTGTTTTTGCTTCTCTCACTCTTTTTACCTGTGTGTCTGGGTGGGTGTTTGCTTATTCAAATGCATGTCTTTCTCGGTTTGTGTGTCTGAATCTACGTATTTGTTTGTGTTTTTGTCTCTCTCACTCTTTTTGCCTGTGTGTCTGGGCGGGTGTTTGCTTATTCCAATGCATGTCTTTCTCGGTTTGTGTGTCTGAATCCACGTTTTTGGGTTTGTTTTTTCTCTCTCACTCTTTTTGCCTGTGTGTCTGGGCGGGTGTTTGCTTATTTCAATGCATGTCTTTTTTCGGTTTGTGTGTCTGAATCTATATATTTGTATGTGTTTTTGTCTCTCTCACTCTTTTTGCCTGTGTGTCAGGACGGGTTTGCTTATTCCAATGCATGTCTTTCTCGGTTTGTGTGTCTGAATCTACGTATTTGTATGTGTTTTTGTCTCTCTCACTCTTTTTGGCTCTGTGTCTGGGTGGCTGTTTGCTTATTCAAATGCATATCTTTCTCAGTTTGTGTGTCTGAATCTACGTATTTGTATGTGTGTTGTCTCTCTCACTTTTTTTGCTTGTGTGTCTGGGCGGATGTTTACTTATTCCAATGCATGTCTTTCTCGGTTTGTGTGTCTGAATCCACGTATTTGTATGTGTTTTTGTCTCTCTCACTCTTTTTGTCTGTGTGTCTGGGCGGGTGTTTGCTTATTCCAATGCATATCCTTCTCGGTTTGTTTGTCTGAATCTACGTATTTGTATGTGTTTTTGTCTCTCTCATTCTTTCTGTCTGTGTGTCTGGGCGGGTGTTTGCTTATTCCAATGCATGTCTTTCTCGATTTATGTGTATGAATCCACGTATTTGTGTTTGTTTTTTCTCTCTCACTCTTTTTGCCTGTGTGTCTGGGCGGGTGTTTTCTTATTCCAAAGCATGTCTTTCTCGGTTTGTGTGTAAGAATCTACGTATTTGTATGTGTTTTTGTCTCTCTCACTCTTTTTGCCTGTGTGTTTGGGCGGGTGTTTGCTTATTCCAATGCATGTCTTTCTCGGTTTGTGTGTCTGAATCTACGTATTTGCGTTTGTTTTTTCTCTCTCACTCTTTTTGCCTGTGTGTCTGGGCGGGTGTTTGCTAATTTCAATCCATGTCTTTTTTCGGTTTGTGTGTCTGAATCTATATATTTGTATGTGTTTTTGTCTCTCTAACTCTTTTTGCCTGTTTGTCTGGACGGGTGTTTGCTTATTCCAATGCATGGCCTTCTCGGTTTGTGTGTCTGAATCTACGTATTTGTATGTGTTTTTGTCTCTCTCACTTTTTTTGCCTGTGTGTCTGGATGGGTGTTTGCTTATTCCAATGCATGTCCTTCTCGGTTTGTGTGTCTGAATCTACGTATTTGCATGTGTTTTTGTCTCTCTCACTTTTTTTGCCTGTGTGTCTGGGCGGGTGTTTGCTTATTCCAATGCATGTCTTTCTCGGTTTGTGTGTCTGAATCTACGTATTTGTATGTGTTTTTGTCTCTCTCACTCTTTTTGCCTGTGTGTCTGGGAGGGTGTTTGCGTATTCCAACGTATGTCTTTCTCGGTTTGTGTGTCTGAATCTACGTATTTGTATGTGTTTTTGTCTCTCTCGCTCTTTTTGCCTGTGTGTCTGGGCGGGTGTTTGCTTATTCCAATGCATGTTTTTCTTGGTTTGTGTGTCTGAATCTACGTATTTGTTTGTGTTTTTATCTCTCTCACTCTTTTTGCTTGTGTGTCTGGGCTGGTGTTTAATTATTCCAATGCATCTTTCTCGGTTTTTGCTTATGAATCTACGTATTTGTATGTGTTTTTGTCTCTCTCACTCTTTTTGCCTGTGTGTCTTGGCGGGTGTTTGCTTGTTCCAAAGGATGTCTTTCTCAGTTTGTGTGTCTGAATCTAAGTATTTTTATGTGTTTTTTTGTCTCTCACTCTTTTTGTCTGTGTGTCTGGGCGGGTGTTTATTCCAATGCACGTCTTTCTCGGTTTGTGTGTCGGAATCTATGTATTTGTATTTGTTTTTGCCACTCTTAATCTTTTGCCTGCGTGTCTGGGTGTATGTTTGCTTATTCTAATGCATGTCTTTCTCGGTTTGTGTGTCTGAATTTACGTATTTGTTTGTGTTTTTGTCCCTCTCACTCTTTTTGCCTTTGTTTCTGGGTGGAGGTTTTCTTATTCCCATGCATGTCTTTATCGGTTTGTGTGTCTGAATCTACGTATTTGTATGTGTTTTTGTCTCTCTCACTCTTTTTTTTCCGTGTGTCTGGGCGGGTGTTTCCTTATTCCAATGCATTTCCTTCTCGGTTTGTGTGTTTGAATCTACGTATTTGTATGTGTCTTTGCCTCTTTCACTCTTTTTGCCTGTGTGTCTGGGCGGGTGTTTGCTTATTCCAATGCACGTCTTTCTCGATTTGTGTGTCTGAATCTACGTATTTGTTTGTGTTTTTGTCTCTCTCACTCTTTTTGACTGTGTGTCTGGGCGGGTGTTTGCTTATTCCAATGCATGTCTTTCTCGGTTTGTGTGTCTGAATCTACGTATTTGTCTGTGTTTTTGTCTCTCTCACTCTTTTTGCCTGTGTGTCTGGGAGGGTGTTTGCGTATTCCAACGTATTCCAACGTTTGCGTCTTTCTCGGTTTGTGTGTCTGAATCTACGTATTTGTATGTGTTTTTGTCTCTCTCACTCTTTTTGCCTGTGTGTCTGGGCGGGTGTTTGCTTATTCCAATGCATGTTTTTCTTGGTTTGTGTGTCTGAATCTACGTATTTGTAAGTGTTTTTATCTCTCTCACTCTCTTTGCTTGTGTATATGGGCTGGTGTTTAATTATTCCAATGCATGTCTTTCCAACGTATTCCAACGTTTCTAATTTCAATGCATGTCTTTTTTTCGGTTTGTGTGTCTGAATCTATATATTTGTATGTGTTTTTGTCTCTCTAACTCTTTTTGCCTGTTTGTCTGGACGGGTGTTTGCTTATTCCAATGCATGTCCTTCTCGGTTTGTGTGTCTGAATCTACGTATTTGTATGTGTTTTTGTCTCTCTCATTTTTTTTGCCTGTGTGTCTGGATGGGTGTTTGCTTATTCAAATTCATGTCCTTCTCGGTTTGTGTGTCTGAATCTACGTATCTGTATGTGTTTTTGTCTCTCTCACTCTTTTTGCCTGTGTGTCTGGGCGGGTGTTTGCTTATTCCAATGCATGTCTTTCTCGGTTTGTGTGTCTGAATCTACGTATTTGTATGTGTTTTTGTCTCTCTCACTCTTTTTGCCTGTGTGTCTGGGCGGGTGTTTGCTTATTCCAATGCATGTTTTTCTTGGTTTGTGTGTCTGAATCTACGTATTTGTATGTGTTTTTATCTCTCTCACTCTTTTTGCTTGTGTGTCTGGGCGGGTGTTTGCTTATTCCAATGCATTTCCTTCTAATTATTCCAATGCATGTCTTTCTCGGTTTTTGCTTATGAATCTACGTATTTGTATGTGTCTGGGGGGGGGGTATTTGCTTATAACAATGCATGTCTTTCTCGATTTGTGTGTCTGAATCTACGTATTTGTTTGTGTTTTTGGCTCTCTCACTCTTTTTGCCTGTGTGTCTGGGCGGGTGTTTGCTTATTCCAATGCATGTCTTTCTCGATTTGTGTGTCTGAATCTACGTATTTGTTTGTGTTTTTGTCTCTCTCACTCTTTTTGCCTGTGTGTCTGGGCGGGTGTTTGCTTATTCCAATGCATGTCTTTCTCGGTTTGTGTGTCTGAATCTACATATTTGGGTTTGTTTTTTCTCTCTCACTCTTTTTGCCTGTGTGTCTGGACGGGTTTGCTTATTCCAATGCATGTCTTTCTCGGTTTGTGTGTCTGAATCTACGTATTTGTATGTGTTTTTGTCCCTCTCACTTTTTTTGCCTGTGTGTCTGGGCGGGTGTTTGCTTATTCCAATGCATGTCTTTCTCGGTTTTTTTGTCTAAATCTACGCATTTGTATTTGTTTTTGTCTCTCTCAATCTTTTTGGCTGTGTGTCTGGGAGGGTGTTTGCTTATTCCAACGCATGTCTTTCTCGGTTTGTGTGTCTGAATCTACGTATTTGTACGTGTCTTTCTCACTCTTTTTGCCTGTGTGTCTGGGCGGGTGTTTGCTTATTCCAATGCATGTCTTTCTTGGTTTGTGTGTCTGAATCTACGTATTTGTATGTGTTTTTATCTCTCTCACTCTTTTTGCCTGTGTGTCTGGGCGGGTGTTTGCTTGTTCCAATGCATGTCTTTCTCGGTTTGTGTTTATGAATCTACGTATTTGTATTTGTTTTTGTCTCTCTCACTCTTTTTGCCTGTTTGTCTGGGCGGGTGTTTGCTTGTTCCAATGCATGTCTTTCTCGGTTTGTGTGTCTGAATCTACGTATTTGTATGTGTTTTTGTCACTCTTAATTTTTTTGCCTGTGCGTCTTGGCGGATACTGGCTTATTCTAATGCATGTCTTCTCGGTTTGTGTTTCTGAATTTACGTATTTGTATGTGTTTTTGTCTCTCTCACTCTTTTTGCCTTTGTGTCTGGGCGGGGGTTTGCTTATTCAAATGTATGTCTTTCTCGGTTTGTGTGTCTGAATCTACGTATTTGTATGTGTTTTTGTCTCTCTCACTCTTTTTTTTCTGTGTGTCTGGGCGGGTGTTTTCTTATACCAATGCATGTCCTTCTCGGTTTGTGTGTCTGAATCTACGTATTTGTATGTTTTTTTGTCTCTCTCACTCTTTTTGCCTGTGTGTCTGGGCGGGTGATTGCTTATTCCAATGCATGTCTTTTCTGGTTTTTGTGTCTGAATCTACGTATTTGTATGTATTTTTGTCTCTCTCACTCTTTTTGCCTGTGTGTCTGGTCTGGTGTTACTTATTCCAATGTATGTCTTTGTCGGTTTGTGTGTCTGAATCTACGTACTTGTTTGTGTTTTTGTATCTCTCACTCTTTTTGCCTGTGTCTCTGTGCGGGTGTTTGCTTATTCCAATGCATGTCTTTCTCGGTTTGTTTGTATGAATCTACGTATTTGTATGTGTTTTTGTTTCTCTCACTCTTTTTGCCTGTGTGTCTGGGCGGGTGTTTGCTTATTCTAATGCATGTCTTTCTCGATTTGTCTGTCTGAATCTACGTATTTGTGTGTGTTTTTGTCTCTCTCACCTCTTTTTGCCTGTGTGTCTGGGCGGGCGTTTGCTTATTCCAAACCATGTCTTTCTCGGTTCGTGTGTCTGAATCCACGTATTTGTGTTTGTTTTTTCTCTCTCACGCTTTTTGCCTTTGTGTCTGGGCGGGTGTTTGCTAATTTAAATGCATGCCTTTTTTCGGTTCGTGTGTCTGAATCTATATATTTATATGTGTTTTTGTCTCTCTCACTCATTTTACCTGTGTATCTGGACGGGTGTTCTAAGATATGTCATTCTAATATTTCATGTCATTCTAAGAGATGTAAAAAAAAGTTGAAAAAATAGCATGTTAAAAAAATAAAAAAAATTCAATAAAAATCTACGTATTTGTATGTGTTTTTGTCTCTCTCACTCTTTTTGTCTGTGTGTCTGTCCGGGTGTATGCTTATTCCAATGCATGCCTTTCTCGGCTTGTGTGTCTGAATCTACGTATTTGTATGTGTTTTTGTCACTCTTACAAATTTTGCCTGTGTGTCTGGGTGGATGTTTGCTTATTCCAATGCATGTCTTTCTCGGTTTGTGTGACTGAATCTACGTATTTGTATGTGTTTTTGTCTCTCTCACTCTTTTTGCCTGTGTGTCTGGGCGGGTGTTTGCTTATTACAATGCATGTCTTTCTCGGTTTGTGTTTATGAATCTACGTATTTGTATGTGTTTTTGTCTCTCTCACTCTTTTTGCCTGTGTGTCTGGGCGGGTGTTTGCTTGTTCCAATGCATGTTTTTCTCGGTTTGTCTGTCTGAATCTAAGTATTTGTATGTGCTTTTGTCTCTCTCACTCTTTTTTTCTGTGTGTCTGGACGGGTGTTTGCTTATTCCAACACATGTCTTTCTTGGTTTGTGTGTCTGAATCTACGTATTTGTATGTGTTTTTGTCACTCTCAATCTTTTTGCCTGTGTGTCTGGGCGGATGTTTGCTGATTCTAATGCATGTCTTTCTCGGTTTGTGTGTCTGAATTTACGTATTTGTATGTGTTTTTGTCTCTCTCATTCTTTTTTCATTTGTATCTGGGCGGGGATTTGCTTATTCCAATGCATGTCCTTCTCGGTTTGTGTGTCTGAATCTACGTATTTGTATGTGTTTTTGTCTCTCTAACTCTTTTTGTCTCTGTGTCTGGGCGGGTGTTTATTCCAATGCATGTCTTTCTCGGTTTGTGTGTCTGAATCTACGTATTTATATCTGTTTTTGTCTCTCTAACTCTTTTTGTCTTTGTGTCTGGGCGGGTGTTTATTCCAATGCATGTCTTTCTCGGTTTTTGTGTCTGAATCTACGTATTTGTATGTGTTTTTGTCTCTCTCACTCTTTTTGCCTGTGTGTCTGGGCGGGTGTTTGCTTATTGCAATGCATGTTTTTCTCGGTTTGTGTGTCTGAATCTACGTATTTGTATGTGTTTTTGTCTTTCTCACTCTTTTTGCCTGTGTGTCTGGGCGGGTGTTTGCTTATTCCAATGCATGTCTTTCTCGGTTTGTGTGTCTGAATCTACATATTTGTATGTGTTTTTGTTTCTCTCAATCTTTTTGCCTGTGTGTCTGGGCGGGTGTTTGCTTATTGCAATGCATGTCTTTCTCGATTCGTGTGTCTGAATCTACGTATTTGTATGTGTTTTCGTCTCTCTCATTCTTTTTGCCTGTGTATCTGGGTGGGTGTTTTCTTATTCCAATGCATGTCTTTCTCGGTTTGTGTGTCTGAATCCACGTATTTGTGTTTGTTTTTTCTCTCTCACTCTTTTTGCCTGTGTGTCTGGACGGGTGTTCTAAGAGATATCATTCTAATAGTTCATGTCATTCTAAGAGATGTAAAAAAAGTTGAAAAAAATAGCATGTTAAAAAAAATTAAAAAAATTCAATAAAAATCTACGTATTTGTATGTGTTTTTTTCTATCTCACTCTTTTTGCCTGTGTGTCTGGGCGGATGTTTGCTTATTCTAATGCATGTCTTTCTCGTTTTGTGTGTCTGAATTTACGTATTTTTATGTGTTTTTGTCTCTCTCACTCTTTTTTCATTTGTATCTGGGCGGGGATTTGCTTATTCCAATGCATGTCTTTCTCGATTTGTGTGTCTGAATCTACGTATTTGTATGTGTTTTGTCTCTCTTACATTTTTTGTCTGTGTGTGTGGGCGGGTGTTTGCTTATTCCAATGCATGTCTTTCTCGGTTTGTGTGTCTGAATCTACATATTTGTATGTGTTTTTGTTTCTCTCACTCTTTTTGCCAGTGTGTCTGGGCGGGTGTTTGCTTATTCCAATGTATGTCTTTCTCGATTCGTGTGTCTGAATCTACGTATTTGTATGTGTTTTTTGTCTCTCTCATTCTTTTTGCCTGTGTATCTGGGTGGGTGTTTGCTTATTCCAATGCATGTCTTTCTCGGTTTGTGTATCTGAATTCACGTATTTGTGTTTGTTTTTTCTCTCTCACTCTTTTTGCCTGTTTGTCTGGACGGGTGTTCTAAGAGATATCATTCTAATATTTCATGTCATTCTAGGAGATGTAAAAAAAGTTGAAAAAAATAGCATGTTAAGAAAAATAAAAAAATTCTATAAAAATCTACGTATTTGTATGTGTTTTTTTCTCTCTCACTCTTTTTGTCTGTGTGTCTGTCCGGGTGTTTGCCTATTCCAATGCATGTCTTCCTCGGTTTATGTGTCTAAATCTACGTGTTTGTTTGTGTTTTTGTCACTGTCACTGCTTTTGCCTGTGTGTATGGGCGGATGTTCTAAGAGATATCATTCTAATATTTCATGTCATTCTAGGAGATGTAAAAAAAGTTGAAAAAAATAGCATGTTAAAAAAAATTAAAAAAAATTCAATAAGAATCTACGTATTTGTATGTGTTTTTTTCTCTCTCACTCTTTTTGTCCGTGTCTGTCCGGGTGTTTGCTTATTCCAATGCATATCTTTCTCGGTTTGTGTGTCTGAATCTACGTATTTGTATATGTTTTTGTCTCTCTCACTCTTTTTGCCTGTTTGTCTTGGCGGGTCTTTGCTTATTCATACATGTCTTTCTCGGTTTGTGTGACTGAATCTACGTAATTGTATGTGTTTTTGTCTCCTCACTCTTTTTGTCTGTGTGTCTGGGTGGGTGTTTGCTTATTCCAATGCATGTCTTTCTCGGTTTGTGTGTCTGAATCTACATATTTGTATGTGTTTTTGTTTCTCTCACTCTTTTTGCCTGTGTGTCTGGGCGGGTGTTTGCTTATTCCAATGCATGTCTTTCTCGATTTGTGTGTCTGAATCTACGTATTTGTATGTGTTTTTGCCTCTCTCACTCTTTTTGCCTGTGTGTCTGGGCGGGTGTTTGCTTATTCCAATGCATGTACTTCTCGGTTTGTGTGTCTGAATCTACGTATTTGTATGTGTTATGTCTCCTCACACTTTTTGTCTGTGTGTCTGGGTGGGTGTTTGCTTATTCCAATGCAGGTCTTTCTCGGCTTGTGTGTCTGAATCTACGTATTTGTATGTGTTTTTGTCACTCTCGCTCTTTTTGCCTGTTTGTCTGGGATGATGTTTGCTTATTCTAATGCATGTTCACTCTTTTCGTCTGTGTGTCTGGGTGGGTGTTTTCTTATACCAATGCACGTCTTTCTCGATTTGTGTGTCTGAATCTACGTATTTGTATGTGGTTTTGTCTCTCTAACTCTTTTTGTCTGTGCGTCTGGGTGGGTGTTTGCTTGTTCCAATGCATGTCTTTCTCGGTTTGTGTTTCTGAATCCACGTATTTGTGTGTGTTTTTTCTCTCTCACTCTTTTTGTCTGTGTGTCTGGGCGGGTGTTTGCCAATTTCAGTGCATGTCTTTTTTCGGTTTGTTTGTCTGAATCTATATATTTGTAAGTGTTTTTGTCTCTCTCGCTCTTTTTGCCTGTGTGTCTGGACGGGTGTTTGTTTATTCCAATGAATGTCTTTCTCGGTTTTTGTGTCTGAATCTACGTGTTTGTATGTGTTTTTGTCCCTCTCACTCTTTTGCCTGTGTGTCTGGGAAGATGTTTGCCTATTCCAATGCATGTCTTTCTCGGTTTGTGTTTCTGAATCTAAGTATTTGTAGGTTTTTTATGTCTCTCTCACTCTTCTTGGCTGTGTGTGCGGGCGGGTGTTTGCTTATTCCCATGCATGTCTTTCTCGGTTTGTGTGACTGAATGTACGGATCTGTATGTGTTGTTGTCTCTCTCACTCTTTTTGTCTGTGTATCTGGGCGGGTGTTTGCTTATTCAAATTAAATGTGAATGTTTTAAGTATATTTCATGTCATTCTAAGGGATGTAAAAAAAGTTGAAAAATAGCATGTTAAAAATAAAAGAAATTCAATAAAAAATTGTAGATTACAAATCTACGTATTTGTATGTGTTTTTTTGGTTTGTGTGTCTGAATCTACGTATTTGTTTGTGTTTTTGTCACTCTCACTCTTTTTGCCTGTGTTTCTGGGTGGATGTTTTCTTATTCCAATGCATCTCTTTTTCGGTTTTTGTGTCTGAATCTACGTATTTGTATGTGTTTTGTCTCTCTCACTCTTTTTGCCTGTGTGTCAGGGAAGATGTTTGCCTATTCCAATGCATGTCTTTCTCGGTTTGTGTTTCTGAATCTAAGTATTTGTAGGTTTTTTATGTCTCTCTCACTCTTCTTGGCTGTGTGTGCGGGCGGGTGTTTGCTTATTCCCATGCATGTCTTTCTCGGTTTGTGTGACTGAATGTACGGATTTGTATGTGTTGTTGTCTCTCTCACTCTTTTTGTCTGTGTATCTGGACGGGTGTTTGCTTATTCAAATTAAATGTGAATGTTTTAAGTATATTTCATGTCATTCTAAGAGATGTAAAAAAAGTTGAAAAAATAGCATGTTAAAAAATAAAAGAAATTCAATAAAAAATTGTAGATTACAAATCTACGTATTTGTATGTGTTTTTTTGGTTTGTGTGTCTGAATCTACGTATTTGTTTGTGTTTTTGTCACTCTCACTCTTTTTGCCTGTGTTTCTGGGTGGATGTTTGCTTATTCCAATGCATCTCTTTTTCGGTTTTTGTGTCTGAATCTACGTATTTGTATGTGTTTTGTCTCTCTCACTCTTTTTGCCTGTGTGTCTGGGCAGGTGTTTGCTAATTTTAATGAATGTCTTTCTCGGTTTGTGTGTTTCTCGGTTGTGTAAGTCTTTCTCGGTTTTATGTCTTAAGTATGTTTCATGTCATTCTAAGAGATGTAAAAAAAAGTTGAAAAAATAGTATCTTAAAAAAATAAAAAAATACAATAAAAATCTACGTATTTGTATGTGTTTTTGTCGCTCTCACTCTTTTTGTCTGTGTGTCTGGCCGGGTGTTTGCTTATTCCAATGCATGTCTTTCTCGGTTTGTGTGTTTTAAAATACGTATTTGTATGTGTTTTTGTCACTCTTTTTGCCTGTGTCTCTGGGCGGAAGTTTGCTTATTCCAATGCATGTCTTTCTCGGTTTGTGTGTCTGAATCTACGTATTTGTATGTGTTTTTGTCTCTCTCACTCTTTTTGTCTGTGTGTCTGGGCGGGTGTTTGCTTATTCCAATGCATGTACTTCTCGGTTTGTGTGTCTGAATCTACGTGTTTGTATGTGTTTTTGTCGTTCTCACTCTTTTTGTCTGTGTGTCTGGGCAGGTGTTTGCTTATTCCAATGCATTTCTTTCTCGGTTTGTGTGTCTGAATCTACGTATTTGTATGTGCTTTTGTCTCTCTCACTCTTTTTACCTGTTTTTCTGAGGGTGTTTGCTTATTCCAATGCATGTCTTTCTCGGTTTGTGTTTCTGAATCTACGTATTTGTATGTGTTTTTGTCTCTCTCACTCTTTTTATCCGTGTGTCTGGGCGGGTGTTTGCTTGTTCCAATACATGTCTTTCTCTGTTTGTGTGTCTGAATCCACGTATTTGTGTTTGTTTTTTTCTCTCTCACTCTTTTTGCCTGTGTGTATGGGCGGGTGTTTGCTAATTTCAATGCATGTCTTTTTTCGGTTTGTTTGTCTGAATCTATATATTTGTATGCGTTTTTGTCTCTCTCACTCTTTTTGCCTGTGTGTCTGGACGGGTGTTTGCTTATTCCAGCGCATGTCTTTCTCGGTTTGTGTGTCTGAATCTACGTGTTTGTATGTGTTTTTGTCTCTCTCACTCTTTTGCCTGTGTCTCTGGGAAGATGTTTGCCTATTCCAATGCATGTCTTTCTCGGTTTGTGTTTCTGAATCTAAGTATTTGTATGTGTTTTTGTCTCTCACTCTTCTTGCCTGTGTGTGCGGGCAGATGTTTGCTTATGCCAATGCATGTCTTTCTCGGTTTGTGTGTTTGAATCTAAGTATTTGTATGTGTTTTTGTCTCTCTCACTCTTTTTGCCTGTGTGTATGGGCGGGTGTTTGCTTATTCCAATGCATGTCTTTCTCGGTTTGTGTGACTGAATCTACGGATTTTTATGTGTTTTTGTCTCTCTCACTCTTTTTGTCTGTGTGTCTGGGCGGGTGTTTGCTTATTCAAATTTAATGTGAATGTTTAAAGTATATTTCATGTCATTCTAAGAGATGTAAAAAAAGTTGAAAAATAGCATGTTAAAAAATAAAATAATTTCAATAAAAAAACCTAGGTTACAAATCTTAGTATTTGTATGTGTTTTTTCGGTTTGTGTGTCTGAATCTACGTATTTGTATGTGTTTTTGTCACTCTCGCTCTTTTTGCCTGTGTGTCTGGGCGGGTGTTTGTTATTTTAATGCATGTCTTTCTTGGTTTGTGTGTTTCTCGGTTGTGTATGTCTTTCTTTGTTTTATGTCTTAAGTATGTTTCATGTCATTCTAAGAGATGTAAAAAAAGTTAAAAAAAATTTCATCTTAAAACAATGCAAAAATCAATAAAAATCTACGTATTTGTATGTGTTTTTGTCGCTCTCACTCTTTTTGTCTGTGTATCTGGGTGGATGTTTGCTTATTCCAATGCATGACTTTCTCGGATTTTGTGTCTGAATCTACGTATTTGTATGTGTTTTTGTCTCTCTCACTCTTTTTGCCTGTGTGTCTGGGCGGGTGTTTGTTAATTTTAATGCATGTCTTTCTCGGTTTGTGTGTTTCTCGGTTGTGTATGTCTTTCTCGGTTTTATGTCTTAAGCATGTTTTATGTCATTCTAAGAGATGTAAAAAAAATTTGAAAAAATGGCATCTTAAAAAGATAAAAAAAATTCAATAAAAATCTACGTATTTGTATGTATTTTTGTCGCTCTCACTCTTTTTGTCTGTGTGTCTGGGCGGGTGTTTGCTTGTTCCAATACATGTCTTCCTCGGTTTGTGTGTCTGAATCTACGTATTTGTATGTGTTTTTGTCTTTCTCACTCTTTTTACCTGTTTGTCAGGGCGGGTGTTTGCTTATTCAAATGCATGTCTTTCTCGGTTTGTGTGTCTGAATCTACGTATTTGTATGTGTTTTTGTCTCTCTCACTCTTTTTGTCCGTGTGTCTGGGCGGGTGTTTGCTTGTTCCAATACATGTCTTTCTCGGTTTGTGTGTCTGAATCTACGTATTTGTATGGGTTTTCGTCACTCTCACTTTTTTTGCCTGTGTGTCTGGGCACATGTTTGGTTATTCTAATGCATGTCTTTCAGGGTTTGTGTGTCTGAATCTACGTATTTGTATGTGTTTTTGTCTCTCTCACTCTTTTCGCCTGTGTGCCTAGGCGGGTGGTTTCTTATTCCAATGCATGTCTTTCTCGGTTCGGTGACTGAATCTACGTATTTGTATGTGTTTTTGGGTCTCTCACTCTTTTTGTCTGTGTGTCTGGGCGGGTGTTTGCTTATTCCAGTGCATGTACTTCTCGGTTTGTGTGTCTGAATCTACGTATTTGTAAGCTTTATTTGTCGCTCTCACTCTTTTTGTCTGTGTGTCTGGGCGGGTGTTTGCTTATTCCAATGCATGTCTTTCTCGGTTTGTGTGTCTGAATCTACGTATTTGTATGTGTTTGTGTCTCTCTCACTCTTTTTGCCTGTGTGTCTGGGCGGGTGTTTGCTTATTCCAATGCATGTTTTTCTCGGTTTGTGTGTCTGAATCTACGTATTTATATTTGTTTTTGTCACTCTCACTCTTTTTGCCTGTGTCGGGGCGGATGTTTGCTTATTCCAATGCATGTCTTTCTCGGTTTGTGTGTCTGAATCTACGTATTTGTATGTGTTTTTGTCTCTCTCACTCTTTTTGCCTGTGTCGGGGCGGATGTTTGCTTATTCCAATGCATGTCTTTCTCGGTTTGTGTGTCTGAATCTACGTATTTGTATGTGTTTTTGTCACTCTCACTATTTTTCCTGTGTGTCTGGGCGCATGTTTGCTTATTCTAATGCATGTCTTTCTCGGTTTGTGTGTCTGAATCTACGTATACGTATGTGTTTTTGTCTCTCTCACTCTTTTTGCCTTTGTGCCTGGGCGGGTGGTTTCTTATTCCAATGCATGTCTTTCTCGGTTTGTGTGACTGAATCTACGTATTTGTATGTTTTTTTTTGTCTTTCTCACTCTGTTTGTCTGTGTGTCTGGGCGGGTGTTGGCTTATTCCAGTGCATGTACTTCTCGGTTTGTGTGTCTGAATCTACGTATTTGTATGTGTTTTTGTCGCACTCACTCTTTTTTTCTGTGTGTTTAAACGGGTGTTTGCTTATTCCAATGCATGTCTTTCTCGGTTTGTTTGTCTGAATCTACGTATTTGTATTTGTTTTTGTCTCTCACTCTTTTTGCCTGTGTTTGTGGGCGGGTGTTTGTTTATTCCAATGCATGTCTTTCTCGGTTTGTGTTACTGAATCTACGTATTTGTATGTGTTTTTGTCTCTCTCACTCTTTTTGTCCGTGTGTCTGGGCGGGTGTTTGCTTGTTCCAATACATGTCTTTTTCGGTTTGTGTGTCTGAATCTACGTATTTCTATGTGTTTTTGTCACTCTCACTTTTTTTCCTGTGTGTCTGGGCGGGTGGTTTCTTATTCCAATGCATGTCTTTCTCGGTTTGTGTGACTGAATCTACGTATTTGTATGTTTTTTTTTGTCTTTCTCACTCTGTTTGTCTGTGTGTCTGGGCGGGTGTTTGCTTATTCCAGTGCATATACTTCTCGGTTTGTGTGTCTGAATCTACGTATTTGTATGTGTTTTTGTCGCACTCACTCTTTTTTTCTGTGCGTTTGGACGGGTGTTTGCTTATTCCAATGCATGTCTTTCTCGGTTTGTGTGTCTGAATCTACGTATTTGTATGTGTTTTGTGTCTCTCTCACTCTTTTTGCCTGTGTGTCTGGGCGGGTGTTGGCTTATTGAAATGCATGTCTTTCTCGATTTGTGTGTCTGAATCTACGTATTTGTATGTGTTTTTGTCTCTCTCACTCTTTTCGCCTGTGTGCCTGGGCGGGTGGTTTCTTATTCCAATGCATGTCTTTCTCGGTTCGGTGACTGAATCTACGTATTTGTATGTGTTTTTGGGTCTCTCACTCTTTTTGTCTGTGTGTCTGGGCGGGTGATTGCTTATTCCAGTGCATGTACTTCTCGGTTTGTGTGTCTGAATCTACGTATTTGTATGGTTTATTTGTCGCTCTCACTCTTTTTGTCTGTGTGTCTGGGCGGGTGTTTGCTTATTCCAATGCATGTCTTTCTCGGTTTGTGTGTCTGAATCTACATATTTGTATGTGTTTGTGTCTCTCTCACTCCTTTAGCCTGTGTGTCTGGGCGGGTGTTTGCTTATTCCAATGCATGTTTTTCTCGGTTTGTGTGTCTGAATCTACCTATTTATATTTGTTTTTGTCACTCTCACTCTTTTTGCCTGTTTGTTTGGGCGGATGTTTAATTATTCTAATGCATGTCTTTCTTGGTTTGTGTGTCTGAATCTACGTATTTGTATGTGTTTTTGTCTCTCTTACTCTTTTTGCCTGTGTCGGGGCGGATGTTTGCTTATTCCAATGCATGTCTTTCTCGGTTTGTTTGTCTGAATCTACGTATTTGTATTTGTTTTTGTCTCTCACTCTTTTTGCCTGTGTTTGTGGGCGGGTGTTTGTTTATTCCAATGCATGTCTTTCTCGGTTTGTGTTACTGAATCTACGTATTTGTATGTGTTTTTGTCTCTCTCACTCTTTTTGTCTGTGTGTCTGGGCGGGTGTTTGCTTGTTCCAATACATGTCTTTTTCGGTTTTGTGTGTCTGAATCTACGTATTTGTATGTGTTTTTGTCACTCTCACTTTTTTTCCTGTGTGTCTGGGCGCATGTTTGCTTATTCTAATGCATGTCTTTCTCGGTTTGTGTGTCTGAATCTACTTTTATGTATGTGTATTTGTCTCTCTCACTCTTTTTGCCTTTGTGCCTGGGCGGGTGGTTTCTTATTCCAATGCATGTCTTTCTCGGTTTGTGTGACTGAATCTACGTATTTGTACGTTTTGTTTTGTCTTTCTCACTCTGTTTGTCTGTGTGTCTGGGTGGGTGTTTGCTTATTCCAGTGCATGTACTTCTCGGTTTGTGTGTCTGAATCTACGTATTTGTATGTGTTTTTGTCGCACTCACTCTTTTTTTCTGTGTGTTTGGACGGGTGTTTGCTTATTCCAATGCATGTCTTTCTCGGTTTGTTTGTCTGAATCTACGTATTTGTATTTGTTTTTGTCTCTCCCACTCTTTTTGCCTGTGTTTGTGGGCGGGTGTTTGTTTATTCCAATGCATGTCTTTCTCGGTTTGTGTTACTGAATCTACGTATTTGTATGTGTTTTTGTCTCTCTCACTCTTTTTGCCTTTGTGTCTGGGCGGGTGTTTGCTTATTCCAATACATGTCTTTTTCGGTTTGTGTGTCTGAATCTACGTATTTGTATGTGTTTTTGTCACTCTCACTTTTTTTCCTGTGTGTCTGGGCGCATGGTTGCTTATTCTAATGCATTTCTTTCTCGGTTTGTGTGTCTGAATCTACGTATATGTATGTGTCTTTGTCTCTCTCACTCTTTTTGCCTTTGTGCCTGGGCAGGTGGTTTCTTATTCCAATGCATGTCTTTCTCGGTTTGTGTGACTGAATCTACGTATTTGTATGTTTTTTTTGTCTTTCTCACTCTTTTTGTCTGTGTGTCTGGGCGGGTGTTTGCTTATTCCAGTGCATGTACTTCTCGGTTTGTGTGTCTGAATCTACGTATTTGTATGTGTTTTTGTCGCACTCACTCTTTTTTTCTGTGTGTTTGGACGGGTGTTTGCTTATTCCAATGCATGTCTTTCTCGGTTTGTGTGTCTGAATCTACGTATTTGTATGTGTTTGTGTCTCTCTCACTCTTTTTGCCTGTGTGTCTGGGCGGGTGTTGGCTTATTCAAATGCATGTCTTTCTCGGTTTGTGTGTCTGAATATATGTGTGTGTATGGGTTTTGTCTCTCTCTCTCTTTTTGTCTGTGTCTGGTTGGGTGTTTGCTTATTCCAATGCATGTCTTTCTCGGTTTGTGTGTCTGAATCTACGTATTTATATGTGTTTTTGTTACTCTCACTCTTTTTGCCTGTTTGTTTGGGCGGATGTTTGCTTATTCTAATGCATGTCTTTCTTGGTTTGTGTGTCTAAATCTACGTATTTTTATGTGTTTTTGTCTCTCTCACTCTTTTTGCCTGTGTCTGGGCAGATGTTTGCTTATTCCAATGCATGTCTTTCTCGGTTTGTTTGTCTGAATCTACGTATTTGTATTTGTTTTTGTCTCTCCCACTCTTTTTGCCTGTGTTTGTGGGCAGGTGTTTGCTTATTGCAATGCATGTCTTTCACGGTTTGTGTTACTGAATCTACGTATTTGTATGTGTTTTTGTCTCTCTCACTCTTTTTGTCTGTGTGTCTGGGCGGGTGTTTGCTTATTCCAAATAAATTGGTATTTTTTTATGTTTTAAGTATGTTTCATGTCATTCTAAGAGATGTAAAAAAAACTTGAAAAAATAGCATGTTAAAATAATAAAAAAATTCAATAAAAAAGTGTAAAAAAATGTGGGGAGGGGCCCAAAAAGTTGGGGGGGGGGGAGGGGGAGGCTCTTCTGTGTCTAAATCACGCAAAACAGGTATTAAAATGGGGAAGGGGCCAAAAAGTTGGGGAGTGGGGCTTTTTGTGTCTCAAGCGCGCAAACAAAAAGTATAAAAAATGGGGTTGGGGGGCCAAAACGTTTGGGGGAGGGGGGCCTTCTGTGTCTTAAGCACGCAAAAAAAGTATTATAAAAAATGGAGGGGGGGGGGGGCAAAAATTTGGGGGGAGTGGGGGGGGGGCTCAAAAAGTTGGAGGGAGGGAGCGTCTTGGTGGTTGAAATCCTTAATGGCTAGGGTAATTGATGGTTGCTGTCCTTGATGTTCAAATCCATAATCGTCTCACTAGTTCATTTCTAAGGATTTCCAAGGACTGTTCAGAATTTCTCTATTAAAATTCTTTTCTTGACATCTACATCTCTATTAGTATCAACTTTTTAGCATACTCCATAGTTAAAAGCATATTTTATATTGGCAACACTGCTCGATTGGTATCTGTGTATTATACCGAACACAATTGGGAAGTAAAGCTAGGTCAACTCACAAGGTTATCTTGACATCAATGGTTCTATTACTTTCAACTTTTTAGCACACTCCATTTTTAAAAACAATATTTTATATCGTCCAAACCCCATAATGTGTACGTGTCTATTATAGTGACCACAGAGTTTCATCCCAAATCATCCTCCAAAATGTCGATTTATTTGTTTCACCCAAATAGTCCCTAAAATGTCGATTAATTTCTTTCACCCAAATAATCCCCTAAACTCAATTTCTGAATGTTCCTTTGTTTTGACATCCCTGCGCTGTCACATTTAAAATTCCCAGGAAACAATTCCCACGTTAAATACATTCAATCTATCTTGATCTCATTGTATCTCGTTTGAATTTCTGAAAATGATCTATGTTGTCCTAGTTACACTAGAAAGGCTTCGAAAGAATTCCAGAATTTATCGATATGCTTAAAGAATTTTAAATTACATATCGCATATACACTGCAAACTAAATGCTTCATTTCTTGCCCTAAGTGAAGCCATAAGCATTCCCTTCTGTATCTGTTGCACTTAGAAACATCTTAAAACTATGTTATCCAAGAGATGAATTCAAGAATCAAGATGTATTATAAAGGCTTCGAAAGAATATTAATTCCCGAATTTATCTCTGACACTAAAGTAGGGAAGCCATATTATTATGCAAATGCCTCGTCAGTATTCTGAGTTCCCTGATTGGCCTAGAAAGAGGTCTGGTCTTGTTCGTACAGGGATTTTAGCTCTTTGATTGGCTGTAATCTCGTACGTACAGTAATGGTGACCCCCCTCCCTACTTAAGTCGTCCTCAGATACATAGTTATTAGGTCTATCGACTAAGCTGAACAAAATGGCTATCTCAAAATTTTGATCCGGTGCCTTCGGAAAAAATAAGCGTGGGAGGGGACCTAGTTGTCCTCCAATTGGGTCACTTAAAAAGGGCACTAGAACTTTTATTTTCCGTTTGAATGAGCCCTCCTGCGATATTCTAGGAACACTGAGTCGATAAAATCACCCTTGAAAAAAAAACAAAAAGTAAAAAAAAAACAAATCAACAAGCATCCGTGATCTTTCTTCTGGCAAAAAATACTGAACTCCACATTTGTGCATATAGGAGTTTGAAACTTCTACAGTAGGGTTCTCTGATACGCTGAATCTGATAGTGTGATTTTCATTGAGGATCTACGACATTTAAGGGGATGTTTCCCTCTTTTTTTCGAAAATAAGGCAGAGTTTCTCAGACTCGTAACTTTTGATGGGTAAGACTAAATTTGATAAAACTTATATATTTAAAATAAGTATAAAAATCAAATTCTTTTGATGTATCTATTGGTATCAAAATTCTGTTGTTTAGAGTTCCAGTTACTATTGAGCCTGGTCACTCCTTACTTACAGTTTCTTACCACGAACTGTTTGATTTTAAAGATAAATGTTTAGGATGAAGAGAGTATAAATGGAACTTCAGTGTATATCAGCCTGAAGGAACTAGATTGATATTATAAAATATGATCGTATTAATTTCGAGAGCTTTCATTAGTCTAGCTATTTCTCAATGTTATATTGATGATATATATATATATATATATATATATATATATATATATATATATATATATATATATATATATATATATATGTATATATATATATATATATATATATATTATATATATATATATATATATATATATATATATATATATATATATATAATATATATATATATATATATATATATATATATATATATATATATATATATATATATATATATATATATATATATATATATATATATATTATATATATATATATATATATATATCTATATATATATATATATATATATATATATATATATATATATATATATATATATATATATATATATATATATATATATATATATATATATATATATATATATATATATATATATATATATATATTTCATTCAGTAAAGTGTGAATAACACTCGCCCGATATTTGGAGTACAAGGGGGACGATTTCCCAGTTTGTATATCTTGTAATGACTGTCCGTTTTGAGTTTGAGTTGAATATCAGTTTTATTTTAGGGATATTATAAGCTCATTATTGGTTTCATTTTTTATTAAGTCACATATCTTTTTCTTTTCACTTTATTATCTATCTTTTAATATCGGTTTTTTTGTGTATAACTGGGGTAGAAGGAGGACGACTTCCCAGTTCATATATCTAGTAATTTAGAGTAGTAACCAATCTATATATTTGACGATTACATTGACGGTTACTAGAATATACAGTGCAATGGTTTGACGGGTGCCAGAATATACAGTATAAGGGTTGACGACTACAAGAATATATAGTTTCACGTGGGCATTTTAAAAAGTTGGCAAACCTATAAAGTGGTCAAACACGTTTTGAGAGTATGGTTGAGATTGTATAAGACAACCAGACTGGTTTTTGAGGCAACACCCATTTCTTAGGGCCATTCAGAGACAGTGGAGGTTATTCTAAATACGATAACTTGATTGGTGATTGGATTCAAATAAAAGGAGTGATTTTCATTGCAATTCATATTAGTAAGAGAATTGAATTCAGAGAGAATAGTTTATTTGAGAGGATATTAGTAGAGAAAATGAGTGGAGCATTTACACTATTGGAGATTGATGGTGAAGCCGGCAGCAGCAGCAAAGATATACGAGCACCAAATGTGGCTATGGAAATAACTGGAGGCTGTAGACTATGCCTTGAATGGGACGATATGTATGTTAGATACGTGATGTCATTAAGCAAATTTACGCATGAGGAGCAATTATGTTTCGCTGCGAAACTGAATATTGTGCATATAAATAGACTTCAGGCAGCATTAGATGTGCTAGTGAAATATATTGATGAGAACAAAATGCATCAGTGAATATTACTGTTGTAATTATGCTCAATAAAATTGTTTCTAAATCAAAGGTATTTTTCTTTCTATAATAGACTAGCGTATATTTTTAGAGTAGAAAAAATTCTGGTTAGTCTGAAGTTGGTTGTGAGAGTGTTAGGACTCTAAAAAATGGATAGATTTGAGACAGAACGAATCATGGGGAATCTAGTGCTTATGGAAAAACGTTTGATTCTAGATGATAATTTTCTAGAGCTGTTCATTCAAAGGAAGATACTTTCTCAGGGAATGCTTGTCGATATAATTTAAAACTAATTCTCCATCATTAGACTATTGTATGATGCTTCTACGTCGTGGTCCAAATGCAGTTACACAATTTATTGATATACTCATCACGACACGGCAAAATGATATTGTGGATATGCTTTTAAACACCAGCTTAGAAATTTAGAACTTTTTTTTTATTAGAAAGATGGTGTTCAAGGATGATTTACTCCTCTCTCTTTCTCTATCCCAGTCAATTTCTCTATCCCAGTCAATTTGTTCTTGTTGCTAACTCAGTTTCATTGTGGCAGTGAGAGTGTCAACACATGAAAAAATGTTCCATACATGTCCATTATGTATGTACACTCTTGGCAGCTGGTCATCATGTGAGAATTGCACAATGATTGATGAGTATGATGAAAAGTGTAGATTACTGAGCAATCATAGAGTACAATTGTTAGAGCCGTAAGCATATTTTCTCATTTTAAGATACGTACAAAAAAAATAAAGTTGAATAATTTCGAAGTTTAAACAAAAGTTTGTTTTTAAGAAAAAAATATTGAATTGGAACCATCAGTCCTCATCATTATGAGTATTCAAAACTGGACTTAAGTTTCACATTTGAATTAGAGAATTGTATTTTCCATAATTTTCTTACAAGAAACTAGAGTTTACGGTCAAAAACCCTTATTAGCTCAGATTTTACGGATATAGTTTTACTTTTCGATCCAAAAATAGACTTAAGTTTCACATTTGAACCAGAGAATTGTATTTTTCATAATTTTCTTACAAAAACTAGAGTTTACGGTCAAAAACCCTTATTAGCTCAGATTTTACAGAAATAGTTTATTTTTCGATCCATAACTGGACTTAAGTTTCACATTTGAACCAGAGAATTGTATTTTCCATAATTTTCTTACAAAAAACTAGAGTTTACGGTCGAAAACCCTTATTAGCTCAGATTTTATAGAAATAGCATATTTTTTGATCCATAACTGGACTTAAGTTTCACCTATGAGCCAACGAATTGTATTTTCCATATTTTTATTACAAAAAACTAGAGTTGACGGTCAAAAACCCTTATTAGCTTAGATTTTACGGAAATAGTTTTATTTTTCGATCCTAAATGGACCTAAGTTTTACACTTGAACGAGAGAATTGTATTTTCCATAATTTTCTTACAAGAAAATAAGAGTTTACGGTCAAAAACCCTTATTAGCTCAAATTTTACGGAAATAGATTTATTTTTCGATCCAAAAATAGATTTAAGTTTCACATTTGAACCAAAGAATTGTATTTTCCATAATTTTCTTACAAAAAACTAGAGTTTACGGCCAAAAATCCTTATTAGCTCAGATTTGATAGAAATAGTTTATTTTTCGATCCATAACTGGACTTAAGTTTCACCTATGAGCCAACGAATTGTGTTTTCCATAATTTTCTTATAAAAAACTGGAGTTTACGGTCAAAAACCCTTATTAGTTCAGATTTTATAGAAATAGTTTATTTTTCGATCCATAACTGGACTTAAGTTTCACCTATGAGCCAACGAATTGTATTTTTTCCATAATTTTCTTACAAAAAACTAGAGTTTACTGTCAAAAACCCTTATTAGCTCAGATTTTACGGAAATAGTTTATTTTTCGATCCATAACTGGACTTAAGTTTCACCTATGAGCCAACGAATGGTATTTTCCATAATTTTCTTACAAAAAACTAGAGTTTACGGTCAAAAACGCTTATTAGCTCAGATTTTATAGAAATAGTTTATTTTTCGATCCATAACTGGACTTAAGTTTTACCTATGAGCCAACGAATTGTATTTTTCATAATTTTCTTACAAAAAACTAGAGTTTACGGTCAAAAACCCTTATTAGCTGAGATTTTACGGAAATAGTTTTATTTTTCGATCCAAAATGGACCTAAGTTTCACATTTGAACGAGAGAATTGTATTTTCCATAATTTTCTTACAGGAAGCTAGAGTTTACGGTCAAAAACCTTATTAGCTCACATTTTACGGAAATAGTTTTATTTTTCGATCCAAAAATAGACTTAAGTTTCACACTTGAACCAGAGAATTGTATTTTCCATAATTTTCTTACAAAAAACTAGAATTTACGGCCAAAAATCCTTATTAGCTCAGATTTTACAGAAATAGTTTATTTTTCGATCCATAACTGGACTTAAGTTTCACCTATGAGCCAACGAATGGTATTTTCCATAATTTTCTTACAAAAAACTAGAGTTTACGGTCAAAAACCCTTATTAGCTCAGATTTTACAGAAATAGTTTATTTTTCGATCCATAACTGGACTTAAGTTTTACCTATGAGCCAACGAATTGTATTTTCCATAATGTTCTTACAAAAACTAGAGTTTACGGTCAAAAACCCTTATTAGCTGAGATTTTACGGAAATAGTTTTATTTTTCGATCCAAAATGGACCTAAGTTTCACATTTGAACAAGAGAATTGTATTTTCCATAATTTTCTTACAGGAAGCTAGAGTTTATGGTCAAAAACCTTATTAGCTCACATTTTACGAAAATAGTTTTATTTTTCGATCCAAAAATAGACTTAAGTTTCACACTTGAACCAGAGAATTGTATTTTCCATAATTTTCTTACAAAAGAGTTTACGGCCAAAAACCCTTATTAGCTCAGATTTTACAGAAATAGTTTATTTTTCGATCCATAACTGGACTTAAGTTTCACCTATGAGCCAACGAATTGTATTTTCCATAATTTTCTTACAAAAAACTAGAGTTTACGGTCAAAAACCCTTATTATCTGAGATTTTAGGCTAGCAATTCGCCCCCCACTATCACACTATAACTACGCTAAGATATCCTTCTGCCATCAACCCATCTCTCCCCCAAAACACTTTTCAGCCATATTTCGTTAAAAATTTTATTTTCAAGTCATCCACTAGGGTTTTTGTATGCAATACGCCCCCAAACTATCACACTATAACTACTCTATGACAGCCGGCCGCCATCGCACTATCTCCCCCCAAAAATATTTTTTCAGATATTTCTTGTTAAAAACTTTTGTTTCAAGTCATCCACACGGGTTTTTCGCTAGCACGTCGCCCCCCACTATCACACTATAACTACTCTAAGAGATCCTGCTGCCATCAACCCATGCCCCCCAAAAAAATTTTTCAGAGATTTCTTGTTAAAAAATTTTATTTCAAGTCATCCACATGGGTTTTTCGCTAGCAACTCGCCCCCCCCACTATCACACTATAACTATCAACCCATCCCCCCAAAAATATTTTTTCAGAGATTTCTTGTTAAAAATGTTTTTGGGGGGATCGGTTGATGGCAGAAGGATCTCTTAGAGTAGTTATAGTGTGATAGTGGAGGGGGGCGAGTTGCTAGCGAAAAACCCCGTGTGGATGACTTGAAATAAAAAAATTTTAACAAGAAATCTATGAAAAAATATTTTTGGGGGGATGGGTTGATGGCGGAAGGATATCTTAGAGTAGTTATAGTGTGATAGTGGGGGGCGAGTTGCTAGTGAAAAACCCGTGTGGATGACTTGAAATAAAATTTTTTAACAAGAAATCTCTGAAAAAATATTTTTGGGAGATGTGGCGATGGCAGCCAGATGTCATAGAGTAGTTAGAGTGTGATAGTTTGGGGGCGTATTGCTTACAAAAAACCCGAATGGATGACTTGGAAATAAAATTTTTAACGAGAAATGGCTGAAAAGTGTTTTGGGGGAGAGATGGGTTGAGGGCAGAAGGATGTCTTAGCGTAGTTATAGTGTGATAGTGGGGGGGGGGGGCAAATTGCTAGCCTAAAATCTGAGCTAATAAAGGTTTTTGACCGTAGACTCTAGTTTATTGTAAGAAATTATGGAAAATACAATTCGGTGGCTCATAGGTGAAACTTAAGTCAAGCTATGGATCGAAAAACAAACCATTTCTGTAAAATCTGAGCTAATAAGGGTTTTTGGCCGTAAACTCTAGTTTTTTGTAAGAAAATTATGGAAAATACAATTCTCTGGTTCAAGTGTGAAACTTAAGTCTATTTTTGGATCGAAAAATAAAACTATTTCCGTAAAATCTGAACTAATAAGGGTTTTTGACCGTAAACTCTAGTTTTCCGTATGAAAATTATGGAAAATACAATTCTCTCGTTCAAATGTGAAACTTAGATCCATTTTGGATCGAAAAATAAAACTATTTCCGTAAAATCTAAGCTATTAAGGGTTTTTGACCGTAAACTCTAGTTTTTTGTAAGAAAATTATGGAAAATACAATTCGTTGGCTCATAGGTGAAACTTAATTCAATTCAATTCAATTCAAACTTTTTATTTCCTCCGAATACGAAGAGTAAAAAAGAAATAAATAAAAATAATAACCGCTAATCAACAGGCCATAAAATTATTTTAAACTATATAACAACAAATACGCAAAGGCCTTCAATCAAAATTACCACACAAATTAACACTTCATTCAATAGCTAATAAATTAACACTTCACAAATTAACACTTCATTCAAAAATTAAATAAAATAAAATAAATTAAGCTTCGTGCGCAGCTCTATATAAATTATGAGAAAAAACATTTAATTTGAATAAAAAATTCTTTTGCTTTTTCTCTAAAACATCAACAGGGTTTTTTATTTTATATGCATTCATTCAAAAAGTATTTGATTCAGATTTAGAAAAGCGGCAAAGGAACTTAAAAAATGTGGTTTTTACATGCGCAGTATTACTAATTCTAAAAAACGGGAGAAGCGATGAAAAAACTAAAATTTGAGGAAAAGCGACTGTATTATATACCCGAGCCAGTGATTTCCGAGAAAGAAGATCGCGAAGACAAATTACTGCCCCGAAACTAGACGCTATTCTACTTTTAACTGGTTTAGAAATAGAAGCACGGCATAGAGCTAAAGTTGGTCCATAAGGCACACCAATGATATAAAAAAGATTCCAAAGGTTTTAAAATACTATCAAAAATACGGACAGAAATTTCTGAATTAACGAGATCATTAGCCTTAGGACCAAGAATTAAAAACAGGGCGAAACCACTTTTCAGGGCGAAAACGAGGTCCATGCTCACTAAGCGATCGACTCAAAAGGAGTAAATCATCTGCGTAAGCAATCCACGACAGAACATAACCTTTTCTAATATGAACATAACATTAACATTTTCTAGAGCTGTCTATCCAAAGGAAGATATTTTCTCAGGGAATACTTGTCAATATAATGAAAACTGATTCTCCATCATTAGACTTTTGTATGAAGATTCTACGTCGTTGTCCAAATGCATTTACACAATTTATTGATATATTAATCACGACACGGCAAAATGATATTATGGATATGCTTTTAAACACCAGTTTAGGAATTTAGAACTTTTTTCATGAGAAAGATGGTGTTCAAGGATGATTTACTCCTCTCTCTCTTTCTCTCTCTCTCTATCCCAGTCAATTTGTTCTTGTTGCTAGCTCAGTTTCATTGTGGCAGTGAGAGTGTCAACACATGAAAAAATGCTCCATACATGTCCACTATGTGTGTACACACTGGGCAGCTGGTCATCATGTAAGAATTGCACAAAGATTGATGAGTATGATGAAAAGTATAGATTACTGAGCAATCATAGACTACAATTCTTAGAGCCGTAAGCATATTTTGTCATTTTAAGATACGTAAAAAAAAATAAATAAAGTTGAATAATTTCGAAGTTTAAAAAAAAGTTTGTTTTTAAGAAAAAATATTGAATTAGAACCATCAGTCCTCATCATTATGAGTATCCAAAACTGGACTTAAGTTTCACATTTGAACTAGAGAATAGCATTTTCCATAATTTTCTTACAAAAAACCCTTATTAGCTCAGATTTTACAGAAATAGTTTACTTTTCGATCCATAACTGGACTTAAGTCTCACCTATGAGCCAACTAATTGTATCGTCCATATTTTTCTCACAAAAAACTAGAGTTTACGGTCAAAAACCCTTATTAGCTCAAATTTTGTTGAAATAGTTTATTTTTCGATCCATAACTGGACTTAAGTTTCAGCTATGAGCCAACGAATTGTATTTTCCATAATTTTCTTACAAAAAACTAGAGTTTACGGTCAAAAACCCTTATTAGCTTAGATTTTACGGAAATAGTTTTATTTTTCGATCCAAAATGGACCTAAGTTTCACATTTGAACGAGAGAATTGTATTTTCCATAATTTTCTTACAAAAAACTCTTATTAGCTCAGATTTTACAGAAATAGTTTATTTTTCGATCCATAACTGGACTTAAGTCTCACCTATGAGCCAACTAATTGTATCGTCCATATTTTTCTCACAAAAAACTAGAGTTTACGGTCAAAAACCCTTATTAGCTCAAATTTTATAGAAATAGTTTATTTTTCGATCCATAACTGGACTTAAGTTTCAGCTATGAGCCAACGAATTGTATTTTCCATAATTTCCTTACAAAAAACTAGAGTTTACGGTCAAAAACCCTTATTAGCTTAGATTTTGCGGAAATAGTTTTATTTTTCGATCCAACATGGACCTAAGTTTCACATTTGAACGAGAGAATTGTATTTTCCACAATTTTCTTACAGGAAACTAGAGTTTACGGTCAAAAACCCTTATTAGCTCAGATTTTACGGAAATAGTTTTATTTTTCGATCCAAAAATAGACTTAAGTTTCACACTTGAACCAGAGAATTGTATTTTCCATAATTTTCTTTTCTATGATTCTTTTCTTTTCCATAAAAACCTTTTCTATAATAGTTGAGGCAACAACCCCCTACCCTAACCCCAAAGGGCCCCATCCCCCCCGCCCCCCAAAGGCCCCTGGGCCCCAAAAGGCCCCCGGGCCCCAAAGGCCCCCCGGTCCCCTACCCCAACCCCAAAGGGCTCCAATCCCCCCAAACCCAATGGGCCCCATCCTCCCGGATCCAAAAAGGGCCCCCGACCCCCCTCGGACCCCCAAAGGGCCCCCGGGCCCCCACCCCCTGGGCCCCAAAGGGCCCACAAGTGCCCCCTGGGCCCCCCAACTTTTTTGCCCCTCATTTTTAAAAAATACTTTTTAATTTGCGCATTTGAGACACAAAAGGGCCCCATCCCCCAACTTTTGGTTCCCCCTCCCACAATTAGTGTTTTTTTGTGGTTTACCTTGTCACAGTTACATTCTCTTGATTTTTCGAAGTTCATTTTGGATTTCTTCCGTTGAAATGCAAGAGTTGGATTCAGTAGTGTTTTGTCGTGGTTTGCCGTATCACAGTTACATTCTCTTGATTTTTCAAATTTCATTGTGGATTTCTTTCGTTGAAATGCAAGAGTTGGAATATTTCAGTAGTGTTTTGTTGTGCTTTATCTTGACATAGTTACATTTTCTTGATTTTTCAAAGTTCATATGGATTTCTTTCGTTGAAATGCAAGAGTTGGAATATTTCAGTAGCGTTTTGTTGGGGTTTACCTGGTCACAGTTACATTCTCTTGATTTTTCAAAGTTCACTTTGGAATTTCTTTCGTTGAAATGCAAGAGTTGGAATATTTCAGTAGTGTTTTGTCGTGGTTTACCTTGTCACTGTTACATTCTCTTGATTTTGAAAGTTCGTTTTGGATTTCTTTCATTGAAATGCAAGAGTTGGAATATTTCAGTAGTGTTTTGTCGTGGTTTACCTTGTCACAGTTACATTCTCTCGATTTTTCAAAGTTCATTTTGGAATTTTTTCATTGAAATGCAAGAGTTGGAATATTTCAGTAGTGTTTTGTTGTGCTTTACCTTGTCACAGTTACATTCTCTTGATTTTTCAAAGTTCATTTTGGATTTCTTTCGTTGAAATGCAAGAGTTGGAATATTTCAGTAGTGTTTTGTCGTGGTTTACCTTGTCACAGTTACATTCTCTTGATTTTTCAAAATTCATTTTTGATTTCTTTCATTAAAATGCAAGAGTTGGAATATTTCAGTAGTGTTTTGTTGTGGTTTACCTTGTCACACTTAAATTTTCTTGATTTTTCAACGTTCATTTTGAATTTCTTTCATTGAAATGCAAGAGTTGGAATATTTCAGTAGTGTTTTATCGTGGTTTACCTTGTCACAGTTACATTTTCTTGATTTTTAAAGTTCATTTTGGATTTCTTTCGTTGAAATGCAAAAGTTGGAATATTTCAGTATTATTTTGTTGTGGTTTAACTTGTCACACTTACATTGTCTTGATTTTTCAACGTTCATTTTGAATTTCTTTCATTGAAATGCAAGAGTTGGAATATTTCAGTAGTGTTTTGTCGTGGTTTACCTTGTCACAGTTAAATTCTCTTGATTTTTCAAAGTTCATTTTGAATTTCTTTCATTGAAATGCAAGAGTTGGATTATTTCAGTAGTGTTTTGTCTTAGTTCACCTTGTCACAGTTACATTCTCTTTATTTTTCAAAGTTCATTTTGGATTTCTTTGGTTGAAATGCAAGAGTTGGAATATTTCAGTAGTGTTCTGTCATGGTTTCCCTTGTCACAGTTACATTCTCTTAATTTTTCAAAGTTCATTTTGAATTTCTTTTTTGGAAATACAAGAGTTGGAATATTTCAGTAGTGTTTTGTCGTGGTTTACCTTGTCACAGTTACATTCTCTTGATTTTTCAAAGTTCATTTTGAAGTTCTTTCATTAAAATGCAAGAGTTGGAATATTTCAGTAGTGTTTTGTCGTGGTTTACCATGTCTCAGTTACATTCTCTTGATTTTTCGAAGTTCATTTTGGATTTCTTCCGTTGAAATGCAAGATTTGGATTCAGTAGTGTTTTGTCGTGGTTTGCCGTATCACAGTTACATTCTCTTGATTTTTCAAATTTCTTGTGGATTTCTTTCGTTGAAATGCAAGAGTTGGAATATTTCAGTAGTGTTTTGTTGTGCTTTATCTTTACATAGTTACATTTTCTTGATTTTTCAAAGTTCATTTTGAATTTCTTTCGTTGAAATGCAAGAGTTGGAATATTTCAGTAGTGTTTTGTTGAGGTTTACCTTGTCAAAGTTACATTTTCTTGATTTTTCAAAGTTCACTTTGAATTTCTTTCGTTGTAATGCAGGGTTGGAATATTTCAGTAGTGTTTTGCCGTGGTTTACCTTGTCAAAGTTACATTTTCTTGATTTTTCAAAGTTTATTTTGAATTTCTTTCATTGAAATGCAAGAGTTGGAATATTTCAGTAGTGTTTTGTTGTGCTTTACTTTGTCACAGTCACATTCTCTTGATTTTTCAAAGTTCATTTTGGATTTCTTTCGTTTAAATGCAAGAGTTGGAATATTTCTGTAGTGTTTTGTCGTGGTTTACCTTGTCACAGTTACTTTCTCTTGATTTTTCAAAGTTCATTTTGGATCTTTTTCGTTGAAATGCAAGAGTTGGAATATTTCAGTAGTGTCTTGCCGTGGTTTACCTTGTCAAAGTTACATTTTCTTGATTTTTCAAAGTTTATTTTGAATTTCTTTCATTGAAATGCAAGAGTTGGAATATTTCTGTAGTGTTTTGTCGTGGTTTACCTTGTCACAGTTACATTCTCTTGATTTTTCAAAGTTCATTTTGAATTTCTTTCATTGAAATGCAAGAGTTGGAATATTTCAGTAGTGTTTTGTCGTGGTTTACCTTGTCACAGTTACATTCTCTTGATTTTTCAAAGTTCATTATGAATTTCTTTCATTGATGCAAGAGTTGGAATTTTTAAGTAGTGTTTTGTCTTGGTTTACCTTGTCACAGTTACATTCTCTCGATTTTTCAAAGTTCATTTTGGATTTCTTTCGTTAAAATGCAAGAGTTGGAATATTTCAGTAGTGTTTTGTCATGATTTACCTTGTCACAGTTACATTCTCTTAATTTTTCAAAGTTCATTTTGAATTTCTATCGTTGAAATGTAAGAGTTGGAATATTTCATTAGCGTTTTATTGTGGTTTACCTAGTCAAACTTACATTCTCATGATTTTTCAAAGTTCATTTTGGATTTCTTTCGTTAAAATGCAAGAGTTGGTATATTTAAATAGTGTTTTATCGTGGTTTACCTTGTCACAGTTACATTCTCTTGATTTTTCAAAGTTTATTTTGGATTTCATTCATTGAAATGCAAGAGTTGGAATATTTCAGTAGTGTTTTCTCATGGTTTACCTTGTCACACTTACATTCTCTTGATTTTTCAAACATCATTTTGGATTTCTTTCGTTGAAATGCAGGAGTTGGAATATTTCAGTAGTGTTTTGTTGTGGTTTACCTTGTCACTGTTACATTCTCTTGATTTTTCAAAGTTCATTTTTGAATTTATTTCATTGAAATGCAAGAGTTGGAATATTTCAGTAGTGTTTTGTTATGGTTTACCTAGTCACAGTTACATTCTCTTGATTTTTCAAAGTTCATTTTGGATTTCTTTCGTTGAAATGCAAGAGTTGGAATATTTCACTAGTGTTTTGTATCTGGGCTGGTTTTTTACTAGTCCAAAAATTTGTCTTTGCTGGTTTGAATGTCTAAAGTGCATGTTTTTGTCTGTTTCAATGTCTGAATCTATTTGTTTACATGTTTGGGTTGGTGTTTGGTTAGGTTAGCTAAGTTAGGTTAGGTTAACTAGTAAACATTTCTCCATGTTTAAGTTAGGTTAGTTAACTCATGAGTACTCATGATAAACTAACCTAACCTAACTTAACCATGGTACAAAGTCGACCTAGGGGGATTTTCCGGCGAGTATGGTTAGGTTAGGTTAGGCTAGATCGATTTAGGTTAGGTTAAGTTAGGTTAGGTTAGCCTACGTACGCGCGCGTACGTAGGCTGATACAAAACAACCATGCAATACAACTTGATCCAGATACAAAACGCTAGTGAAATATTCCAACTCTTGCATTTCAACGAAAAGAAATCCAAAATGAACTTTGAAAAATCAAGAGAATGTAACTGTGACTAGGTAAACCATAACAAAACACTACTGAAATATTCCAACTCTTGCATTTCAATGAAAGAAATTCAAAAATGAACTTTGAAAAATCAAGAAAATGTAACTGTGACAAGGTAAACCACTACAAAACACCACTGAAATATTCCAAATCTTGCATTTCAATGAATGAAATTCAAAATGAACTTTGAAAAACCAAGAGAATGTAACAGTGACAAGGTAAACCACGACAAAACACTATTGAAATATTTCCAACTCTTACATTTCAACGAAAGAAATTCAAAATGAACTTCGAAAAATCATGAGAATGTAACAGTGACAAGGTAAACCACAAGAAAACATTACTGAAGTATCCAATCTCTTGCATTTCAACGAAAGAAATCCAAAATGATCTTTGAAAAATCCAGAGAATGTGAGTGTGACAAGGTAAACCACAACAAAACACTACTGAAATATTCCAACTCTTGCAATTCAATGATAGAAATTCAAAATGAACTTTGAAAAATTAAGAGAATGTAACTTTGACAAGGTAAACCATGACAAAAAACTACTGAAATATTCCAACTCTTGCATTTCAACGATAGAAACCGAAAATAAACTTTGAAAAGTCAAGAGAATGTAACTGTGACATGGTAAAACACGACAAAACACTACTGAAATAATCCAACTCTTGCATTTCAACGAAAGAAATCAAAAATAAACTTTGAAAAATCAAGAGAATGTAACTGTGACAAGGTAAACCACGACAAAACACTACTGAAATAATCCAACTCTTGCATTTCAATGAAAGAAATTCAAAATGAACTTTGAAAAATCAAGAGAATATAACTGTGACAAGGTAAACCACGACAAAACACTACTGAAATATTCCAACTCTTGCATTTCAATGAAAAAAATTCAAAATAAACTTTGAAAAATCAAGAAAATGTAAGTGTGACAAGGTAAACCACAACAAAACACTACTGAAATATTCCAACTCTTGCATTTCAACGAAAGAAATTTAAAATGAACTTTGAAAAATCAAGAGAATGTAACTATGACAAGGTAAACCACGACAAATCCCTACTGAAATATTCCACCTCTTGCATTTCAACGAAAGAAATTCCAAAATGAACTTTGAAAAATCAAGAGAATGTAACTGTGACAAGGTAAACTGCAACAAAACACTACTGAAATATTCCAACTTTTGCATTTCAACGAAAGAAATCCAAAATGAACTTTGAAAAATCAAGAGAATGTAACTGTGACAAGGTAAACCACGACAAAACACTACTGAAATAATCCAACTCTTGCATTTCAACGAAAGAAATCCAAAATGAACTTTGAAAAATCAAGAGAATGTAACTGAGACTAGGTAAACCACGATAAAACACTACTGAAATAATCCAACTCTTGCATTTCAATGAAAGAAATTCCAAAATGAACTTTGAAAAATCAAGAGAATGTAACTGTGACAAGGTAAACCCCAACAAAACGCTACTGAAATATTCCAACTTTTGCATTTCAACGAAAGAAATCCATATGAACTTTGAAAAATCAAGAAAATGTTACTGTGTCAAGGTAAAGCACAACAAAACACTACTGAAATATTCCAACTCTTACATTTCAACGAAAGAAGTCAACAATGAACTTTGAAAAATCAAGAGAATATAACTGTTATACGGCAAACCACGATAAAACACTACTGAAATATTCCAACTCTTGCATTTCAACGGAAAATATCCAAAATGAACTTTGAAAAATCAAGAGAATGTAACTGTGACAAGGTAAACCACGACAAAACACTACTGAAATATTCCAACTCTTGCATTTCACGAAAGAAATTCAAAATTAACTTTGAAAAATCAAGAGAATGTAACAGTGACAAGGTAAACCACGACAAGACACTACTGAAATATTCCAACTCTTGCATTTCAATGAAAGAAATCCAAAATGAACTATGAAAAATTAAGAGAATGTAACTGTGACAAGGTAAACCGTGACAAAACACTACTGAAATATTCCTACTCTGGCATTTCAATGGAAGAAATTCAAAATGAACTTTGAAAATTCAAGAGAATGTAACTGGTACAAGGTAAACCACGACAAAACACTACTGAAATATTCCAACTCTTGCATTTCAATGAAAGAAATTCAAAAATAACTTTGAAAAATCGAGAGACTGTAACTGTGACAAGGTAAACCACAGCAAAACACTACTGAAATATTCCAACTCTTGCATTTCAACGAAAAAAAATTTAAAATGAACTTTGAAAAATCAAGAGAATGTAACTGTGACAAGGTAAACCACGACAAAACACTACTGAAATATTCCAAGTCTTGCATTTCAACGATAGAAACCGAAAATAAACTTTGAAAAATCAAGAGAATATAACTGTGTCATGGTAAACCATGACAAAACACTACTGGAATAATCCAACTCTTGCTTTTCGATGAAAGAAATTCAAATAGAACTTTTAAAAGTCAAGATAATGTATCTGTGACAAGGTAAACCACGACAAAAGACTACTGAAATATTCCAACTCTTGCATTTCAACAAAAGAAATTCAAAATAAACTTTGAAAAATTAAGAGAATGTAACTGTGACAAGGTAAACCGAGACACACTACTGAAATATTCCAACTCTTGCATTTCAACGAAAGAAATCAAAAATGAACTTTGAAAAATCAAGAGAATGTAACTGTGACAAGGTAAACCACGACAAAACACTACTGAAATAATCCAACTCTTGCATTTCAATGAAAGAAATTCAAAATGAACTTTGAAAAATCAAGAGAATATAACTGTGACAAGGTAAACCACGACAAAACACTACTGAAATATTCAAACTCTTGCATTTCAATGAAAGAAATTCAAAATAAACTTTGAAAAATCAAGAAAATGTAAGTGTGACAAGGTAAACCACAAAAAAACACTACTGAAATATTCCGACTCTTGCATTTCAACGAAAGAAATTTAAAATGAACTTTGAAAAATCAAGAGAATGTAACTATGACAAGGTAAACCACGACAAAACACTACTGAAATATTCCAGCTCTTGCATTTCAACGAAAGAAATTCCAAAATGAACTTTGAAAAATCAAGAGATTGTAACTGTGACAAGGTAAACCGCAACAAAACTACTGAAATATTCCAACTTTTGCATTTCAACGAAAGAAATCCAAAATGAACTTTGAAAAATCAAGAGAATGTAACTGTGACAAGGTAAACCACGACAAAACACTACTGAAATATTCCAACTCTTACATTTCAACGAAAGAAATCCAAAATGAACTTTGAAAAATCAAGAGAATGTAACGGTGACAAGGTAAACCACGACAAAACACTACCGAAATATTCCAACTTTTGCATTTCAACGAAAGAAATCCAAAATGAACTTTGAAAAATCAAGAGAATGTAACTGCGACGAGGTAAACCACGACAAAACACTACTGAAATATTCCAACTCTTGCATTTCACGAAAGAAATTCAAAATTAACTTTGAAAAATCAAGAGAATATAACAGTGACAAGGTACATCACGACAAGACACTACTGAAATATTCAAACTCTTGCATTTCAACGAAAGAAATTCAAAATGAACTTTAAAAAATCAAGAGAATGTAACTGTGACAAGGTAAACCCTGACAAAACACTACTGAAATATTCCAACTCTTGCATTTCAATGAAAAAAATCCAAAATGAACTATGAAAAATTAAGAGAATGTAACTGTGACAAGGTAAACCATGACAAAACACTACTGAAATATTCCAACTCTGGCATTTCAATGAAAGAAATTCAAAATGAACTTTGAAAAATCAAGAGAATGTAACTGTGACAAGGTAAACCACGACAAAACACTACTGAAATATTCCAACTCTTGCATTTCAATGAAAGAAATTCAAAAATAACTTTGAAAAATCGAGAGACTGTAACTGTGACAAGGTAAACCACAACAAAACACTACTGAAATATTCCAACTCTTGCATTTCAACGAAAGAAATTTAAAATGAATTTTGAAAAATCAAGAGAATGTAACTGTGACAAGGTAAACCACGACAAAACACTACTGAAATATTCCAACTCTCGCATATCAACGAAAGAAATTCAAAATGAACTTTGAAAAATTAAGAGAATGTAACTGTGACAAGGTAAACCATGACAAAACACTACTGAAATATTCCAACTCTTGCATTTCAATGAAAGAAATTCAAAATGAACTTTGAAAAATCAAGAGAATGTAACTGTGACAAGGTAAACCACGACAAAACACTACTGAAATATTCCAACTCTTGCATTTCAATGAAAGAAATTCAAAATGAACTTTGAAAAATCAAGAAAATGTAAGTGTGACAAGGTAAACCACAACAAAACACTACTGAAATATTCCAACTCTTGCATTTCAACGAAAGAAATTTAAAATGAACTTTGAAAAATCAAGAGAATGTAACTGTGACAAGGTAAACCACGACAAAACACTATTGAAATATTCCAACTCTCGCATTTCAACGAAAGAAATTCAAAATGAACTTTGAAAAATTTAGAGAATGTAACTGTGACAAGGTAAACCGCAACAAAACATTACTGAAATATTCCAACTTTTGCATTTCAACGAAAGAAACCCAAAATGAACTTTGAAAAATCAAGAGAATGTAACTGTGACAAGGTAAACCACGACAAAACACTACTGAAATAATCCAACTCTTGCATTTCAACGAAAGAAATCCAAAATGAACTATCAAAAATCAAGAGAATGTAACTGTGACAAGGTAAACCACGACAAAACACTACTGAAATATTCCAACTCTTGCATTTCACGAAAGAAATTCAAAATTAACTTTGAAAAATCAAGAGAATATAACAGTGACAAGGTACATCACGACAAGACACTACTGAAATATTCAAACTCTTGCATTTCAACGAAAGAAAATCAAAATGAACTTTAAAAAATCAAGAGAATGTAACTGTGACAAGGTAAACCCTGACAAAACACTACTGAAATATTCCAACTCTTGCATTTCAATGAAAAAAATCCAAAATGAACTATGAAAAATTAAGAGAATGTAACTGTGACAAGGTAAACCATGACAAAACACTACTGAAATATTCCAACTCTGGCATTTCAATGAAAGAAATTCAAAATGAACTTTGAAAAATCAAGAGAATGTAACTGTGACAAGGTAAACCACGACAAAACACTACTGAAATATTCCAACTCTTGCATTTCAATGAAAGAAATTCAAAAATAACTTTGAAAAATCGAGAGACTGTAACTGTGACAAGGTAAACCACAACAAAACACTACTGAAATATTCCAACTCTTGCATTTCAACGAAAGAAATTTAAAATGAATTTTGAAAAATCAAGAGAATGTAACTGTGACAAGGTAAACCACGACAAAACACTACTGAAATATTCCAACTCTCGCATATCAACGAAAGAAATTCAAAATGAACTTTGAAAAATTAAGAGAATGTAACTGTGACAAGGTAAACCATGACAAAACACTACTGAAATATTCCAACTCTTGCATTTCAACGAAAGAAATCCAAAATGAACTTTGAAAAATCAAGAGAATGTAACTGAGACTAGGTAAACCACGATAAAACACTACTGAAATATTCCAACTCTTGCATTTCAATGAAAGAAATTCCAAAATGAACTTTGAAAAATCAAGAGAATGTAACTGTGACAAGGTAAACCACGACAAAACACTACTGAAATAATCCAACTCTTGCATTTCAACGAAAGAAATCCAAAATGAACTTTGAAAAATCAAGAGAATGTAACGGTGACAAGGTAAACCACGACAAAACACTACCGAAATATTCCAACTTTTGCATTTCAACGAAAGAAATCCAAAATGAACTTTGAAAAATCAAGAGAATGTAACTGCGACGAGGTAAACCACGACAAAACACTACTGAAATATTCCAACTCTTGCATTTCACGAAAGAAATTCAAAATTAACTTTGAAAAATCAAGAGAATATAACAGTGACAAGGTACATCACGACAAGACACTACTGAAATATTCAAACTCTTGCATTTCAACGAAAGAAATTCAAAATGAACTTTAAAAAATCAAGAGAATGTAACTGTGACAAGGTAAACCCTGACAAAACACTACTGAAATATTCCAACTCTTGCATTTCAATGAAAAAAATCCAAAATGAACTATGAAAAATTAAGAGAATGTAACTGTGACAAGGTAAACCATGACAAAACACTACTGAAATATTCCAACTCTGGCATTTCAATGAAAGAAATTCAAAATGAACTTTGAAAAATCAAGAGAATGTAACTGTGACAAGGTAAACCACGACAAAACACTACTGAAATATTCCAACTCTTGCATTTCAATGAAAGAAATTCAAAAATAACTTTGAAAAATCGAGAGACTGTAACTGTGACAAGGTAAACCACAACAAAACACTACTGAAATATTCCAACTCTTGCATTTCAACGAAAGAAATTTAAAATGAATTTTGAAAAATCAAGAGAATGTAACTGTGACAAGGTAAACCACGACAAAACACTACTGAAATATTCCAACTCTCGCATATCAACGAAAGAAATTCAAAATGAACTTTGAAAAATTAAGAGAATGTAACTGTGACAAGGTAAACCATGACAAAACACTACTGAAATATTCCAACTCTTGCATTTCAATGAAAGAAATTCAAAATGAACTTTGAAAAATCAAGAGAATGTAACTGTGACAAGGTAAACCACGACAAAACACTACTGAAATATTCCAACTCTTGCATTTCAATGAAAGAAATTCAAAATGAACTTTGAAAAATCAAGAAAATGTAAGTGTGACAAGGTAAACCACAACAAAACACTACTGAAATATTCCAACTCTTGCATTTCAACGAAAGAAATTTAAAATGAACTTTGAAAAATCAAGAGAATGTAACTGTGACAAGGTAAACCACGACAAAACACTATTGAAATATTCCAACTCTCGCATTTCAACGAAAGAAATTCAAAATGAACTTTGAAAAATTTAGAGAATGTAACTGTGACAAGGTAAACCGCAACAAAACATTACTGAAATATTCCAACTTTTGCATTTCAACGAAAGAAACCCAAAATGAACTTTGAAAAATCAAGAGAATGTAACTGTGACAAGGTAAACCACGACAAAACACTACTGAAATAATCCAACTCTTGCATTTCAACGAAAGAAATCCAAAATGAACTATCAAAAATCAAGAGAATGTAACTGTGACAAGGTAAACCACGACAAAACACTACTGAAATATTCCAACTCTTGCATTTCACGAAAGAAATTCAAAATTAACTTTGAAAAATCAAGAGAATATAACAGTGACAAGGTACATCACGACAAGACACTACTGAAATATTCAAACTCTTGCATTTCAACGAAAGAAAATCAAAATGAACTTTAAAAAATCAAGAGAATGTAACTGTGACAAGGTAAACCCTGACAAAACACTACTGAAATATTCCAACTCTTGCATTTCAATGAAAAAAATCCAAAATGAACTATGAAAAATTAAGAGAATGTAACTGTGACAAGGTAAACCATGACAAAACACTACTGAAATATTCCAACTCTGGCATTTCAATGAAAGAAATTCAAAATGAACTTTGAAAAATCAAGAGAATGTAACTGTGACAAGGTAAACCACGACAAAACACTACTGAAATATTCCAACTCTTGCATTTCAATGAAAGAAATTCAAAAATAACTTTGAAAAATCGAGAGACTGTAACTGTGACAAGGTAAACCACAACAAAACACTACTGAAATATTCCAACTCTTGCATTTCAACGAAAGAAATTTAAAATGAATTTTGAAAAATCAAGAGAATGTAACTGTGACAAGGTAAACCACGACAAAACACTACTGAAATATTCCAACTCTCGCATATCAACGAAAGAAATTCAAAATGAACTTTGAAAAATTAAGAGAATGTAACTGTGACAAGGTAAACCATGACAAAACACTACTGAAATATTCCAACTCTTGCATTTCAATGAAAGAAATCCAAAATGAACTTTGAAAAATCAAGAGAATGTAACTGTGACAAGGTAAACCACGACAAAACACTATTGAAATATTCCAACTCTCGCATTTCAACGAAAGAAATTCAAAATGAACTTTGAAAAATTTTGAGAATGTAACTGTGACAAGGTAAACCGCAACAAAACATTACTGAAATATTCCAACTTTTGCATTTCAACGAAAGAAATCCAAAATGAACTTTGAAAAATCAAGAGAATGTAACTGTGACAAGGTAAACCACGACAAAACACTACTGAAATAATCCAACTCTTGCATTTCAACGAAAGAAATCCAAAATGAACTATCAAAAATCAAGAGAATGTAACTGTGACAAGGTAAACCACGACAAAACACTACTGAAATATTCCAACTCTTGCATTTCAATGAAAGAAATTCAAAATGAACTTTGAAAAATCAAGAAAATGTAAGTTTGACAAGGTAAACCACAACAAAACACTACTGAAATATTCCAACTCTTGCATTTCAACGAAAGAAATTTAAAATGAACTTTGAAAAATCAAGAGAATGTAACTGTGACTAGGTAAACCACGATAAAACACTACTGAAATATTCCAACTCTTGCATTTCAATGAAAGAAATTCAAAATGAACTTTGAAAAATCAAGAAAATGTAAGTGTGATTATTTAAACCACAACAAAACACTACTGAAATATTCCAACTCTGGCATTTCAATGAAAGAAATCCAAAATGAACTTTGAAAAATCAAGAGAATGTAACTGTAACAAGGTAAACCACAACAAAAAACTACTGAAATATTCCAACTCTTGCATTTCAATGAATGAAATCCAAAATAAACTTTGAAGAATCGAGAGAAGATAACTGTGACAAGGTCAAGCACAACAAAACACTACTGAAATATTCCAACTCTTGCATTTCAATGAAAGAAATCCAAAATGAACTTTGAAAAATCAAGAGAATGTAACTGTGACAAGGTAAACCCCAACAAAACGCTACTGAAATGTTCCAACTCTTGCATTTCAACGAAAGAAATCCATATGAACTTTGAAAAATCAAGAAAATGTAAGTGTGACAAGGTAAACTACGACAAAATACTACTAAGATATTTCAACTCTTGCATTTCAACGAAAGAAATTCCAAAATGAACTTTGAAAAATCAAGAGAATGTAACTGTGACAAGGTAAACTCCAACAAAACACTACTGAAATATTCCAACTCTTGCATTTAAACGAAAGAAATCCAAAACGAACTTTGAAAAATCAAGTGAATGTAAGTGTGACAAGGTAAACTACGACAAAATACTACTGAAATATTCCAACTCTTGCATTTCAACGAAAGAAATTCCAAAATGAACTTTGAAAAATCAAGAGAATGTAACTGTGACAAGGTAAACCCCAACAAAACGCTACTGAAATATTCCAACTCTTGCATTTCAACGAAAGAAATCCACCATGAACTTTGAAAAATCAAGAGAATGTAACTGTTATACGGCAAGCCACGACAAAACACTACTGAAATATTCCAGCTCTTGCATTTCACGAAAGAAATTCAAAATGAACTTTGAAAAATTAAGAGAATGTAACTGTGACAAGGTAAACCACAACAAAACACTACTGAAATATTCCAACTCTTGCATTTCAATGAAAGAAATTCAAAATGAACTTTGAAAAATCAAGAGAATGTAACTGTGACAAGGTAAACCACAACAAAACACTACTGAAATATTCCAACTCTTGCATTTCAATGAAAGAAATTCAAAATGAACTTTGAAAAATCGAGAGAATGTAACTGTGACAAGGTAAACCACTACAAAACACTAATGAAATATTCCAGCTCTTGCATTTCACGAAAGAAATTCAAAATGAACTTTGAAAAATCAAGAGAATGTAACTGTGACAAGGTAAACCACAACAAAACACTACTGAAATATGACTCTTGCATTTCAACGAAAGAAATCCGAAATTAACTTTGAAAAACCAAGAGAATGTAATTGTGACAAGGTAAACCACAACAAAACACTAATGATGGGAGGGGGAGCCAAAAGTTGGGTGGATAGGGCCCTTTTGTGTCTCAAATGCGCAAATTAAAAAGTATTAAAAAAATGAGGGGCAAAAAAGTTGGGGGGCCCAGGGGGCACTTTGGGGCCCTTTGGGGTCCGGTGGTTAGGGAGGGGGGCCGAAGGCCCTTTGGGGGTCCGAGGGGAGTCGGGGGCTCTTTGGGGATCCGGGGGGATGGGGCCCATTGGGGTTGGTGTAGGGGACCGGGGGGCCTTTTGGGGCCCGGGGGCCTTTGGGGGGGTGTAGGGATGAGGCCCTTTGGTGTTGGTAGGGGGTTATTGGGGTAGGGGACCTCACAATATTGTTCAAACGGAACTTGTGTATTATAACGACCACAGAGTTTCACCTTCAAATCCTCTTCTAAATCATCTTCTAAAATCATTTTCTAAAATGCCTCAAACAGTTTCGCTTAAATCATCTTCTAAAATGTCTCAAAATGGTTTCGCCCAAATAATCCCGAAACATAATTTCTGCGTGTTCCTTTTGTTTTGGCATCCATGCGCTGTCACATTTGAAATTCCTAGGAAACCATTTCCCGCGTTAATCTCTTCATCTCTAAGATGTTCTTGGTTACATTATTATGGCTTCGATAGAATATCAATTTATCGCTAAGTCTAATAACCTGAGAAGCCGTATTTAAAAATAGAATATTAATTTATCTCTTTAGATTCCCGCATAATTCCTAGGAAACAAGTGATGTCATTTCTAATTCCCTTTCGTGAATCAATAATTCCCCTTAGAAACAACAAATAAATTCCCCTTTCTTTAATCAATAATTCCCCTTAGAAACAACAAATAAATTCCCCTTTCTTGAATCAATAATTCCCCTTAGAAACAACAAATTAATTCCCCTTTCGTGAATAAATACATTCTCCCCACCGATTATGTGAATCAAGTTCTCGGAAATTCACTTCCTCTCGAGTCCTAGATCAAAACATTCTCCCCACCGTCAATGCGCATGTGCAAACTTTGCCCGGAGACAATTCTCCTGGACGAACACCACCAAATCAATTGACCTTGACAGATTCGACATTAATAAACCATAAAAATACATCAAAGTGAGAAAAATCCTGTGTTTTCATTCTCAGTGACAAAAACCATAAAAACATGCATAAATTGCTGTTGACATCCATGAAAAACAACAAATACATTGACAAACACTCATAACCTTCCAAGAAACATCCATAAAAGTGAGAAAAACCATGTTTTTTCAAGTGAGAAAAATCCTGTTTCTTCATTCTCAGTGACAAAAACCATAAAAACATACATAAATTATGTCCTGTCAGCGTTAGACTCAATTGTAGATGGCAGCAGTGGTGTGATCGTGGGAGCTCATGATAGGTTACTACTTAGACTGTATATTCTTGCACCCGTCAAACCACTGCACTGTATATTCTTGTAACCGTCAATGCAATCGTCAAATATATAGATTGTTTTACTGTTTAGTTCATTATTGGTTCAATTTTTTTGTTAAGTCTAATATCTGTTTTTTTTTAACTTTTAGTTCATTGTCCATTATAATTTCTGTTAGTTTTTTTTTATCTGCTCAAGACATAGCTTCGCTCTTTACTTAAAAAAAACGTGTCTTTTTATTTAGTACATCGAAAAAGAATGGTTACCAGTTCTTAGCCAGCTTCGTATGGCATTTTAATCTCAGAAGACAACTTTTTTTTTAATCAAACATGCGTTTTTAAACTTTTGATTATTATGGGCCGTGCTCCTTTATTTACAATAGTTCACTATTCACAGATTGTAGCTATCACCTCAATCGTGAAATTCCCCTTTGCTTTTCCATTCCCGTGTTCCTGTGTGCATCTTTTTCTGTTTTTATACCACACAAAGTAAAACGCCTTTAGTTTTTTATTAGCTGCAATCACGAACAATGACATTGCTAATGCCAATTATGCTCCAGGATTAATTTTCTCTGATAGTCCTGTGTACAGAGTATACAATAGGTCCTTCTGAAAGAGCCCCTAGGATGATATCATGACGTCTGAACCATAGAAGGTAGGAAAAATTTTTTTTGTGAAAAATCGCATCTTGAGTTAATCTAATCGCTTTTGAAGTTTTAACTCACAATTGATTGAACCCCTCCCATTTTTCTACGCCCACTCTTTCTATACGAATTCATCGAAAGAAAGAAAGAATACATAGAGGCCATATCGTTGATTACTAAGTACCCCATTCCGGGGGCTGTTGATTATAAAGTTGGCCTACGGCAAGTTTTATCAGCTTTTGAATTATGACACCGACAATCCTTGATGAGCTGATCATAGTGTACGCATCAGATTTTTCGTGAAAAGACGATAATGAGACAGACTATTTTCAAATACCTGAGGGGTTGACTGGCCCATTGTTGTGCTAAACATCAGAAAAGTCAGATGACAACTTAGCGAGTGTTTGAAAAACCTATAAGCACTATTCGGCGCAAAATGAGCCTTGATTCGGTACAAGAAAAAACTGAGTTCTAAATCAATGCAGACGAGCAAAGTCTAGGCTGAAGTTAGTCAGTTCACCACTGTTAATTATTTGGTAGAAATATAAAGAGGCAGAAAATATATCGGATCATCGAAGTATAATGAACTGTATGAATCTGACAACCAAGAGAGTCATGTCCTTGTTTATATGGATTTCTCATCGACTTTGTCACGGCAAAGGCTATGTAAAAGCATGGAATCAAATAAGACGGTAAAACTCCTCTAGACTTAAATTATGTAGACAATTTGAGGATTATAGATAAAAATTTAGGAAAATAAATGAATTTTGGAGGTTTTGGTGGTTCACAATGCAAGATTAGGTTTAAAAAATAATTTTAAGAAGACTAAGTGGGCTAGCTTGGTAGTATTATTGATGAAGAGGCTAGATGTAGTGAAAAATTAGTATAAAAAAGTATAGCCAGGGTGTTTTTCATAGTTGAAAAAAAGGAAAAATATGAAGCTATGTCTGCGAACCAAGATTAGAATATTTAAAACACCAGTAAATACCGTCGTAAAGAATGATTATCAAGCGTCTACGTTTCGAAAAGCAGAGGAAGATTCGTTAACTTTTTTCTACATAAATTGTCTAAGCATAATTTTAAGTATCCGTATAAGTAACCGTATGTCAAACACAAGCTTAAAGAAAAATGTGGCTTGATCGTATTTTCTAATACTATTAAGAAAAGTTTAGATGGCTGGAACAGGTTTACGAAACTTGCTAGAAAATACCACATTTCTTTGAGATAACGCTATGAATATTTCACACCACCGTGACAATATGCGGCTGCCCCCACCCCCCTAGCAATCATTCGAGAGGGCAGGCTGATATCAGAGATAAATTAAACCATGTTAAGAGGTATTTCTGAAGGGCTTTTAATGAAAACGTCTCGTTTCTTTGACTACATGTTAGATTTCAGTCAACCCACCGCAGGAAAATTCCTTTAACACCTCCACCTTAACTTTTAACCTGTAGAACATGTTACTGCAAGCAATTTTTGCAACAGTGGCATTACGTGGATGCCTCCCTTTATCAAGGTGGCACCCCCTCATCATCCCCTAGAACATTTTCAACCTTTTCCCTCCGAAAATAAGGTTATTAATCTAAAACAAACACTGTCTTTTGTATTTGAACAGTAGCACTTAGCATTTCATTGCTGGAATGTGATAGTCCAAAGCAATTTACGCCACTTCGAATTCTAACCTGGGGTCCTAACCTAACCACCGGAAAACCCTAGCAGCCAATTCAACGGGGGCCCAAGCTTCCAATTCAACCGGGGCCCTACCGAGCATTTCCAACGGGGGCCCTAACCTTACCATCGGAGGGCCCATGCTAGCAATTCAACCGGGGGGCCCCCAAGCACAAACTTCAACCGGGGGTCTAGTGAGCAATTAAAACGGAGCCCCAACCTAACTATCGGGGGACCCTAGCAAACAATTCTACCAGACCCCTAGGCGTCCATTTCAACCAGGGGTCTAGCGAGCTATTCCAACGGGGCCCTAACCTAACCATCGGGGGACCCTAGGAAGCAATTTCAACCGGGGCTCAACGATCCAATTCAACCAGGAGCCCCGTAGCGAGCATTTTCAACGAGGCTCCATAACATAACCACTGGAGGACCCAAGCAACCAATTCAACCGGGACCCAAGCAACCAAATCAACCGTCATCCAAGCATCCAATTCTACCGGGGGCCCCCCTACAGAGCAATTCAAACGGAGGACCCTAACCTAGCCATCGGATGACCCTAGCAACCAATTCAACCGAGCCCAAAGTGTTGTTTATGGAACTTGTAGCATGCTAATTTCTATTTGTGGAACTTGTCGCATGCTAATTCCTTGTTCATGAAACTTCTTGCATACTAATTATTCTCTTAATAAAACTTGTACATTGATTTTTCTCCTTGCGAAATTGATTTTATTCATGAAACTTGTTGCATGCTGATTTTGTTCGTGGAACTGGTCGCAAACTGATTTTTCTCTTCGTGAAACTTTTTTCTACTCATGAAACTGATTTTCTTCATGGAATTTGTTTTGTAAGGATTTATGCTCGTGGAACTTATTGAGTGCTGATATTTGTTCGTGAAACTCGTTGCATGGTCGTCTGAAACGTATGACTTTGGATATTTTTGTAGTGTTGTGTCGTGGTTTATCTTGTCAGTGTTACCTCTGTTGATGTTAAATTTGCATTTTGAAATTTTTTCGTTTGAAACGTATGACTTAGGTTATTTTTATAGTGTTGTGTCGTGGTTTATCTTGTTAGTGTTTACCTCTCTTGATGTTTCAAAGTGAATTTGGATTTTTTTCGTTTGTAACGTGTGACTTAGGATACTTTTGTAGTGTTGTGTCGTGGTTTATATTGTCAGTGTTACCTCTGTTGATGTTTCAAAGTGCATTTTGAAATTTTAAGTTTGAAACGTATGACCATATTTTCTTAGTGCTGTGACGTGGTTAATCTGGTCAGTGTTACCTCCGTTGATGTTAAATTTGCATTCTGAAATTTTTCGTTTGAAACGTATGACTTAGGCTATTTTTGTAGTGTTTTCTCATGGTTTATCTTGTCAGTGTTTACCTCTCTTGACGTTTCAAAGTGCATTTTGGAATTTTTTCGTTTGTAACGTATGACTTAGGATACTTTTATAGTGTTTTGTCGTGGTTTATCTTGTCAGTGTTTACCTCTCTTAATGTTTCAAAGTAGATTTTGGAATTTTTTCGTTTGTAACTTATGACTTAGGATACTTTTGTAGTGTTGTGTCGTGGTTTATCTTGTCAGTGTTTACCTCTCTTGACGTTTCAAAGTGCATTTTGGAATTTTTTCGTTTGTAACGTATGACTTAGGATACTTTTATAGTGTTTTGTCGTGGTTTATCTTGTCAGTGTTTACCTCTCTTAATGTTTCAAAGTGGATTTTGGAATTTTTTCGATTGTAACTTATGACTTAGGATACTTTCGTAGTGTTGTGTCGTGGTTTATCTTGTCAGTGTTACCTCTGTTGATGTTTCAAAGTGCATTTTGGAATTTTTTGTTTGAAATATCTGACCATATTTTTTTAGTGCTCTGACGTGGTTAGTCTTGTCAGTGTTACCTCTGTTGATGTTTCAGAGTGCATTTTAGAATTTTTTTCGATTGAAACGTATGACTTAGGATATTTTTGTAGTGTTGTTTCTTCGTTTATCTTGTCACTGTTACCTCCGTTGATCTTTCAAAGTGCATTTTGGAATTTTTTCATTTCAAAGATACTATAAGAAAAGAATTTTCTGGTTTTGAAACGTATGACTTAGGATATTTTGTAGTGTTATGTCGTGATTTTATCTTCTCAGTATTACCTCTGTTGGTGTTTCAAAAAACATTTTGGAATTTTTTAGTTTGAACGTATGACTTAGGACATTTTTGTAGTGTTGTGTCATGGTTTATGTTGTCATCGTTACCTCTGTCGATGTTTCAAACAGCATTTTTGAACTTTTTTCGTTTTGAAACATATGATTTGGGTCCTGGGAAATTCAGAAGAGAACTTGAACTTTTTTCACTTCTTTGGAAAAAATTCAGAATTCAAATGAAAATGTTTTCTATTCTTTGTAAAAATTCAGAATCGAACTGTAACTTCCCCTTTCTTCTAGAGAAAAATTCAGAACATAGAATTGCTTTAAAATAGAACTTGAGAACTTGAACTTTTTTCTTTTATTTGAGCAAATTCCAAATTTAAGTGAAACTTCTTCTTCACTGAGTAAAATAGGAATTAAAGTGTAACTTTTTTCTCTTCTTGGGATAAAAAAATTCAGAATCGATGTTTAGCATCAAGCCAAGTTTCAATGACCTTAAAAACCTATTTTACGCTGGATTATAAAGCTACATCGGAACAAAACAAATCATGCGAGACTATGCCATAATGACATGTAAATATTGGACCATCTAACCTACCCCTGGGAACCTGGAGCCAACATTCAACTTCTCCTTGGATTCTTTTTTTTAAACCCAGAGACACCTGACTATGAATTACAACTCAACTGGTGCCATACATTTCACTAAAGTTATATATGCCAGCATACATGGACTGGTTAGATCAAATATTTAAAGTTAAGTTTATTTAGGATAGGTTAGGATGGCCGCTTATACTAACCTAACTTAAGTAAACCTAACTTAAAAGTAGTTAACTCAATGTAACCTAACCTACCCACTGAAGCTGGCATCTATATCTATTGTGGAAGGGATGGCACCAGTTGAGTTTTCATTTATAGTCACATTTCTCTGGGTTTGAAAAAAATCTAATGAGAAGTTGAATTTTAGCTGCAGGTACCCGGGGTAGGTTAGATGATCCAATATATGAAGATGATCCAATATATAAGATGATCCATGAAGGCGTAACTTCGCGCGATTTATTTTGGTTTCGATGGAGCTTTATAATCCAGTATAAAAATAGATTTTGAAGGTCATTGACACTTGCTTGATGCTATACATTGATTCTGAATTTTTTTCCGAAGAACAAAAAAAGTTACACTTCACTTCTGAGTTTTCCCAATGATGAAGAAGTTCCACTTTAGTTCGGAATTTTCTCAAAGAAGAGAAACAAGCTTAATTTCTCTTCTAAAATTTCTCAAGGAATACATAAAGTTAGACTTCGATTCCGAATTCGTCAAATGAATAGAAAAAGTTCCAGTTCAAATCTGAATTTTCACAAAGAAAAGAAGGCACTTCAGTTCTGAATTTTCTCAAAGAAGAGAAACAATGTCAAGTTCTTTTCTGAGTTTTTATCGTAGCAGTTAGAAAATTTATACTTCGATTCTGAATTTTGTCCAAAGAAGAAAGAAAGTTCCACTTTGATTCTGAAATTTCTCAAAGAAGTGAAGAAAAGTTAAAGTTCTCTTCTGAATTTTTCCACAGAAGAGAGACAAAAATTAAACTTTGATTCTGAATTTTCTTTTTAAGATTTAATCCTGTTCAGAGATTCATCAAAGAAGTTCAAAAGTTCCACTCCGATTCTGAATTTTTCCAGAGAAGACTAAAAGTCCAAGTTCTTTTCTGAGTTTTCCATAGAAAAGAAAAAATGTTAAGGATCAATTCTGATTTTTTTCCAAAAAGAGAAAAAAGTGTTAAACTCCGATTCTGAATTTTTCCGAACAAGATAAAAAAGCTAGACTTCAGTTCTGAGTTTACTCCAAAGAAGGAAAAGTTCCACTTAATTGCGGAATTTTCTCAAAGAAGAGAAAAAAGTTCAATTTCTCTTCTGATTTTTCTAAAGGAAGAGAAAAAGTTAAACTTTGATTCCGAATATTTCCGTAGAAGGTAGAAAAAGTTATACTTCGACTCTGAATTTTAACCAAAGAAGAAAGAAAGTTCCACTTTAATTCTGATTTTTCTCAAAGAAGAGAAGAAAAGTTCTGAAAAATTCTTAGAAAAATTCTAAGGTTTTTTTCAAAGATATACTCATGTTCTGAGATTCATCAAATAACTTAAAAAGTTCCCTTCGGCTCTGCGCTTCTTCAAAGAAAAAAAGTTCAAGTTTTATTCTAAATTTTTCCATAGAAGAGATAAAAATGTTAAGGTTCGACTCTGAGTTTTTTACAAAAAAGAGAAAAAAGTCCCAGATCAATTATGAAGTTTCTCAAAAAAGAGAAAAAGTTCCACTTCACTGCTGAATTTTTTCAAAGAAGAGGCGCAAAGTTCAAGTTCTCTTCTAAATTTTTCCATGGAAGAGAAGTATTAAACTTCGATTCTGAATTTTTTCCAAAGAAGAGAAAAACGTTTAAACTTTGATTCTGAATTTTTCCGAAGAAAAGAAAAAAAAAGTACACTTCAATTTTGAATTTCTTAAAGAAGAGTAAAAAATTATACTCCGATTCTGGATTTTTTCCAGAAAAGAGAAAAAGCTATACTTCGATTCCGAGTTTTCTCGGAGAAGAGTGAGAAAGTTCCAGTTTAATTCTGAGTTTTCTCAAAGAAGTGAAGAGAAGTTCAATTTCTCTTCCGAATTTTTCGAAAGTAGAGAAAATAGTTCCAGATCGATTCAGAATTTTCTAGAGGAAGAGAAAAAAGTTCCACTTCAGTTCTGAATTTTTCAAAGAAGAAAAAAATTCAAGTTTTGTTCTGAATTTTTCTCGTGAAGATAGGGGAAGTTACAGTTAGATTCTGAATTTTTCCAAAGAATAGGAAAAATTTTCATTTGAATTTTGAATTTTTTCCAAAGAAGTGAAAAAAGTTCAAGTTCTCATCTGAATTTTTCAAGAGTTGATAACGTACCCTAAAAATAGTGGAAACAAGACAAAGTAATGGAATAAAATGTTTTTATTGAAATAACTGTGTGTTTAATATCATTATAAGGAATGAACACCTTAAATCTACTCATATAAGGATTCGTCAAGTTTTCGTCACATATTCCCATTTTGGGGAGTATACACACGTTTTAAAAGCCTTGTCATACATTTCATTATCGATAATACTGGCTTCATGGACTGAATCTGTTGGTAAACCCACGATGGTAGCAGTAACTTTTTTTGATGCTTTGTTTTTCGTCAATTTATCTTTATTCTCCTTTCTGATTATGTCTGCTAGTGCTCTTTATTTTACTTGCCGTTTCACTGTCTATTACGACGTTATTTTTACATAGTTTTGCAATTTTGGCACCTGGACAGGATATGGTTTATGATACTGATAGAACGGTAAGCCTGTCTTCTTATTTTCTTCTTTTGAATGCTAGCCCCAGAAAGATGGTGATATGATCTATAAACGGTTAAAATGTTACCAGTGGCATAAACAAGAAGTTGGCCTTCGTTATCAACTAAAAGTTTTATGTTCGGATTCTCTTTGAGCACTATCAATTCTTGGAATTTAACTCCGGTATATCCACCACTAGCAAGGTTGAATTTTTAGGTACTTCTATGGAATTTACCTTCCTGCTGTCATGGAAACGCACACATAAATTTCCAATAAGATTCCCATCAATAGTTGTTTCACAGTTCAGATATTTTTCTTTCTCGGCATTCAATGCTACGAAAAATTTATCATGAGTGCACGCTTTCTTGAAATATTTTAATTTCACCTTTTAAAATAAGATTTGAGTGTTTATCCTTCCAACGTACATATGATAATTCTCTAAAACGAACAATAAACTAGCTATAGTTGATAAGCAGCCATAGCTTACAACGGAGGTAGTCACAAACAAAAGCTTGGAAATATTTGAACTTTGGGCTGAATTGGTGGAATCAGAATTATGGAATCGGGGTTAGAAGTGGGGAATCCAGAATTGACATAACCGGAGCCGGATTTAGAGTTGGGATCGGATAGGGCATAGATGGAGCTGAAGTCGGTTGTACCGGGTCGGAAGACAGCAGAATTAAATGTGAAATCATTGTAACCGAGGGTAAATATATCATGACATTTCTTAGGGACGATGAAGGGATGCCAGAGGGTGCCAGAGGGCTGTGGCACGGTGGTGTGAATTGACATGGTGTGAATTGACATCACCTAGGTTTTGGTTGCAGAAACAGGAATCAATGGATTGATTATAAGTTTTTAAAAAAAGAAATGTCTGAAGATGTCTTAGGAATGAAGATGGGATGTCAGAGAGTGCCAAAGGACAAAGAATTTTTTGCGGTAAGGTGGTGTGTATCGACATGGTGTATAATTGAGGGTTGGGTTGCGAAAAACATGAATCAATAGATTAAATGCGTGAATTTTTACATGACAATATCTGGAGAATGTCTTAGGAATGATAATATGTATCATAGAGTTGTCACGGGACACCCATAATGTGGCAGGTTGGCGTGATTTGACATGCCATATTACGAAGGGCTGGGTTGCTAAAAAATGAACCAATGGATTCAATGCGTGATTTTAAACTGGAAAATATCTGAAAAATGTTTTAGGGATGAAGATGGGGGTATTAGAGGGAGTCAGATGGCTGGTAATATTGCAGCAAAGGATGGGAATTGAGATGGTGTACTACGGATCGTTGGGTTGCGAAAACAGGGACCAATGGATTTAATATGTGATTTTTAGCAGGAAAATATCTGGAAAGTTTCTTAGGAATGAAGGTGAGGGCATCATAGAGTTCCAGAGGACCAGTAATAGTGTGGCACTGGTCGGGAATTGTCGGGAAATAATAACAATAGAAAATACATCCATTGGGGGTATTTAAGCGTTAGAAAAAATGCATAAATGGTGATGACGGGTGTCACAAGGTGTCACTATGCTGCCAATTTTATAATAACACTGGAAAGTATGAGTTTGCTCGTTCTAGACATGCTATAGACATGTTATATATCGATATGGGGGTATTCAAACATTAGAAAAAGCATAAATGATGATGAAAAGTGTACAAGGTGTCATCATGCTGCCAAGATTTATAAAAACTGTGGAAATAAGGAGTAGGCTCGTTGAAGAAATATTTTAAGTTCTGTCTGGTGTGAATTGCCATGGAGAATCACATTCTAGCAGTGAAATGCCGAGTTTCTGCTGTTAAAAACAGTATCTAATTTAGATTCAGAAGCTTATTTGTGGAGGTAAAGGGTTGAAAATGTCCTAAGGGTGATGAGTGAGGCATGCCACGTGGATGACGGAGGGGCAGGTGTGTAAAGCTGAGATAGTGTGGGGATGCTTTGTGGAGCATCATGAAAGGCTTGGCTTGCGAAAAAAACTTGAATCAATGGGTTGAAGCATAATTTTTAACAAGAAATGTCTGAAAAATATCTTAGGAATGATGAAGGGGCCAGAGGATGCTATAGTGCAGTAATAGTGTGGCATTGTGGCGCGAACTTCTCGAAGTGTCACACTCTAGCAATGAAATGAAATTCCGCTGTTCAAATAAAAAAAGTGTGTGATTTAGATTCACAAGCTTATTTCCGGTGGTAAAAGGTTGAAAATGTGCTAGGGGTCTCGAGGACGTAGATGACGAAGGGGGCAGGTGTGTAATGCCACGGTGGTGTGGAGTATTTTGGAGGTTATAGTGACAGGCTTCGCTTACAAAAACTTGAATCACCGGATTGAGGCATAATTTCTTAACAAGAAATGTCTGAAAAATTCTTAGGAATGATTAAAAGGGTGTCAGAGGGGCAGTCAAATAATTTCTTTGTGGCGTTAATTGCTTGGAGTACCACGTTCTAGCATTGAAACGCCAAGTTCTCGCTGTGTTATAAAAAGGGTTTAATTTAGATTCATAAGCTTATTTTCAGAAGGAAAAGGTTGAAAATGTTCTAGGGGTGATGAGTGAGGTGCCACGTGGATGGCAGTGGGGCAGGTTTATAAAGCTGTGATGGTGTGAGGGTGTTTTGCGGAGCATCATGATAGGCTTGGCTTGCGAAAATTTGAATCTCCGGATCGAATGTGTAATTTTTAACAAGAAATGTCTGAAAAATGTTTTGGAAGTGATGATGTGATGTCAGAGGTGCTGCAAGGCATTAATAGTGTGGCAGTGTGGCGTTAATTACAAGGAGTAGCATGTTCTATAGCTTAACAGTTAAGGTGGAGGCGTTAAAGAACTTTTTCAACGGAGAGGGGACTGAAAATCGAGCTTGCACTCAAAGAAACGCTGTATTTCGTTAAGGGCTCTCAGAAATATCCAAATAGTGCCCAGAAATTTACCTCTAATATCAACCCTCCCTCCCTGAAAGTGCCTGCTAGGACCCATACCTTTCTTTTATTCACGCATGTTTATGTTTTTTCTGTTTGTCAGGTTTTTAACTGCTTTTTGTGTGTTTTACTAATGTTGTAAGTTTGTTTTTATTAAAAAATTTGTCTGTATATAACCCTGTGTCTTTTTTAGATTCCTTGTTTAGGACGAATCTACAATACCTAAGCGTTTCCGCAATTTAAGCATCTTGTAGTCCCCTTTCGCCCTTATTACTAAAAACACATTAAGAACAATCAATAATATTATCTGCTATCACTCCTTAAAAAGCATTTCTTAATGAACTGGTGCAAGTTTAGGAAATAGATATTCTCCCTCGGCGCGCCAATTATCACAGATGTAAGAAACACGTCATTCTAGCATGCGTGAAAAATGGGAATTTCTTTCATATGGAGTAGGTTATTTCTAGAATATATTAGCTAGGAAAAATTAATGAAAATATTCAGCTGCTTCCGACGCTTCGGGCGTTTTTCTATTGAATGGATTGACCTTCCGAGTCCTACCGAGGACAAAGAACTAAAGAAAACAACGTCTTGAAAAAAAGAAAAAACCTTGAAAGAAAGAAAAAAAACACATTGAAAGAAAAACAAGAAACGCCTTGAACATCTCGACGAAAAATAGAATTTAAAAAAGTGTTACGTGACATTGATGTGTGCACTGCCATTACGTAACATGAGCGCTGTCAAAATGCAACAGCCACGTTTGCGCCGTCATTGCGTAAGATGTGCATCGTCATTACGCAACATGAACGCCGTCATTATATAAGATCCATATGTGTGCCGTCATTACGCAACAAGTGCGCTGTCATCATGCAACACCAACGTGTGTGCTGTTATAAGTTATTTCCGATAAATCCACTATGTTACGCATGTGTCCCAACTTCAATTACGTAGGTTAAAATCCCCTATGATATAACATGTCACGTACGATGGGATCATCTATATTAAACACGGATTTCATGGGAATCTTGCCAGCTGTGTTCCTTCTAATACTGAAACAAGATTGCGTCACCCGGTCACGGTAATAGGGCATGTCGTGGAAACCTATGAGAATCTGCTAGGAGTGTCGTGACGTAACAGGGCATGCCCTGAAAATCCCGGGAGGGTATGTCATGGAAATCCCACCAGGGACGTCGTGACGTAATAGGGAATGCCTTTAAAATTCTATCTGAAACTGCTATGGCTGTCATGACTTAACAGGGCGTCGTAGGAATCCTGGCTTTGGGCGACTTAGAATAGATTGTAGGGATACTACTGGGGAATAGCTGCATATTTTCACGGTGTTGGGAAATATTAATAGTCTTGGCTCAAAGAAATGTGGTATTTTCGTTTAAGGCTCTCGGAAATAGCTCAATTGGGCTTATTTTTAGCTCTAATATTAGCCCCTCCCTCTGTAAATGATTGATAAAAGCCCCCATCTGTCTTTAATTTATTGCAGTTTTTTGTTTATAGTATATCCTTTTATAAGTTTGTTTTTAAATTTGTCGTGTTTTTAACTGCAATTTCTGTGTTTTAATTTGTTTTTATTAATAAATTTGTATTTGCAAAGCCCTTTATCTTTTTTAGATTCCTTGCTCCAGGATAAAGCTTCAATACCCAATAATTTACTCAATTTAAAATCTAGAACCATAATTACGGGATCCCTTTAAAAGGGGAGGGTGTGTCTTGCCAAAATGTATACACTGAAGTAACACCTGGTCATGGAAAAATGGGTGTGTCTCCCATGGCGTCACGGGAATCTTACTATGAGGCTTCCAGAATCCATAGGTCTTCTGGAAATCCGATTGCGTCATCAATATTACATAGGTAAACATTGATGTAAGACCTGGTCATAGAAACAGGGCATATCATAGGAACCCTGGTACCTCTGTCCAAACTGAGACAAAACAAACATAGGAGATTCTTATTGCCGTGTAATTGGCTATCATGTAGAAAGTATTTCTCTATACAAAACTTTGGAAACAGCCTACTGGTCCTGGCGTCTGGGGCGTTGTTTCGTTGGATCTAAATGAGCTTCCGAGTCAAAATATGGTAAAAAACATTAGAATATAATAATACTTTTAGAAAAAACGCATTGAAATGGAAATCAAGTATTAGGTAACAACCCACGTATGTATCCTCTTCAATTAAAAGCAAGGGATTCCCTCATGGACTCTGAAGAAACGGTTCACGTGGGAATGCCTCATCTATAAATATTCCCCCTTACATAAGAATTAAAGAAGAAAGCCTTGAAAGAAAGAAAAAAGAAACGCCTTCAAAGAAAAAAGAAAAGAAATGCCTTGAAAGAAAAAAGATGAAATATCAAAAGTAATATGTGACAGTGACGTGTGCGCTGTCATTACATGAGATTGCACTGTCATTACGTAAGATGTGCGCTGACATTACGTAATACCCATATATGTGCCGTCATTACCTAATACCCACATGTGCGCTGTCACTACGTAAGATGTGTGCTGCCATTACGTAAGGCCAAAATGTGTTCCGTCATTACGAAATAGCCATGTGTGCGCTGTCATTATGTAATACCCACGTGGGAGCCGTTCTCAGTTACAAGTGGGGATACCCCACTGGTTCCTAAAGCAAGGTTACACAAGATTGCGTCAACTCCAGTTACTAAAGACCTGCTGACCATTTAAAAGTCGGACATCTTTAAAATCTTGGGTGTTGTGGGAATCTTGCTACCTGTGTTTCTTCTAATACTGAAGCAAGATTGCATCATCCATATTACATAGGTAAACATTTATGTAACACCTGGTCACGGAAACAAGGCAGGTAATGGGAATCCTGGTCCCTGTGCCCTGGAAACTGGGGGTGTGTTGTGTTACGTCACCGGGACAAACGCTTGAAATCCTGGTGCCTGTTTCATGGAAATCCTGGTACCTGTGTCATGGAAATCCTATGAGCATCTGCTACCTGCGTCATAGAGTCTGGAACCCCCTCACTACTGATAACACCAATAAACTAAGTCAAAGCCTTGGTATTCCATATTTCCCAGCTATTCATTTATACGCTCCTATCCCCTATTAAATAAAATAAAGTTTTTTCAACAGATATTTTGTCAACTGAAATTAGAAGCAACATTAAAATTTAAATGGACAGATATTATTCCGAATATGAGGGAGGCTGCCCACTCCTTAATCTCTCGCCTTTGCGCTAAAGTTTGCTTCGAAAAACCTTTACATTCCAACTAAATGGCCCCAGTGTTTCAGGAATCGTTCTTAAAGAATTGGGGTACAAAAAGTCAAACTATAGTGTAAAAGTGAAGGATTGAGAAGGGGGCTGCCGCCCTTATATGTGAAATAATTTCTGTCCGTTTTTAATTTGATGTTGCTCGTTAGTGTCAGTTGAAAAAACTGGCTTATTTAAAAAAGTTCTCATCGTTTTTCAAATTGGGCTGAAAAACCAGCTACCTCTCTCCGTAGAAAATTTTCCAAGCAAGATTCTTCCCACAAAAATTACCATTAAAATTATTTAATTTCGGATTATTTTTCAAATCATGCCGGGAATCTCTCCTCGATGGAAAACTTTCCTAAGACAACAGAAAAAAATCCCCCCAATATTCCAGTCCCCACTGAAAATTCCCCCCGGACAAATCTCCCAGAACATTCTCTTCACATGTAAAACTGAGCAGCCAAAGAAGATTAAGACAAATAAAAATAATTTTGTATACGAATTCTGAGAAATTTCACCCATGTAAAATTTCCCCCAAAAAAATTCTCGCGGAAATTTCGTAACCACGGAAAATTCTCCCTGTGGAAACCCCCCGAAAAAATCTCCTAGCAAAATGTCCCTATATTTCCCAAGAATAAATGCTATATAAACAATATGCAAATTCTATAGTTTGCAGCCCTTTCCCCAGGAGCTTTGGGAGTTCTTGTCGTCCTAAGACGCACATTTGTTGGACCTTTTAACTATACTGAATCATGTTGCTACTTTGAAATTATGTTGGGAAAACCGGCATCAGAGGGGGGCTAATTGCCCCCCAAACTTTTTGGTCACTCAAAATGAGCAGTAGAACATTTAATCTTGACTCGCACGGATCATCTTTCGACCTTCTAAGACCACTTGTTCGATAAAATCACCCCTGGAAAAAAACAACAAAAAAACAGATAAACATCCATCTGTGATCTTTCTTCTAGCAAAAAAAAAAAAAACAAAACAAAATAAAAAAACATATTTTTGTAGATATGAGCTTGAAACCTCTACAAAATGGTTCTGTGCTATTTTGAATCTGAAAGTATGATTTTCGTTAAGATCACTTGCCTTTTGCCAAGGGTGTTTTCCCCCTTTTTAAAAAATAAGGCAAATTTTCTCAGGTTCTTAGCTTTTGACGAGTAAAATTAAACTTAAAGAATCAGCATAACATTTGGAATCACCAAAAAAAGCCAATTTTTTTTTACACATTAATTGTTATAAAAATTCCTTTTTTTAGAGGTTTGGTTACTATTGAACCGATTCGATTTTTACTTACAGTTCGTTGCCACGAACTGTTTGATGACTGATTTCAACAAGGTTTAACTAAAGCGACCAGCTATCTGATCACAAATATTTCCATTTAAGTCTCTGATAAAATATTTCACTTTTTTATTATGACTTTTGAACACTTTGCTGTTTCGTCTCGTGTAGCTAAGAATTTTTTACGAGAATCCAAAGTAAACAGGAAACTTAACTTTGTTTATGATCAACATTCTGAAGTACTTGCGATTCAAACTTACTAACATAGCACGCACCCTCTTTGCCGCTTTCAAAAAGAAAGCTGGCAAATTATCAGTTTATTCATTTTTATGCTCATTTAGTGTTTCTTCCTCAAGATGTTAATGATTTTATTTTTGGGCTAGTGGCAACCCTGTTTTGTGTTTGCACGTTCCACTTCCTGGACACAAGAAATATATGTCTCTTCATTTTTGACGCTGGTGATAAATTTGGTAACTTCATGGTCAACCCTCAAAAAAGTATTTACAATAATTAGGTTCATTCCCATCATAAAACTTCAGCAAGCTATTCGTCTTTTTCATTTTTGAATTTTAGCACATAAAAAAACATTGAGTCATCAGTTATATTGCATAATATAAATTAGGTAAGCGGTCAAATTTAAATTAAACCGCAATGTGGACTAGTATTAAGTCAGACACACTGTAGATAAATTTAGATACAAAACAAATCCAAATTTTTATGCAGTGGTCTGACATCAGAGGGAACATACTAGCTGGGTTGCCAGCCCTGGTGATGGCTCAATATTTCTAGCGATTTTTCATATTGCCTAAACAAAAAAAAAAAATTACTAAATCAGCACATGAATCACTAGATCACTGAAAGAAATCTCTAAGAAATTATTAAAATCTAGTGATTTTTTCACTGGGCAGCAACCCTGCATACTAGTATTCCCTTAGTAAAGAGTGTCTCCCACATGTTATTTGTTAGTTTGTTTTTTCTCTGATCAGCAGAAGTGTTACAGAGGGGACCGAGTGGACCTCAGATTTTGACTGGGAGCAAGGGCTATGTTTTTTGTCTCTAATCCATTATGATGTTTTTTTCGCTATAAGCCCTAATGGGGCCTTTATTCAATTGTGACTTTGGGGAGGGGCCTGCGAGAAGGGAGCTAAACACTTTGTTCCAGTCTGCCTATAAACTGAACCTAGCCATTTTAATAATTAAGATTATCTATGTTTCCTCCTCATTTCGTTTCAGTGATTTTTATTCCAGTTTTTTTTTACTAGTTTTTGGCCTCTAGAACTAAGGATTAGACTATATCGGTTTTGAACCACAGCCGAGGTATATATAGATACCTCTGCTGTGATTTTGAACGCTGAAGCTACACAGATGTTAAAGAGTATGTGTAAAAACTTGACTTGAGGTAGGAGAAAAAGGAGGATTTGGACACATGGCTGGAGGCGCTCAAATTGCATATACACACGATTGACAGTGACCTCTTCCCCGGGAATACGAAGAATGCTACCCTGTAAGTTGTTTCTAACTCTTGGTTGGCAAGCATGCCTTTGTATTTTGGAATGGTTTTTCATACAAAGCGTTAATTGAAGTAAGCTATTGGGAAATAAGTCATGCTTTCGCCGATGATGTTTAGTCACTTTTGGTGGCTTATTATAGGCAAACCACGCCCTTATTTATTTCCTGGATTGTGTTGCCGCTGCTTAATTAACAATACATAAAACCGCAACTGCAAACAAATCAATCACTTGTTATCATAATTAGCTAATCTTCACGAATCTGTCACATGATTATGATAACTTATGCCTTTAACACCAATAAAACAGAATTTTGTCCAGTTGTTCCAACTTTTTTTTTTAAAGTTTTGATCAAAGTTGGTAAAGTCTTCATTTCCCCTTAGATTCTGCATTGGGTACTTTGTCGAAGTTAGAGATGCTTGCCGGTTTTTTTTTTTTTTTTTTTTTTTTTTTTTTTTTTTTTTTTTTTTTTTTTTTTGTTTTTTTTTATGAAAATGTTTTTTTGGAATTTAGTTACAATCTATTTTGTTCAATGAGTGCATGCAATGATACAGTTCAAAACGAGAGAGTGAATGTTTGGGTAAATGTGTGAAGTTTTGATGTTAGATTTTGAAATAAGCCAGACTTTTTTCCTCCACAGTTAGAACTTATTTTTATAAGCTCTTTTAAGTCTTGCAAGCCGGAGGTGAGTGAAGGTAGGTGCTTGAAAACACTTTCCCATGTTCCAACTTGCGTTTTTGATCCATTTGATCCATAATTTTGTAACGTTTTTGATAAGACGAAAAAACGTTTGGAAATTTGCTGGAATATTTTCAAAAGTTGTGGCTTATTTTTGTATACATTTTTAAACCTAACAAGTAGAAATGGAGTGAAGGCTGATGCTTCAAAACGCTTTCCTAAGGTTCAAATTGCGTTTTTAATCCCTTTTATCTATAATTTGAAAGTTTTTCGGCTAGACAAAGAAACTTTTGGAAATTTGTTGGAGCCCACTAAAGAGGTAGGGTGGGGAAATCTCTGGAATAGAAACCCAAAGACGCCTAGCGCAAGATTTTTCTTTCTATTAATATGAGAAATTTTCTGATTTTTTTTAGTTTATCGACAAATCAAAATATTTTACTTCAGTTTTGGGGTTTTTAAATTTCTTTCTCATTGAATAAAAAATATTTTACAATTCAATAGCCAGGCATGTACAATTCTTATTTCGAAATTTTGTTCATTCTTCGCATAATTACCCTGTGTATGCTGTTAGGGAAAGTTGGAGTAAATCAAGACTGATGAATTCTGAAAATGTTATCCATAATCCCCTTGAGAGTTCAAAAAATTCCTACTCCAAATTCTTGTGCTCTTCTATTGGAATCACGGACTTATTAATGCAAGGAACCATTCGTACCTTGGTACCCTGAAGTGAGTTTTCGCAAACACACCTCTATCCTATCCCTGGACGACCAGAGAGATATCAGGTCTGCCTACTGCTGTTGGAGGGGTCTAACGAAGGGATGTAACGATCAGAACGTCACCACCTTACGCAATAGATTACCAGAAGAGAAGACAGTGGCGTGAGCTGGAGAAGGGGAATTGACTCTCCACTCTCTTAAGATTAAAAAAAATACTTTTTTAGGAGTAATTTCATTTAAGAAATCTCTGTCAATGAATCTTGAATCGTTGCTTTAAAGCTAAAGCCCAGGTTATGGATTTGATCAACACTGCATTTCATTTACATCAAGCCTGTGCATTATCTTAGGAACTGTGCAGCTGCGGAGGAAGAGAAAAAGGGAGATGATTGTCCTGTACTTCCGTGTTAAAAACTGTGTTCTTTAATTATATTGAATTAGCTGATGTATTTCATTAAGCCAGTTATTCCTCAAGAGTATTTCGGAAAGAAACCCCAAACAAATCCATCTTGTTGCTGTTGTTTGCAATCTTGAGATTCTAACAAAAAAAAATGTAAAAGCTGATTGGTTCTTTTGTATGGAATTTTAAGCTACTAATAAGCACGAAAAGTTTCCGAGTTGCAAGTAGTGAAAATTAACAGAAATGTCAGGGGGAGGGGCAAAATGTATTTTAAAAGTCCTGGGGAAGGGGTTATTGTTTTTTCAATTTTTCGATGAAAAAATACATGAAAAAAACATTTTTCACTGAAATTTGATATAGAATTTTTTTCAAAACCTAGAACCAAACAAAATATTTTTCAAAACCTAGACGGGAGTAAAAAATCTTTGGAGGGATGGCAAACACCCCCTAAGGATCATAATAGAGGGGAGATTGCTCCCCCAACGCTTTGCAAAATACTTTTTTCGGTATTTTCAATAGAAAACGAAAAATACTACAAACAAGAGTTTGGGTATCGCCTCCTTCTCTCACTGTAAATATCTAAAACCAACTGTGCCATTGCCGCTTTACTGAAAACCAATTTTATTACAAATATTTTCTTTTCTACTTAATATTGAAAATAAACATTAAAATTATTGTAAAATTTTGAACTGATGAGCTTTCAGCAATCAATGTCATTACGCATCAATTATTCAGTTTAATTTATTAGTTCTTTCTATAGCTGTTCAAGACGAATATAATTTCACTACAAACAAGAGTTTGGATACTGCCCCCTTCCTTAACTGTAAATAAAAACCAAAAGCCTACTGCGTCATTGGTGCTTCACTGAAAACAAATTATATTACAAATATTTTCTTTTCCAGTTCTTACAGCATTGAAAAAAAAATTAGAGTGAAGTAAATTCTTGAACTGATGGATTTTTCAACAGCTAATATCATTATATATCAAATATTCAATTTGATGTTGTTTATACTTTCCAAGACTGTTCAAGACGCATGTAGTTTCCAGTAAAGCGCCAATGACGCAGTAGGTTTTAGACTTTTACAGTGAGAAAAGGAGGCGATAACCAAACTCTTGTTTATAGTGATTTTTGTTCGTTTCAAGCTTGATTTGCATATTTAATTTAAGTTCCACTTGTTTTAAGGTTTATTTATTGATTTACATTAATATATTTTGTATGTTTGTTTACATTGATTGTTTATTTAATTTCTGCTCGTCTTAAGTTTCATTTATACTTCAATAGCAAAATATTTTTCTCGTTTTAAGCTTGATTTTCATATTCAGTCTAAGCATTACTCGCTTTAATATCTATTTATTCATTTATATTATTACTTGTGTCTTTTTTCCTATGACTGTTTATTTAATTTCTGTTCGTTTTGGGTTTCATTTAATCTTTACTAGTAATTTCTGGTCGTTTTGAGTTTGAATTTTAACAGGTTTTTTCTTTTCTTTTCTTTTTTTTTGTTTACTTTTCTTTGAAAAACTTATTTTTCGGAAAGTTTTTTTTATATTAGTTTTTGTTCATTTTTGATTGCAAAAAAGTTTCAAGTTTTTAAAAATTCCTTATTTCAAAATCCAGCTTTAAAAAAATTAAATCTTCATCAAAGTATCAAAACTGATATCAAAGTAACAATATCAAAGTGAAAAAAGTTTGCTCCTTTGAAATGAGCCCTCTTTAAAGTTTTTTTTTTTACGACGACCTCTTCTATATGAAGTGCAACAGGTACAAAATAAATGGAGTGTGGGAAGAGGCTAGCTGCTTTCCCATCACTTTTTACTCTTAAAAAGTGAATTACAACTTTTAATTTCCAATCGAACGAGTCCTCTATGAATTTTATACGAGCATCCATTCCATAGTAAGCATATATGCCCCCAGGGCATAAGTTACAACGTCTACCCTCGGGCCCTGGGGGGCTCTGCTGACACCGCAGTTTATGTTATCTGAACTTTGAACTATTTTTAACAAAATGCTTATCTCAAAATTTTTATCCGATGTATTTAGGGCGTGGAGGGTGGGGGAGCTAATTGCCTTCCAATCTCTTTTGACTCTTAAAAAGTGAACAAGATCTTTCAATTTCCAATCAAATGAACCCTCTCCAAAGTTTATATAAGGGTCCTTCCATAAAAACGATATATGCCCCCAGAGCATTACTTACAACACCTGTTTCCGGGCCATGGGGGGCTCCGTCGACACAGGAGTTTTTCTTATCTGACCTTTGAAGTATTTTTAATGAAATGCCTATTTTAAAAATTTTATCGGATAAGCTTAGAGAAAAAAAGGGTTTGTGGGGGGGGGGGGCTAGTTACCCTCCGATATCTTTTTAATCTTAAAAAGTGAACTAGAACTTTCAATTTCCAATCAAAATTAGCCCTCTCTGAAGTTTATACGAGCATCCCTTTCATAAAAATAATACGCGCCCCCAGGAAAACACTTACAACGCCTACCCCCTGGGTCCTGGGGGTTGTGTTAACACCGGAGTTTTTGTTATCTAATTTTTGAACAATTTTTTAAAACTGGCTATCTCAAAATTTGTAGCGGATGGGTTTGGAAAAAGAAGGCGTGGGGGAGGGGGGCTAATTGCCCTCGGGTATCTTTTTACTCTTAAAAAGTGAACTAGAACTTTCAATTTCCAATTAAATGAGCACTCTCTGAAGTTTATACACGCATCCCTTTCATAAAAACCATACGTGCCCCAAGGACAACACTAACAACGCCTACCCCCTGGGTTCTGGGTGTTTTGTTGACACCGGATTTTTGTTATCTAAATTTTGAAGAATTTGTAAAAACTGAACAATTTATAAAAGCGGATGGGTTTGGAAAAAGAAGGCGTGAAGGGGGGGGACTAGTTGCCTTCGGATCTCTTTTGGATATTAAAAAGTGGACTTGAACTTTCAATTTCCAGTAAAATTAGCCCTCTCTGAAGTTTATACTAGTATCCCTTTCATAAGAACCATATATGCCTCAGGGCATAAGTTACAACGCCTGCCCCCGGGCCCTGAGTGTTGTGTCGACACCTGAGTTCTTGTTATCTGACTTTTTAACAATTTTTTTACTTAATGGCTATAACAAATTTTTTATCAGATGCATTCGGGAAAAAAGGGACGCGGGGGGTCTAGTTGCCCTCCAATCTCTTTTGACTCTCAAAAACTGAACTAGAAATTTCAATTTCCAATCAAATTGGCCGTCTCTGAAGTTTTTACGAGAATCCCTTCCATAAGAACCATATATTCAGCCAGGGCATAACTTACAACATCTGCCTTCGGGCCCTGGGTGAATGTGTCGACCCTGGAGTTTTCGTTATATGGTCTTTCACCTATTTCAAAAAACGACTATCTCAAAGTTCTTATCAGATGGATCTGAGAAAAAAAGGGAGTGGAGGGGGGGAGGGAGGTGCTGGGTGCCCTTCAATCTCTTTTGACTCTTAAAAAGCGAACTAGAAATTTCAATTTCCAATAAAATGAGCCCTCTTTGAAGGTTATACGAGTATCCCTTCGATAAGAACAATATATGCCCCCAGGGCATAGCTTACAAACGCCTGCCCCGGGCCCTGGGGGTTGTGTCGACACGGGAGATTTTGTTATATGATCTTTAAACTATTTTTAACATATAGCTATCTCAAAATTTTTATCTGATTTATTCGGGAAAAAAGGGCATGGGAAAGGGGGCTGGTAACCCTCCAATATCTTTTGACGCTTAAAAAGTAAACTAGAACTTTCAATTTTCAATCAAATAAGCCCTCTCTGAAGTTTATACGAATATTGTTTGTATATGAACCATATATGCCCCCAGGGCATAATTTATAACCCTTACCCTGAAGACCTTGGGGGGGGGGGGGTGTCATGCTCAAAGATATAATTTCCAGAACTTTCAACTACGTTGAACAAAATGGCAAATATGTCAAAATTTTGATTGGACGTGTTTGGGGAAATGGTGGATGTGGAAGGGGTTTTAGTTGCCTTCCAATCACTTTCGACTATTAAATAAGGCACTAGCCATTTGAATTTCCAATCGAATGAGCCCTTTTTGAAGTTTCTATGACAACATTTTCTATAAGAACCTTATATGCCCCCAGGGTATAACTTTCAACCCTTGCCCTGAGGGCTGTGGGGGGAGGGGGGGTTGTCATCATCCAAGACCTAATTTCCAGAATTTTCAACCACGTTGAACAAAATGGCTATCTCAAAATTTTGATTGGATGCGTTTGGGGAAAAGGTGGGCGTGAGAGGGGGGATAGTTGCCCTCCAATCATTTTCGACTATTAAAAAGGGCACTAGCCCTTTTTCAGAAATCAACTAATGGCTATCTCAAAATTTTGATTGGATTTTTTTTGGGGAATGGTGGGCGTGGAAGGGGGTTCGTTGCCTTCCAATTACTTTTGACCCTTAAAAGGGCACTAGAACTCTCGATTTCCAATTGAATGAACCCCCTTTTAAGTTTTAACGACGACCCCTTCCATATGAAGTGCCTCTGGGAAAACCTCTGATTAATTAACTTATTTTTGGATCAAAAATGTTGAAAATACCCTAGGGAGTTGATGAGGGATTGATGCCACATGGATGATGGAAGGCTGGGGTGTAATGACATGGTGGTGTGGAGCGTTTTGTAGGGCATCATGATTGCAAAAACTTGACTTGGGTTGCAAAAACCTGAATCACGGGATTTAAAGGCATAATTTATATTATGAAATGTTTGAAAGATATCTGGGGGGAGATGAGGCGATGTCAGAGGGGTGCCGCAGAGTAGTAATAGTGATCTATTGTTGCGTGAATTGCTTGGAGTATAACTCTCTAGCAAAGAATCAGTGTGCAAGTAATAAAATACTGTTTAATGAGATTCACTAGCTTATTTTCGGAGCGAAAAGACTGAAAATGCCCTAGGGGGTTTATGAGGGATTGGGGCCACATGGATTTTAGAGGGTGGAGGGGGTGTAATGTCATGGTGGCGTGGAGTGTTTTATGGGGCATCATGATAGGCTTGGGTTGCAAAAGCGTGAATCACAGGGTTTAAATGCATAATTTTTATTATGAAATGACTGAAAAATGGCTTAGGAATGATGACGTAATGTCAGGGGGGTGAGGGCTGAGACAAAGGAGGTTATACAAAAATTGGGAGTTCTGTTGAACGAGGGTTGAGTTAAACGGGGTCAGATACACGGTTATAAACATGAGCTTGGCTTGCGAAAACTTGAATCACGGGATTTAAAGGTATATTTTTTTTATTATGAAATGTTTGAAAGATGTCTCGGGGGAGATGGGGCAATGCAAAAGGGGTGCCACCGAGCAGTAATAGTGTGGCATTGTTGCATGCGTTGCCTTGAACTAGTACAATCTAGAGCTTAAAGATAAGGTGGGAGGCGTTAATTGATTTTTTTCGGAAGAGAGGGACTGAAATCTAACATTCCTGTAAAAGAAACAATGTATTTCGTTAGAAGTCCTTCAAAAACACCTCTTAATGTGGTTTAAATGTACCACTTATATCAGTTCGCCCTCTCAAAATAATTGTTAGGGGGGGGGGAGTTGTCAGCCGTACATTGTCAGGATATTGTGAAATATTCATAAGTTTAACTCAAAGAAAACGGGGTATTTTCCTTAAAAGTTCTTAATAGAGCATGAATTTGCATCTAATATCAGTGATATCCCCCTAGTATTGCATGCTAGGATGTGTTTTTCTATAATAGATGGTTTCTAAAATATATGTTACGATAAGCCTCTTTTCAGGTTTTATTTTTTTGGAGTGTTTTTAACTGCTTTTTTATATGCTTTTAATATTGAAGTAAGTTGGTTTGAAATAATAAAATAATTATTTACAAACTTTGTTTTCAAGATATATTGCTTAGGGCGATTAAAGGGTTTGCACAATTTAAGCACACTGTAGTCTGTATCACTATAAGTACCTTGAGTGCAGTTGTCTCCGAAAGCTTGGCAAATTTTGACAGTAACACACCGTTCTAGTGTGACAAAAATGGGGAATCTTAGGTGTCGCGCAATAGGTTGATTTTAGAATATAATGAGTAGGACAAAATATTAGGAATGGCTTGTTAGTCCTCTCGGTTAGTGCACAAAGCCTTTGGAAGAAAATTGACCTTTCAAGTTTTGGCGGGGTCAAGAACTAAAGAATAAAAAGAAACAAGTAAAGAAAGAAAAAAGCTTTGAACGTTTCGGGCGAAAAATAGAATGCCATTAAGTTAAAAGGAAGAAAAAATGTGTTGAGCGTTTCGTGCGAAAAGTGAAATGTCATAAAGGGTCTAATCTGACAGTGATTGTGCACCGACAAAACGTAAGTCGTGTGCTGGCGTTACATAAATTGTGTGCCGCCATTAAAGTAAAGGAAAGAAAAAACGCTTTGAGCGTTTCGGGTGAAAAAATGCCAAAAGTATTACATGACAGTGATGTTTGCGCAATCATTACATAATGTGTGTGCTGTTGTTACGCTATAAGTGGGGATTCCCCCATGGGTTCCTGTCACATGATTACATAGAATGTCATGTGACGTCATTGAAACCCAGAGGGATGTGTCAGGGGAGTCTTGAAAACTGTGTTTCCTTTAATAGAATAGATGACCGCATTGCACAGGTGTGACGGTTTGAGGGTTTTGCAGCTCATTTTTCTGACCCTTTAAAATCCCATGTTAATTTCCTATTATTACTACTTATGTATTATCCCGACCACAATCCAATTAATCATATGCATACACGTGGAATTCCGGCAAGCCTGCCAGGGGTGGGAATCTTGCTGGGGGCGCGCTCGAAATTTTACCAGGGCGTGCTCGGAGTCTTGCTAGGGGCTCTCATGGTATTCTTGCCAGGGGCTCTCTTGGAACTCTTGCCAGGAATGGGAATCTTGCCAGGTGACCACTAGAAACAGGGATGCCGTGACGTCAGACGGCATGCGCTTGGAATCCAATGATTATTTCCCTATTGATGCCGTGACGTCAAAGGACTCTCAATGGAATCTTGCCAGCTGACCGTATTGTACAGGTGCGAGGGTGTGTCGCGTGACGTAACAGGGCTCTCGTGGGAATCTTGCCAAAGCTCTCATAGGAATCTTGCCAGGGGCTCTTATGGGAATCTTGCCAAGGGCTCTCATGGGAATCTTGCCAGGGGCTCGTATGGGAATCTTGCCAGGGGTGTTGTGACGCCAGAGGGCTCTCATAGGAATCTTTCCAGGGGTCGGAATCTTGCCAGGTGACCGCTAGAAACAGGGATGCCGTGACGTCAGAGGGCATGCCGTAGAAATCCTATGTAAAAAGGGAGGGCATGTCCTGGGAAGCAGAGAGGGCTCCGGTCGGAATATTAGCAGCTAACCGCTAGAAACAGGGATGCTGTGACGTCAGAGGGCATCCCGTAGAAATCCTATGGGAAAAGGTAGGGCATGTCTTGGGAAGCAGAGATGGGATAGTACTAGCATAGTTCAAAGGTCAAATATATATTCTTTTGGTGATGACATGACCTTCCATAGTCCCGGGGGAAAGGGCTGTATGTTACGCAATTATGGTGATATAAGGGGAATCATATCAAACCAATGGGCCTAGAAGATCAGCAGAAGACTCAAGTAGTTATCTAAGTACCATTTTGCATGCGCCCCTAGGAATTCCCATGTTATTTGCCGAGACAATGGATTTGCTTGCCTTATGTTCCTTGGTGTCTTTCCAGAGCATGTACTTATGGGTTTGGGTGGATTATGTTCCCTCCCATGCTATTTTAAGGGCTTATGTTCCCTCCCATGTTATTCTAAGGGTTTATATTCCCTCCCATGCTATTTTAAGGGTTTATGTTCCCTCCCATGCTATTATAGGAGCTTATGTTCCCTTCCATGCTATTCTATGTTCCCTCCCATGCTATTCTATGTCCCCTTCCATGCTATTCTATGTTCCTTCCATTGTTATTCTATGGGACCTCTACACGTGATTAAACACGTTATGAAACTATGTGCTATTTGCTTATGTCCCGTTGTTACCATTCCAAACGAGTGGGGATTCCCCGGCTGTTCCTAAACATTGCAAAAAAGATAACAGTATGAACGGGGATTCCCCGCACAAATTTGTTTCAACTCCAAGTTTTTCAACCAGAGTGTTTTTTTTTTCGAGCTGACACCTGTTTTTTAGGCAGCCAATCAGAGAACTGCTTAACAATTCGTCATTGAAACCCCATATAAAATGTTCATGCTTTGGAATTTAATTTTCATTATGTATTAGCATATCGAGCATAGTACACTGGATTTTATTAACTCTGATACAATGGATATTTCTATTTTCAATGTGAGTACACTTTCATTCTTTATTTCCAAAAAAAATTGTTTTACTAGTAAATTCAAATTTCAGGGGGACTTAGCCCCCCTCCCCTCCAACAATACAAAACCTTAAGAATATAATGAGTATATCCGATAGAAAACGCTAAGTATGCTTTTTTCTATTATGTAAATAAAATCTCTCCTCCACAGCTATGTTTACAAGTTTTAATTGTTTTGAAAAACAATTCTTTTTCGTTCAAAAATGTCCATTTTCCAATCCTGCATTTAAAATGTGCTGTCATAAAACGATTTGTGTTTAAGCTGTTACCAAAGAGGGGATGATTTCAAAACAACATTTGGCATACGCCTTATCTGAATTAAGAAAACAAACGGCGTTTAGAATTACATGTTTCCGTTCGTTTGTTTTCTTAATTCAGATAAGGCGTATGCCAAATGTTGTTTTGAAATCATCCCCTCTTTGGTAACAGCTTAAACACAAATGGTTTTATGACAGCACATTTTAAACGCACGATTGGAAAATGGATATTTTTGAACGAAAAAGAATTGTTTTTCAAAACAATTAAAACTTGTAAACATAGCTGTGGAGGAGAGATTTTATTTACATAATAGAAAAAAGCATACTTAGCGTTTTCTATCGAATATACTCATTATATTCTTAAGGTTTTGTATTGTTGGAGGGGAGGGGGGTTAAGTCCCCCTGAAATTTGAATTTACTAGTAAAACAATTTTTTTTTGGAAATAAAGAATGAAAGTGTACTCACATTGAAAATAGAAATATCCATTGGATCAGAGTTAATAAAATCCAGTGTACTATGCTCGATATGCTAATACATAATGAAAATTAAATTCCAAAGCATGAACATTTTATATGGGGTTTCAATGACGAATTGTTAAGCAGTTCTCTGATTGGCTGCCTAAAAAACAGGTGTCAGCTCGAAAAAAAAAACACTCTGGTTGAAAAACTTGGAGTTGAAACAAATTTGTACGGGGAATCCCCGTTCATACTGTTATCTTTTTTGCAATGTTTAGGAACAGGCGGGGAATCCCCACTCGTTTGGAATGGTACCAACGGGACATAAGCAAATAGCACATAGTTTCATAACGTGTTTAATCACGTGTAGAGGTCCCATAGAATAACAATGGAAGGAACATAGAATAGCATGAAAGGGGACATAGAATAGCATGGGAGGGAACATAGAATAGCATGGAAGGGAACATAAGGTCCTATAATAGCATGGGAGGGAACATAAACCCTTAAAATAGCATGGGAGGGAATATAAACCCTTAGAATGACATGGGAGGGAACATAAGCCCTTAAAATAGCATGGGAGGGAACATAATCCACCCAAATCCATAAGTACATGCTCTGGAAAGACACCAAGGAACATAAGGCAAGCAAATCCATTGTCTCGGCAAATAAAATGGGAATTCCTAGGGGCGCATGCAAAATGGTACTTAGCTAACTACTGGGGTCGTGGCAGTTTCGGGAAAAATTTTTCGACACAAATTGTGTCGTAGGATTTCTGACACGATTTGACAACGTCTGCAAAAAATTTCCTAGAGGATTTTCAGCGAGGATGGAATTGTCCGGGTCCTATTCTCCATGTGGATTGGCGGGGGAAATTTTACGTGGGAAGAGCTCTACTTTGAGGAATTTTCTGAGGGGGAGGGAATTTTCCATGAGGGGAAGTTTGATTTTCCGACATTTTTTTAAAAACGATCAAAAACTGAATAAAAAACAAGTTCTTTGAAATAAAAGAAAGGAGCAACAATAAAACTTAAAACGAACATATATTATGTCGTATATTAGGGGAGCTGCCCCCTCCTCCATACTCGCTCTTTGTGCTAAAGTTTGACTCTTTATCCCGATTCTTTAAGAACGACTCCTGAAAACGAAGGGCAGTTTAATTACAATAAGAAGTTTTTTTAAAGTACTAGAGAACTTTAGCTTGAAGAGTGAGGTGTTGAAGATGGTACAGCCCCCCCCCCAAAAAAAAAATTAATAAATATGCATAGGTCAGGCTAACAATCACAGTCTTTAGGCCGATTATGTTTGAAAAGAAAATTAAGTCGAGAATCAAATGGTATATTTATTTAATTTGTATCTAATTAATGTCGCATAAATAACAAATCCTAGGCTGTTCAAAGTGTAGCTTTATTTGATTCCTGATTCAGCATTGTTTCAAAACATAATTTTCACCTCCTTAAATAGACATTAGTAGGTCAGGTAATCCCTAAGGCTATATTTATATTTTCTTTTTTCCAAATTGGCATTATTTTGCAGTAAGAATCAATGATATTAGCCAGGAATTGGGGCTACTGAGAAGGAGACACAATTTGAAAGCACTTCTTCCATACTTTACTCCCCCTCCCCCTTTGTTAGGAAATATATAGCCCAAATTATATATTTCTTGTGTGTTTTTCTGTTCCTTGATTTTGTCATAATTGATCAATTTATAGGTACACAGTGAAAAAAAAGTAACACATGACAGAATGCATGGGACATTAGGGGGTAGGGGTTAAAGTGTAGTCAAAGTTAATACTTTTCTCCAAAAGTTATTTACCTAGTCTAAAGCTTAACACTGTTTCCCCAACATTTATTTAGTTAGCCTAATCTTGAACAATTTTTCAACTATGTTATGATGCCAGCTACAGAAATTTAATCAAGTCATGCTTTAATATTTTAAGAGCAATTTATGTAATCAAACAATCAGCACATAATGAAAAACATATTGCATAGTAGAATATTACAGTCCTTGACTGTAAGAAAAAGGAAGAAAAGCCACCAAAAGCAAATGGAAATTGAGAAATTAAAGAACAAAAAGTTGCATAATCAACATTTTGAAAAATAATTTGATTTATTACTTCTTGATCGATTAGTTTTGCCACACGACCTTCAAAATCATGTACAACTTTTTGTGTCTTATAAAATATCCCGGCCTTATCTGAAAAACGGTCAGAATTCAAATTAAAAAAAGTTTTTTCAACTGAAAGTAAAGAGCGATATTAAAACTTAAAACAAACAGAAATTATTCCGTATATTAAAGGAGCTGCCCCCTCCTCAACACCTCACTCTTTACGCTAAAGTTTGACTCTTTGATAAACCTCTACTTTTAAAGTAAAAAAAATCATTAGCATAAAAAACAAGGCGTGGAGGAGAGCACAGACCTTTTCATATACGGAATAATATCTGTTCGTTAAATGTCGCTCCTTACCATCAGTTGATAAAACTTGTTTTTTTCTATTTGATGAAATAAAGAAGGATACTTAAAACGTATCAGAGCGTGTACTTGGGTTCACGAAGCACAAAAGGAAAAACAAGCTCGGAAAGCTGTAAAACAGTCTGTGTCATGACCGGAGCGAGCGATACCGGCCTGACACAGCAGACAAGCTTGAGTAAGCATCAAGGACTGATAATAAAAGGAAGATGATTAATTTATAAAAAGAATCAACTGACAGAGTGCTTGTCCCCGATAGCTATCTGAAAAAAAAATCAGAAACTTCTTTGAACGGATAGAGAACATGCTAAACGTCGGCGTAAACACTTCCGGGAACTTCTAAATCTCACTAGCGTTTCCCATGTTCCTCCAGTTGCCCCAAAAGGAAAATGCAGAGAAGATGAGAAGAAATACAACAGTTGAAAAATATTAGGCCTTGTCGACTCTTCTTAGTCCTCTTAGAGATCTATTTGTCTATGTGAGATAAAATCATACATTTCCTAACAATTAGAAGCTCTTCGTACTTTTACCAATGTACAAAAAAATCTGATAAAGATGTTTTGTAGTTCAAAGAAAACTATATATATTCAGATAGAGGATAACAAAAGAAAATACAGCATCACTTTCTCAGTATGCTGCAGTATAACCAATTTATATATTATTTCTTATTGCATTAAATAAATAAAACAAGTTTTTTTTTAACTGAAAGTAAGGAACGACGTTAAAACTTAAAACGAACAGAAATTATTCCGTATATGAAAGGGGCTGTGCCCTCATCAACGCCTTGCTCTTTACGCTAAAGTTTTTATTGTTGAAAAAATAGAGTTGTGAGAAAGTCAAACTTTAGCATAAAGAGCGAGGCGTTGAGGAGAGGACAGCCCCTTTCATATACGGAATAATTTCTGTTCGTTTTAAGTTTTAACGTCGTTCCTTACTTTCAGTTAAAAAAACTTGTTTTATTTTATTTTATTTTTGAACGTTTTTTAATTAATGCAGGTTTTGATTTTGGCTCACCGTACATTAATAATGACAACACAATGTTCATATTAATTTTACTTTTATTTGGTTAAATGACTTTCTCGAAACTTGTTTAATTTTATTTACTAACGTTTTTATTAGTAATAAATATACGTAACTTACAAATTAACTTACGTAACGAAATTCTATATTCATATATTTTTAATACGTATATTAGGGGGCTCGCCCCCTAGTCAATACATTGCTCATTAAGCTAAAGTTCAAATTTTGTTCAAATTCTTTAAAAATGACCCCTTAGTCACAAAGGCCTTTAATTAGAATAAATAGCTCTTATGAAAGTACTAAAAAAATATTTGGCTTAAAGAGCGAGGTATTGACTAGGGGGTGAAACCAATCATATACGAAATATTTTCTGTTCTTTTTAAGTTTTGATGTTGCTCCTTACTTTCAGTTGAAAAACTTGTTTTTTTTTAATTTAATTTCTGATCTTTTTTTAAAAAAATGCTGGGAAATCCGGCGCCCCCTTCATAGCAATGTCCCTTCCCCCATGAAAACTTCCTTCATGGAAAGATCCTCCTACATAAACCCCAACCCACCGTCCTCCCCCAATACCAGAAAAATCCCCCCTGAAAACGTCTGTATACTTCCCAATAACCAATACTATGTGTTAACATTGGGTAAAGTTCATAACTTTCAGCCCTCTCCCCGGGTCTTCGGGGGATTAAGTATTCCTAAAAGACATAGCTATCATATTTTCGACCATGCTTAACAAAATCGTTATCTCAAAATTTTGATCGGGTGATTTTGGGAAAATATGTGCGTGGGAGGGGCCTAGTTGCCCTCCATTTTTTTTGTCACTTAAAAAGGGCACCAGAAATTTTAATTGCCCTTCCAATGAGCCCTCGCACGATATTCTAGGACCACTGGGTCGATACGATCACCCCTGGGAAAAAAATAAAACAAAAACAAATAAACACGCAATCCGTGATCTTTCTTCTTGCAAAAAAAATGCAAATTCCACATTTTTGTAGATAGGAGCTTGAAAACTCTACAGTAGGGTTCTCTGATACGCTGAATATGATGGTGTGATTTTCATTAAGGTTCTATAACTTTTAGGGGGTCCTTACCCCTTTTTTTGAAAATCAGCCAAATTTTCTCAGGTGCGCAACTTTTGATGGGTAGGACTAAACTTCATAAAAATCATATATTTGAAATCAGCATTAAAATTTGATTCTTTTGATGTATCTATTTGTATCAAAGTCCCGTTTTCTAGAGATTCGGTTACCATTGAGCCGGGTCGCTCCTTACTTACAGTTCGTTACCATGAACTGTTTGATTTGTTGGTTTTACAGCTGCATTTCATTCATTCATTCAAAAACGCAGGAGAGCTATGACGGCACAGGATACCACCTGAATTCACTGCGATCTTAAAATGTGCTTATAACAGTAGGGAGCCAGGTATTACTCTGACTGATACATAATTTATTCAAGGATTATTGATCGAGTCTAACGGGTCATTGAAACCCGTTTCAAGGTCGATTTATTTGTTGTTTCTAGGTGTAATGACTCCGGGGCGAAGTTTGCACATGCGCATTGAATTCTAACGGGAACAATGTATTGATCCACTCAAGGGGAACTGGATTTCTGAGAAACTGATTACATAATTGACGGTGAATTATTGATCCGCAGGGGAATTGAGAAACATTATGGCTTCTTTGATCTTTAGGTCTGAGAGATATTAGGTCTTTAGTGACAAAGATAAATTGATATTCTATTTTTAAATATGGCGTCTCTGATCTTTAGGCTCAGTGATAAATTCGGGAATTCTATCGAAGCCATAATAGTGTAACCAAAAACACCTTACAGATGAAGAGATTAACGCGGGAAATGGCTTCCTAGGAATTTCAAATGTGACAGCGCAGGAATGCCGAAACAAAGGAACACGCAGAAATTACTTTTAGGGGATTATTTGGGCGAAACAGCTTGAGATATTTTACAAGATGATTTAGGCGAAACAGTTTGAGACATTTTAGAAGACGATTTGGGGTGAAACTCTGTGGTCGTTATAATACACAAGTTCCATTTGAACAATGTTATGAGGTCCCCTACCCCAGCCCCAAAGGGCCCCCAGGTTTCTTTGAGAAAAATTTAGAATCTTTAGCAGAAAACTTGCTACTTCTTACAGAAAACTTGTTATCACTGACGAAATATTGCTACTTCTAAGAGAAATTTTATAGTTGTAACTAAAACTCTGTTAGTATTAAAGAAAAAATGGTTAATGTGATGAGAAAATTTGTTATAGTGAAGAAAAACTTGCTACTTCTGACAGAAAACTTGTTATCAGAAACGAAAAAATTGTTACTTCGAAGAAAAATCTGGTATCTTTGGCAGAAAACTTACTACTTCCTACAGAAAGCTTGTTATCACTGACGAAAAATGGTTACTTCTAAGAGAAATTGAAAGTGTTAAGTAAAAGTTTGTTAGTATTAAGGTAAAAGTTGCTATTTCGAGGAGAAAATTTTTCAGTGTCAAGGAAAAATTGCTACTTCTAACAGAACAATTGTTATCATAAACGAAGAAGCTATTATTTCTAAGAAAAATTTGGTATCCAAAAACAGAAAAATTGTTAGTTCTAATATAAAATTTGTTATCACTGACGAAAAAATTATTACTTCTAAGAGAAATTTGATAGTATTAAGTAAATGTTTGTTAGTGTACAGGCAAAAGTTGTTACTTCGAAGAGAAAATTTGTTAGTGTGAAAGGAAAGCTTGCTACTTCTGACAGAAAACTTGCTATCATAAACGAAAAAATTGTTACTTCTAAGAAAAATTTGGTATCTATACCAGAAAGCTTATTAGTTCCAACAGAAAATTTGTTATCGCTGACGAAAAATTGTTACTTCTAATAGAAATTTGATAGTATTAAGTAAAAGTTTGTTAGTGTTCAGGAAAAAATTGTTACTTCGAAGAGAAAATTTGTTAGTGTGAAAGGAAAGCTTGCTACTTCTGACAGAAAACTTGCTATCATAAACGAAAAAATTGTTACTTCTAAGAAAAATTTGGTATCTTTGACATAAAACTTGTTAGTTCTAACAGAAAATTTGTTATCACTGACGACAAATTGTTACTTCTAAGAGAAATTTGACAGTTGTAGCTAAACCTCTGTTAGTGGTATGGAAAAAATTATTACTTTGATGAAAAAATTTGTTAGTGTTAAAGAAAACTTGCTACTTTTGACAAAAAACTTCTTATCATGAACAGAAAAAAATTACACTTCTACGAAAAATTTGATAGTTTTAAGTAGAAGTTTGTTAGTATTGAGGAAAAAGTTGTTACTTCGAAGAGAAAATTTGTTAGTGTTAAGGAAAACTTGCTACTTCTGACAGAAAACTTGTTATCATAAACGAAAAAATTGTTACTTCTAAGAAAAATCTGGTATCTTTGGCAGAAAACTTATTATATCTTCTAGAAAACTTGTTATCACTGGCGAAAAATTGTTACTTCTAAGAAAAATTTGATAGTATTAAGTAAAAGTTTGTTAGTGTTCAGGAAAAAATTGTTACTTCGAAGAGAAAATTTGTTAGTGTGAAAGGAAAGCTTGCTACTTCTGACAGAAAACTTGCTATCATAAACGAAAAAATTGTTACTTCTAAGAAAAATTTGGTATCTATGACAGAAAGCTTGTTAGTTCTAACAGAAAATTTGTTATCGCTGACGAAAAATTGTTACTTCCAATAGAAATTTGATAGTATTAAGTAAAAGTTTGTTAGTGTTGAGGAAAAAATTATTACTTTGATGAGAAAATTTGTTAGTGTGAAAGGAAAACTTGCTACTTCTGACTGAAAACTTGCTATCATAAACGAAAAAATTGTTACTTCTAAGAAAAAATTTGGTATCTTTGACATAAAACTTGTTAGTTCTAACAGAAAATTTGTTATCACTGACGACAAATTGTTACTTCTAAGAGAAATTTGACAGTTGTAGCTAAACCTCTGTTAGTGGTATGGAAAAAATTATTACTTTGATGAAAAAATTTGTTAGTGTTAAAGAAAACTTGCTACTTTTGACAAAAAACTTCTTATCATGAACAGAAAAAAATTACACTTCTACGAAAAATTTGATAGTTTTAAGTAGAAGTTTGTTAGTATTGAGGAAAAAGTTGTTACTTCGAAGAGAAAATTTGTTAGTGTTAAGGAAAACTTGCTACTTCTGACAGAAAACCTGTTATCATAAATGAAAAAATTGTTACTTCTAAGAAAAATCTGGTATCTTTGGCAGAAAACTTATTATATCTTCTAGAAAACTTGTTATCACTGGCGAAAAATTGTTACTTCTACGAAAAATTTGATAGTTTTAAGTAGAAGTTTGTTAGTATTGAGGAAAAAGTTGTTACTTCGAGCAGAAAATTTTTTAGTGTTAAGGAAAAATTGCTACTTCTGACAGAAAACTTGTTATCACTGACGAAAAATGGATACTTCTAAGAGAAATTTGAAAGTGTTAAGTAAAAGTGTGTTAGTATTAAGCTAAAAGTTGCTACTTCGAAGAGAAAATTTGTTAGTGTTAAGGAAAACTTGCTACTTCTGACAGAAAACCTGTTATCATAAATGAAAAAATTGTTACTTCTAAGGAAAATCGGGTATCTTTACCAGAAAACTTGTTAGTTCTAAAAGAAAATATGTTATCACTGACGAAAAAATAGAAATTTGATAGTATTAAGTAAAAGTTTGTTAGTGTTGAGGAAAAAATTATTACTTTGATGAGAAAATTTGTTAGTGTGAAAGGAAAACTTCCTACTTCTGACAGAAAACTTACCATCATAAATGAAAAAATTGCTACTTCTAAGAAAAATTTGGTATCTTTGACATTAAACTTGTTAGTTCTAACAGAAAATTTGTTATCACTGACGAAAAATTGTTACTTCTAAGAGAAATTTGACAGTTTAAGCTAAACCTCTGTTAGTGGTATGGAAAAAATTATTACTTTGATAAGAAAATTTGTTAGTGTTAAGGAAAACTTGCTACTTTTGACAAAAAACTTCTTATCATGAACAGAAAAAAATTACACTTCTACGAAAAATTTGATAGTTTTAAGTAGAAGTTTGTTAGTATTGAGGAAAAAGTTGTTACTTCGAAGAGAAAATTTGTTAGTGTTAAGGAAAACTTGCTACCTCTGACAGAAAACTTGTTATCATAAACGAAAAAATTGTTACTTCTAAGAAAAATCTGGTATCTTTGGCAGAAAACTTATTATATCTTCTAGAAAACTTGTTATCACTGGCGAAAAATTGTAACTTCTAAGAAAAACTTGATAGTATTAAGTAAAAGTTTGTTAGTGTTCAGGAAAAAGTTGTTACTTCGAAGAGAAAATTTGTTAGTGTGAAAGGAAAGCTTGCTACTTCTGACAGAAAACTTGCTATCATAAACGAAAAAATTGTTACTTCTAAGAAAAATTTGGTATCTTTAACAGAAAACTTGTTAGTTCTAAGAGAAAATTTGTTATCACTGACGAAAAATTGTTACTTCTAATAGAAATTTGATAGTATTAAGTAAAATTTTTTAGTGCTGAGTAAATAATTATTACTTTGATGAGAAAATTTGTTAGTGTGAAAGGAAAACTTGCTACTTCTGACAGAAAACTTGCTATCATAAACGGAAAAATTGTTACTTATAAGAAAAATTTGGTATCTTCGACATAATACTTGTTCGTTCTAACAGAAAATTTGTTATCACTGGAGAAAAATTGTTACTTCTAAGAGAAATTTGATAGTTGTAACTAAAACTCTGTTAGTGTTAACGAAAAAATTATTACTTTGATAAGAAAATTTGTTAGTGTTAAGGAAAACTTGCTACTTTTGACAAAAGCTTTTTATCATGAACGGAAAAAAATTACACTTCTACGAAAAATTTGATAGTTTTAAGTAGAAGTTTGTTAGTATTGAGGAAAAAGTTGTTACTTCGAAGAGAAAATTTGTTAGTGTTAAGGAAAACTTGCTACTTCTGACAGAAAACTTGTTATCATAAACGAAAAAATTGTTAGTTCTTTGAAAAATCTGGTACCTTTGGCAGAAAACTTATGACATCATACAGAAAAATTGTTATCACTGACGAAAAATTGTTACTTCTAAGAGAAATTTGATAGTGTTAAGTAAAAGTTTGTTAGTATTAAGGTAAAAGTTGTTACTTCGAGGAGAAAATTTTTTAGTGTTAAGGAAAACTTGCTACTTCTGACAGAAAACTTGTTATCACTGACGAAAAATGGATACTTCTAAGAGAAATTTGAAAGTGTTAAGTAAAAGTTTGTTAGTATTAAGCTAAAAGTTGCTACTTCAAAGAGAATATTTGTTAGTGTTAAGGAAAACTTGCTACTTCCGACAGAAAACCTGTTATCATAAACGAAAAAATTGTTACTTCTAAGGAAAATCGGGTATCTTTACCAGAAAACTTGTTAGTTCTAAAGAAAATATGTTATCACTGACGAAAAAATAGAAATTTGATAGTATTAAGTAAAAGTTTGTTAGTGTTGAGGAAAAAATTATTACTTTGATGAGAAAATTTGTTAGTGTGAAAGGAAAACTTCCTACTTCTGACAGAAAACTTACTATCATAAACGAAAAAATTGTTACTTCTAAGAAAAATTTGGTATCTTTGACATTAAACTTGTTAGTTCTAACAGAAAATTTGTTATCACTGACGAAAAATTGTTACTTCTAAGAGAAATTTGATAGTTGTAACTAAAACTTTGTTAGTGTTAAGGAAAAAATTATTACTTTGATGAGAAAATTTATTAGTGTTAAGGAAAACTTGCTACTTTTGACAAAAAACTTTTTATCATGAACGGAAAATAATTATACTTCTACGAAAAATTTGATAGTTTTAAGTAGAAGTTTGTTAGTAATGAGGAAAAAGTTGTTACTTCGAAGAGAAAATTTGTTAGTGTTAAGGAAAACTTGCTACTTCTGACAGAAAACTTGTTATCATAAATAAAATTGTTACTTCTAAGAAAAATTTGGTATCATTGGCAGAAAACTTGTTAGTTCTAACAGAAAATTTGTTATCACTGACGAAAAATTGTTACTTCTAAGAGAAATTTGATAGTATTAAGTAAAAGTTTGTTAGTGTTGAGGAAAAAGTTGTTACTTCGAAGAGAAAATTTGTTAGTGTGAAAGGAAAACTTGCTACTTCTGACAGAAAACTTGCTATCATAAACGAAAAAATTGTTACTTCTAAAAAAAATCTGGTATCTTTACCAGAAAACTTGTTAGGTCTAACAGAAAACTTGTTAACACTGACGAAAAATTGTTACTTCTAAGAGAAATTAGATAGTATTAAGTAAAAGTTTGTTAGTGTTGAGGAAAAAAGTATTACTTTGATGAGAAAATTTGTTAGTGTGAAATGAAAACTTGCCACTTCTGACAGAAAATTTCCTATCATAAACGAAAAAATTGTTACTTCTAAGAAAAATTTGGTATCTTTGACATAAAACTTGTTATTTCTAACAGAAAATTTGTTATCATTGAAGAAAAACTGTTCCCTCTTAGATAAATTTGATAGTTGTAACTAAAACTCTGTTAGTGTTAAGGAAAAAATTAGTACTTTGATGAGCAAATTTGTTATTGCTAAGGAAAACTTGCTACTTTTGACAGAAAACTTTTTATCATGAACGGAAAAAATTATACTTCTGCGAAAAATTTGATAGTTGTAAGTAGAAGTTTGTTAATATTGAGGAAAAAGTTGTTACTTCGAAGAGAAAATTTGTTAGTGTTAAGGAAAACTTGCTACTTCTAACAGAAAACTTGTTATCATAAACATGTGAAAGGATGAGTACTTCAAGTTGTAAAATTGGCTTAGGATGGACATTAAGAAAGGAACTTGTCCTGAAAAGATATAAAAAAGCCTTTTGAAAGTATTGCTTAGTGTTGGGGTATGCAAAAAGCCATAAAGTAAAGTTGTGTGTGAAAAAGATGAGTACTTCAAGTTATAAAATTGGTTTACGAAGGACATTACATAAATAAATTGTTCTGAAAAGATATAATAAAGCCTTTTGAAAAGTATTACTTGATGTTGGGCTATGCAAAAAGTCGTAAAGAAGAGTTGTGGAGAAAAAGGTGAGTACTTCAACTTGTAAAATTGGCTTAGGAGGGACATTACGTAAAGAACTTGTTCTGAAAAGATATAATAAAGCCTTTTGAAAAGTATTGCTTGGTGTTGGGGTATGCAAAAAGTCGTAAAGTAAAGTTGTGGGTGAAAAAGATGAGTACTTCAACTTGTAAAATTGGTTTAGGAAGGACATTACGTAAAGAAATTGTTCTGAAAAGATATAATAGAACCTTTTGAAAAGTATTGCTTAGTGTTGGGGTGTGCAAAAAGCTGCAAAGTAAAGTTGTGGTGAAAAAGATGAGCACTTCAACTTGTAAAATTGGTTTAGGAAGGACATTGCGTAAAGAACTTTATTCTGAAAAGATATAATAAGCCTTTTGAAAAGTATTGCTTGATGTTGGGGTATGTAAAAAGTTGTAAAGTAATGTTGTGGTGAAAAGGATGAGTACTTCAACTTGTAAAATTGGTTTAGGAAGGACATTGCGTAAAGAACTTTTTCTGAAAAGATATAATAAAGCCTTTTGAAATGTGGGGGCCCTTCTGTTTCTCAATTGTACAAAAAAGTATTAAAAAATGGTGAGGGGGGTTCTTTGGGGGCCCGGGGGGTCTTTGGGGGCCCAGGTTTTCCTTTGGAGGTGCCGGAGAGCCCTTTGGGGGCACCGGGGGGCCCTTTGGGGCCCGAGGGGCCCTTTGGTGTTGGGGTAGGGGACCTCACAACATTGTTCAAATGGAACTTGCGCATTATAACGACCACAGAGTTTCACCCCAAATCATCTTCTAAAATGTCTCAAGCTGTTTCGCCTTAATCATCTTCTAAAATGTCTCAAACTGTTTCGCCCAAATAATCCCCTAAATGTAATTTCTGCGTGTTCCTTTGTTTCGGCATCCCTGCGCTGTCACATTTTAAATTCCTAGGAAACCATTTCCCGCGTTAATCTCTTCATCTTTAAGGTTTTCTTGGTTACACTATTATGGCTTCGATAGAATTCCCGAATTTATCACTAAGCCTAAAGATCAGAGAAGCCATATTTAAAAATAGTATATCAATTTATCTCTGTCACTAAAGACCTGATATCTCTCAGACCTAAAGATCAAAGAAGCCATAATGTTTCTTAATTCCCCTGCAGATCAATAATTCACCGTTGATTATGTAATCAATTTCTCAGAAATCCAGTTCCCCTCCGGTGGATCAATACATTGTTCCCGTTAGAATTCAATGCGCATGTGCAAACTTCGCCCCAGAGTCATTTCACCTAGGAACAACAAATAAATCGACCTTGAAAAGGGTTTCAATGCCCCATTAGACTCGATCAATAATCCTTGAATAAATTATGTATTAGTCGGAATAATACCTGGCTCCTTACTTATAATAATGGTTTTGTGGACAATTTGGGGTGACATTTTGCCAGTAATCGGAGCAACAAAGGAAGGCATCGTAAAGCTGTCAGAGAGTGATCATGTGTCACCGATAGTGCTGGTATCAAAGCCAGATCAGACGGTGCCGTTTTGTGCCGACTATCGTGAACGAAATAAAATTTTGAAGCAGAATTGTTACCCACTACCTGACTGGTGGTTTTAAAAGTAGCTACAGACCAAGTGGTAGATCATTCAAACGACTTTCACGAACGAATCACTAAGCAAAAATCAAGATTGTGGCCAACTAGTCAAATATCATACAGATTACTGTTGAAAAAGACTAGTTAAAGTTTGTCGATAAGATTAAATACTAAGAATCAATGCTACACCTAAAGGAGGGTAGGAAAGAAAAGTAACCACACGCTCTTGAAAAGAGTAGGGAGCGTGTAACAATCTTATTTTTAAGCCCATGGTTTTGTTTTTGTATTAATAAATTCTTGGAAAAAATGCACATTTATTGTTTTCGACTTTTTATTCTCCCCGTTTTATTATCATACAATTCTATTTACTCTTATGCAGATATTTAAACACTTTATTTCTTATCAACTAAGCCCTTTCGGTTGTGACGTGGTTACTACATGATCAATTCTTGATACGATATTACCCTATTTTTTTTTATTACTTTTATTTAATTAAAAGCATGATAAGTTTTGAGAAATATTGTATTAATGTACTATCATCGGATGCGCGTTTACTGATAAAATTTGGAAGTAACAGAACATTCTTCTAAATTGTCACATTTTGACATTATCACAACACGCACATGTGACAAACTATCATTCAATCAAAAAGTCGGTGAGTTGAGGAAAACAATTCTAAAAAAGAGTTAAAAAATCGATTGCTTATGAAATATCATCCCATAAGAAATATCCATAGATTTTAGAAACCGGAAGGACATAAAAGAATTTACGATGTCCAGTTAATATACCTTACGAAAATTTGTATTATTATTAACACTATTTTTCTGACACAATGCTGCAAATTATTTTGAACTTCACATGAAAAAATAAACATTCAATATTTCTCCTTCTTTAATTTTATATTTTAGGAGAATTGATCAGTAGAAAAAGATTGGCGCTTGAAATGGAACAAGTATTCAAGAAAAACATTGTCTTATCTAAGGTTCAAACCCAAGTTACCACGGCCACTGACAATTGTGCTTACCGCAACGCAATAATGTCGCTTATAACAGTGTTTGTCTTATACTTTTACTGTCCCCAGTCAGCCATTGCTGTTGTTTTATTAATATTACTTAATTAAAGCATGAAAAGTTTCAAGAAATGTTGTATCATTGCATTGTCATCGGAAGTGTATCACTGATGAATGTTCGCAAAAAAATCTGTTTACTTTCTTTGATAGCTTGGATACACTTACGCTATTTTGATTTGGTTAAATTTTAAGAGCAGAAATAACCCCGAAAGTTTGAGTATAATGACCTCAGTCGTTCTTGGGATACTGCTGAGATGCCTTATTGGGAATTAGCATTAACACAGTGCATTTTGATTTAATCTTAAGGCAACATTTAGTTTTTAAACATAATGGGCGAATGAGAGGGTGAACATGGAAGGGAGATTAGTTGCCCTACAATCACTTTCGACTATTAAAAAGGGCATCAGCTCTTTCTATTTTCAATCGAATTAAACCTTTTCGAAGTTCCGACGACAACTCTTTCGATACGAAGTGCCCTTTGTCTAAACAACAACAACAAAAAAATAATACATTATACCCAAAGTGATTTTTACTTTAAAACGTCAAGCCTTCCAATCACTTTCGACTATTAAAAAGGGCACTAGGCCTTTCGATTTCCAATCGAATGAGCCCTTTTTGAGTTTCTAGGACAACACTTTCTATAAACATTTATATGCCTCCAGGGCATAAATTACAACCCTTACCCTAAAGGCTGTTAGGGTGGTTGTCATCCTCTCACACCTAATTTCCAGAACTTTCAAATACGTTAAACAAAATGGCTATTTCAAAATTTTGATTGGATGTGTTTTGGGAAATGGCGGGCGTGAGAGGGACGTTAGTCGCTCTCCAATTACTTTCAACTATTAAAAAAGGCCCTATCCCTTTCAATTTTCAATCAAATGAGCCCCTTTGAAGCTTTTACGACAACACTTTCAATAAAACCTTATATGTTCCCAGGGCATAACTTACAACCCTTGCCCTGAGGGCTGGGGGGGGGCTGTCATTCTCAAAGACCTAATTTCCAGAACTTTCTGCCACGTTGAACAAAATGGCTATCTGAAAACTTTGATTGGATGTGTTTGGGGGAGTGGTGGGCGTGAGAGGGGGGTTTTCAATCTCAAATCACTTTCAACTATTAAAAAGGGCACTATCCCTCTCAATTTCCAATTGAATGAGCTCCTTTTGAAGTTTTTACGACAAAACTATCTATAAAAACCATATATGCCCCAGGGCATAACTTACAACCTTTGCCCTGGGGGCTCTGGGGGGTTTGTCATCCTTAATGCATAGTTTCCAGAACTTTCAACTACGTTGAACAAAATGGCTATGTCTAAACTTTGATTGAATGTTTTTGGGGAAATGGTGGGCGTGAGAGAGGGGTTAATTACTCTCCACTTTCGACTATTAAAAAGGGTAATTTCAATTTCCAATCAAATGAGCCTCTTTTGAAATTCCTACAAAAACTTTCTATATAAACCTTATATGCCCCCAGGGCATAGCTTACAAACCTTTCACTGAGGGCTCTGAGGGGGTTATCATCCTAAAATACTTAATTTCCAGAACTTTCAACAACGTTTGAATAAAATGGATACCTCAAAATTTTGATTGGATGTATTTGGGAAAATGGTGGGCGTCAGAGGGGGTTAATTGCCCTTCAATCACTTTCGACTATTAAAAAGGGCACTAGCCCTTTCAATTTCCAATCGAAAGAGTGCTTTTTGAAGTTTCTACAACATCAATTTCTATAAAAAACATTATATGCCCCCAGGGCATAACATACAATCCTCGCCCTGAGGGCTGTGGGGGGAGGGGTTGTCGTCCTTAAAGACCTAATTTCCAAAACTTTCAACTACGTTGAATAAAATAGCTGTCTCGAAATTTTTATTGGATGTATTTAGGGAAAAGGTGGGCGTGAGAGAGGGGTTAGTTGCCCTCAAATCACTGTCGACTATTAAGAAGGGCACTAGCCTTTTGAATTTCCAATCGAACGAGCCCTTTTTGAAGTTTCCACGACAAAGATTTCAATATAAACCTTATATGCCCCAGGGCATAACTTACAACCCTTGCCCTGAAGACTGTGGGGGGGGGGAGTGTCCTGCTCAAAGGTATAATTTCCTGAACTTTAAACTGCGTGGAACAAAATGGCTATCTCAAAATTTTGATTGGATTTGGGGGAAATTTTGATTGGCTTGGGGGAAATGGTGGGCGTGGAGGGATTTTAGTTGCCTTCCAATCACTTTTGACTATTAAAAAGGGCACTAGCCATTTAAATTTCCTATCGAATAACCTCTTTTTGAAATTTCTACGACAACGCGTTCTATAAAAACCTAATATGCTCCCAGGACATAACTTACAACCCTTGCCCTGAGGGCTGTGGGGGGGGGGGGGTCGTCATCCTCAAAGATCTAATTTCCAGAACTTTCAACTACGTTGAACAAAATGGCTATCATGGAATTTTGATTGGATGTGTTTCGAGAAAAGGTGGGCGTGAGAGGGGTGTTAGTTGCCCTCCAGTCACATTAGACTATTAAAAAGGGCACTAGCCCTCTGAATTTCAAATCGAACGAGCCTTTTTTGAAGTTTCTACGACAACGCTTTCTACAAAAACCATATATGCCCCCAGGGCATAGCTTAAAACCCTTGCCCTGAGGGTTGTGGGAGAGTGTCCCCTCAAAAACATATCTTCTATGATAAAATCAACTACACTGAACAAAATGGCTGTCTCAAAATTTTGATTGGATGTGTTTCAGGAAATGGTGGGCGTGGAAGGGGTGTTAGTTGCCCTCCAATCACTTTCGACTATTAAAAAGGGCACAATCCACTCCATTTTCCAATTGAATGAGCCCTTTTCGAAGTTTCTACGACAACTTCTTCGATACTAAGGGCCCTGGTTTAAAGCAAAAAAATAATAAATAATACATTATGCCAACATCGTTTTTATTTGCCCCCAGGGCATAACTTTAAACCCTTGCCCTGAGGGTTGTTAGGGAGTGACCTCCTGAAGAACCTATTTTCTATCTGGAAATCAACTACGCTGAACAAAATGGCTATCTCAAAATTTTGATTGGATGTGTTTGGAGAAGTGGCGGACGTGGAAGGGGTGTTAGTTGCCTTCCAATCACTTTTGACTATAAGCAAGGGCACTAGCCATTGCAATTTCCAATCGAATGATCCCTTTTCGAAGTTTCCACGAAAACTCCTTCGATACGAAGTGCCCTGATATGGAAAAAGAAAAAAAATAAATTGTGCCAACATCGTTCTTTACTTAGGCAGCGTGATTGCGCTGCCTATGATCTGGGAATACACTTTTTCTTTAGATTTACCTTGCTACTACAACGTAAAAAAAAGAATCAAGACAGGAAAAACTTAGGTCAGTTGGAAATAAATATTTTTTTTCTTCCTCTCCCTTTCTATTCCAAAAGCACAAAATTTGAAGTCCCTTTGTCCCCTGTGCAGTCCATGGAGTTTCAAGTCGATTCCCCTAGCCGTTTTCAAGGTAAGGCAGATACCGTATTTTGACACTGTATTTAGTGAAGATTTGATGCGAATCAGGTACGCGGGTGATTTCTCGTGTACATCAGAGGCAGCGCTATGGTGTTGCCTATAGTAAAGGCCCAATGTGTTTACTATAGTATAGTAAAGGCTCCAAATGTTTCATTATTTATTATTATTATTTATTTTTTTTTCCCAGAGGCACTTCATATGGAAGGGGTCATCGTATAAACTTCAAAGGGGGCTCATTCGATTGGAAATCGCGAGTTCTAGTGTCCTTATTAAGGGTAAAAAGTGATTGGAAGGCAACTAACAACCCTTCCACGCCCACCATTTCCCCAAACGCATCCAATTAAAATTTTGAGATAGCCATTTTGTTCTACGTAGTTGATTTCCAGATAGAAATTATGTTTTTGAGGAGGACAATCCCCACACAGCCGTCAGGGCACGGGTTGTAAGTTATGGCCTGGGGGCATATAAGGTTTTTATAGAAAGCTTTGTCGTAGAAATTTCAAAAAGGACTCATTCGATTGGAAATTCAAAGGGCTAGTGCCTTTTTTAATAGTTGAAAATTGGAGGTCCACTAACCCCCTATCACGCCCACCTTTTCCCTAAACACATCCAATCAAAATTTTGAGATAGCCATTTTGTTCAACATAGTTTAAAATTCTGGAAATTAGGTCTTTGAGGGTGACCACCTCTTACAGCCATCAGGGCAAGGGTTGTAAGTTATGCCCTGGGGGCATATAAGGCTTTTTATAGAAAGCGTTGTCGTAGAAACTTCAAAAAGGGCTCATTCGATTGGAAATTTAAATGGATGTGCCCTTTTTAATAGTCAAAAGTAATTAGAAACCAACTAACATCCCTTCCACACCCACCATTTCCCCAAACATATCCAATCAAAATTTTGAGATAGCCATTTTGTCCAACGTAGTTGAAAGTTCTGGAAATTATATCTTTGAGCAGGAAAATCCCCCAACAGTCTTCAGGGCAAGGGTTATAGGTTATACCCTGGGGGCATATATGGTTCTTATGGAAGGAACGCTCGTATAAACTTCGAAGAGGACTCATTTGACTGGAAATTGAAAGTTCTAGTTCACTTTTTAAGCGTCAAAATACATCGGAGGGTAACCAGCCCCCCCACGTCCTTTTTTCCCAAATGCATCCGATAAAAATTTTGAGATAGCTATTTTATTAAAAATAGTTCAAAGATCATATAACAAAACTCCGGTGTCGACAAGGGCAAATAAGAAAAATTCCGGTGTCAATACAACCCCCCGGGGCCCAGGGGAAGGCTCTCTAAGTTATGCCCTAAAGGCATGTATGGTCTTTATGAAAGGGATGCTCTTATAAACTTCATAGAGGGCTCATTTTACTGAAAATTGAAAGGTCTAGTTCACTTTTTAAGAGTCAAGAGATTTAAGGGCAACTAGCCCCCACTCCAGCCACTTTTCCCCAAACCCATCAGGTACAAATTTTGAGATAGCCAGTTTTTTGTAAATTGTTCAAAAATTAGATAACAATAACTCCGGTGTCAACAAACACCTCCAGGGCCTGGGGGGTAGGCGTTGCAAGTGTTGTCCTGGGGGTGTATATGGAAGGGATGCTCGTATAAACTCCAGAGAGGGATCATTTGATTGGAAACTGAAAGTTCTAGTTAAATTTTTAAGACTCAAAAGATATCCAAGGGAAACTAGCCCCCCCCCACCCACAAAACCTTTTCACCCCAAGCTCATCCGATAAAATTTTTAAAATAGCCATTTAATTAAAAATAGTTCAAAGGTAAGATAAGAAAAACTCCTGTGTCGATGCAACCTCCCAGGGCCCGGAGGCAGGCGTTGTAAATAATGCTCTGTGGGCATATATAGTTCTTATGGAAGGAATGCCCATATAAACTTCGGAGAGGGCTCATTTGATTGGAAATTGAAAGTTCTTGTTCGCTGTTTAAGAGTCAAAACAGATAGGAAGGAAACTAGCCCCCCCCCCCTCCACTCCCTAAATGCATCAGATAAAAATCTTGAGAAATAAATTTTGTTAAATATAGTTCGAAGTTCAGATAACAAAATCTCAGGTGTTGACACAGCCCCCCAGGGCCTGGGGATAGGTCTTGTAAGTAATGCCCTGGGGGCATATATGGTTTTATGGAAGGGATGCTCATATAAATTTCATAGAGAACTGATTTGATTGGAAATTGAAAGTTGTAATTTACCCTTAAAGAGTTAAAAGTGATGGGAGGGCAGCTAGCCCCCCCCCCCCCCCACACTCCATTTATTTTTTTCCCAGAGGCACTTCATATAGGAGGGGGCTTCGTTTAAACTTCAAAGGAGGCTCATTCGATTGAAAATCGAAAGTTCTAGTGTCTTTTTTAAGAGTCAAAAGTGACTGGAGGGCAACTAGCCCCCCCCCAAGTCCTTTTTTCCAAAATACATCTGATAAAAATTTTAAGGTGGTAATTTTGTTAAAAAAGTTCAAAAATCACATAACAAAAAATTTCCTCAAAACCATCCCATAAGAACTTTGAGATAGCAATTTTTTAAAAATAGTTCAAAGATCACATAATGAAAATTCCGGGTCGACACAACCCCCCAGGGCCCAGAGGCAGGCGTGGTAAGTAATGCTCTAGGGGCATATATAGTTCTTATGGAAGGGATGCTTGTATAAACTTCGGAGAGGGCTCATATGATTGGAAATTGAAATTTCTCGTCCAATTTTTAAGAGTCAACAGAGATCAGATGGTAACTAGGCCCCCTCTCTCCACGCTCTTTTTTCCTCAAACCCATCCGGTAATAATTTTGAGAGAACCATTTTTTCAAAATGGTTCAAAGATCATATAACGAAAACTCATGGGACGACACAATCCTTCAGGGCCCGGGGTAGGCGTTGTAAGTTACCCCTGGGGGCATATACAGCTGTTGTGGAAGAGATGCTCGTATAAACTTCAGAGGGCTCATTTGATTGGAAATTGAAAGTTCTAGTTCATTTTTTAAGAGTCAAAAGGGATCAGAGGGTAATTGTCCTCCCCATGCCCTTTTTCTCCCAAATGCACCCGATAAAAATTTTGAGATAGCCATTTTGTTAAAATTAGTTCAAAGGCCAGATAAAAAAAAAACTCTGGTGTCGACACAACCACCCAGGGCCCGGGAGCAGGCGTTCTAAGTTATGCCCTGGGGGGATATACAGTTCTTATATCCCCCTTACTTATTGATTATACTTATTGATAATACGGTTCTTATTGATTGTTTATTTAATTTTTAGAAATTAAATAAACAATCAATGCGAACAAACATACAATATATATTAATGTAAATGAATAAATAAATCTTAAACGAGTGAAACCTAAATTGAATATGCAAATCAAGTTTGAATCGAGTAAAAATAACTACAAACAAGAGTTTGGGTATCGCCTCACTGCAGAAGCCTAAAACCTACTGCGTCATTGGCGCCTTACTGAAAACTATATGAGTCTTGAACAGTCTTGGAAAGTATACACAAAATCAAATTGAATATTAGATATATAATGATATTAATTGTTGAAAGATCCATCAGTTCAAGATTTTTTTTCACTGTAATTTTTGTTTTCATTTTCAATGCTGTAAGAACTGGAAAATAAAAAATTTGTAATATACGAGTAATTCATTTTCAGTGAAGCACCAATGAAGCAGAAGGCTTTAGGTTTTTACAGTTAAAGAAGGGGCAGTATCCAAATTTTGCTTGTAGTGAAACTATATTTGTCTCGACCAATCTTAAAAAGAGCTAATAAATTAAACTGAATATTTGATGCATAATAATATTAATTGCTAAAAGCTCATCAGTTCAAAATTTTACGATAATTTTAATGTTTATTTTCAATATTAAGTACAAAAGAAAATATTTGTAATAAAATTGGTTTTGAGTGGGTAATTAGCTCACCCTAGGTCTCCTGGTGCTGAGGACAGGTCATGCAAGCTTAGTCTGCATACCTATTAGACGTTTAAACTATTTTTTAACAAAATCTAGATTTTTTTATTGCTGCTGGTGTACGTGGAGATATTTCGCCTTGAAGAAATGTTAGACGCACTCTAATTATTTCTGGCTTCTGAAAAACCCACTAAAAATTTTCTGTTTAATTTCTGTACAGCTGTTGAGCCTGTGTTAAAATTTCCGTAATCACCTTCTCCGTTTGGTAGGAAGTGGAAAAAGCCAACTACAAAAACAAATAACAAGCTTAGAAAGCCTCCCATTCACTAGGAAAGTGCTTTTGCACTGGTTCTTGCTCTGATATTACTTGCTAAGAGCTGGTTTAAGCCGTAAGCTTTGGTTTAAGCTCAACAAAGACATAATTTCCGGACCTTTCAATTACGCTGAACAAAATGGTTATCTCAAGACTTTTATTGGATGTGTTTTGGGAAATGTTGGGCTTGAGAGGGAAGTTAGTTCCCTCCAATAACTTTCGACTATTAAAAAGGGCACTAGCGCTTTCAATTTCCAATCGAATGAGCCCTTTTTGAAGTTTCTTACGACAACGATTTCTATAAAAACCTTATATGCCCCCAGGGCATAACTTACAGCCCTTTTCCTGAGGGTTGTGGGAGGAGGAGAGGTGTCCTCAAAGAGCTAATTTCCAAGACTTTCAACTACGTTGAACAAAATGCGTATCTCAAAATTTTGATTGGATGTGTTTGAGGAAATGGTGGGCGTGCGAGGGAAGTTAGTTGCCCTGCAATAACTTGCAACTATTAAAAAGGGCACTAGTCCAATCAATTTTGAATCGATTAAGCCCTTTTTGAAGTTTTTACGACAAAGTTTTCTATAAAATTTTTATATGACCCCAGGGTATAACTTACAACCCTTGCCCTGAGGGATGTGGGGTTGTTGTCATACTCAAAGACCTAATTTTCAAAACTTTCAACTAGTTCAACTACGTTGCAAAAAATGACTATCTCAAAATTTTAAATGCATGTGTTTGAAGAAATGGTTGCCTTCCATTCACTTTCGACCAATAAAAACGGCACTTGCCCTTTCAATTTCCAATCGAATGAGCCCTTTTTGAAGTTTCTACGACAAAGCTTTCTATAAAAACCGTATTATGGTTGTCAGGGCATAACTAACAACCTTTGCTCTGAGGGCTGTGGGGAGAGTGTCATGCTCAAAAACATAATTTCCGGACCTTTCAACTACGCTGAACAAAATACCTATCTCTAAATTTTGACTGGATGTGTTAGGGGAAATGGTGGGGGTGAGAGGGAAGAGGGGTAGTTGCCCTCCAATCACTTTTGACTGTTAAAAAGGACACTTGCCCTTTCAATTTCCAATCGAATGAGTCATTTTTGAAGTTTCTATGACAGAGCTTTCTATAAGAACCTTATATGCCCCAAGGGCATATTTTACAACCCGTGCACTGAGGGCTGTGTGGGGAGTGTTCTCCTCAAAAGCATAATTTCTATCTGGAAATCAACTACGTAGAAAAATATGACTATCTCAAAATTTCCATTGGATGTGCTTAGGGAAATGGTGGGCTTGGAAGGAATGTTAGTTGCCTGCCAATCACTTTTGACCCTTAAAACGGGCTCTAGAACTCTCATTTTCGAATCGAATGAGCCCTAAGGACACTAGCCCTTTCAATTTCCAATCGAATTAGCCCTTTTTGAAGTTTCTACGACAACATTTTCTATAAAAACCTTGCATGCCCCCAGGGCATAACTTATAACCCATGCCCTGATCGCTGTGGGGGGGGGAGGGTATCATCCTCAAAGACCTAATTTCCAAAACTTTCTACTACGTTGAACAAAATGGCTATCTCAAAATTTTGATTGGATGTGTTTGGGGAAATGGTGTGCATGAGAGGGGGGTTAGTTGCCCTCCATCACTTTCGAATATTAGAAAGGGCACTAGCCTTTTCAATTTCCAATCGAATGTGCCCTTTTTGAGGTTTCTATGACATCTCTTTCTATAAAGAAACTTGTATGCCCCCAGGGCATAAATTAAAACCCTTGCCTCGAGGGCTCTCGGGGGACTGTCATCCTCAAAGACATAATTTCCGGACATTTTAACTACGTCGAACAAAATGGCTATCTAAAAATATCGATTGGATCTGTTTGGGGGATTGATAGGTGTGAGCGGGGTGTTAAGTTTCCTCCAATCACTTTTGACTATTAAAAAGGGTACAAGCCCTTACAATTTCCAATTGAATGAGCCCTTTTCGAAGTTTCTATGACAACTCCTTCCATACGTCGAAGTGCCCTTGTCTAAAAACGAAGAAAAAATACAGTGTGCCAACATCGTTCTTTACTTAGGCAGTGCTATTGCGCTGCCTATGCAATTTTCTTTGTAGCAATAAAAAGCTTTCTGGCCGTCCTGATAGCGGTAATGAACATTGATCGCGTCAAGTCTAAAATTATACCTTAAACTGTGAACTTACACTTTATAGGTACTCCGATAGCGCCGCTAATAGCGCTAAGGATTGTGTCAACTAGGCTAGCGCCGCCCTCAATTAATGGGAGAAAATTGAATATGTAGACATATAAATGTGGCCTCTTTTTTTTCTCGAGCTATCTGGAGATCCGATTCCCTGGGAGCGTTTACCTTTGAGACATGCGAACTAATTAGCTATCAGTAGGCTAGATACGGACATATAAAATGAAATAAACACAGGTAAAAAGCACAATAGGTTTATTGAGACTTACTTATTTAGGTGCACAGCAATGGGTCACTTCAAATGACAATAACAGTGACAACGATGAAAGAATATAAGAATTCTGTCTGAATGGTCCTGAATCTACATTACGAATAATTTTAAAAAGCACTTTTACCCTACTACCAAACGCAGTTCTTTCGTCCTGCGCTGTAAGGACTGGCTTGCCATTGGCTCACTTGGCCCAAGGACGCGAATCCTCGTCCAATAATACGTCTTAAATATTTTTGATGATTTAGGCGTTCACACGGTTCTTATCGTTTAAACTTCCTTAGAAATATTGTGCGTGGCACCTTTTTTATTACCACTATCTTAGCGAAATCTAAAGCTTGATTAGCGCCGTTCTGAGACTGACTGTAATTTTTTTCTCTTTGCTGATTAAAGACTTTTCATTTTTGAAACTAGATTTAGCTCAATTGGAGGAAGTCGGAATTATCTCAAGAAAGAAGGAACTTTATTTTGGTATTTTAAATACATCGCATTTTACTCATGGTACATATTACCCTTCCCATCAATTAATGACGCCCCGTCATTAGTAACTGCTCGCCTTTGGGCTTTTAAAATGTTCGCCATTTATTAACTATTTCTTCTACATAATTATTTTATATATATGTTATGGCTTAATCAGGAGTGCTAAAAATTTTCTCTATTACTTTTCTTGTTTTATTCTACATCCCTATCTAAAATTCATCTAACGGACTAAGATTATTCATGGTTCTAGGCTAGCTACTATACTAAAGATTTTTTAAATTCAATTTTTACAAGGCTTTTTTTTATTTTGCTGTCTCTATGGCATACTACATTCTATCTACGCTACATTAAATGAATGACATGATAATACTACACCTAATTCTACTTGAACGTCTAGCGGTACATACATGAATGATTTATAACAAACAATATTGGGTTTACCATATTCACTGGTAACATTAAAGCACTTTCACTATTGGGATTTTTGAGTTATCAAAGTTATTAGGAAGTGACATATGTAAATTCACATCTATTTCATCACCTTCGAGTCCTTAGTGTACTCCATCCTTCTGTTGCAAATTATTGTCCTTCACTCCTTTTGTCTTGGCAAAAATTTTGAAGCATTTACGTTATGGTTTCTTCATGGAACAGTTCGAGCCTGATTGTGTTCACACGACAAGTTTTCTTTAATTGTCAACTGGGAAATGATGATTCCCACTACAGGTGTTGGCATACGCTATCAGGGTTCATTCTCACCTGCCCTTTTTTTCATAGTTCATAGGGTGCCTTATCATTAAGGGGTCGAACACTGGGCGTGCGTTTATTTTCTTCTCAGCATATCATTTTTAGGATATTTTGGGGCACACAGGGAATGCATTCTCGCAAAAATTGTTCATTTCTGCCTTTTATAAAATTGTTAGCTCATGGCTTGCGTCGATTTACCTTTGCGGTGATTCCTAGGTTAATCAAGGGGTAATTGAAGTTCGGATTTGGAACGGGTTGTCATCAAATTATAGTGACTCTTTTAACATATTGTCTTTAACTTCAACTTCAAACATCTTCACATATCATTTACCTTCAAAAATCGTTAAATATCGTTTATCTTGTACTGATCGATGGGGTTCTCAGAATTAAACTTCAAATTGTCTTTAACTTCAACTTCGAATATCTTCAAATGTCTTTGAATATCATTTAACTTCAAATATCGTTAAATATCATTTAACTTCAAATATCATTACTATACAGTCAAATGATTCTGAGGTCCATAATGAGTATCAAAGGCGATATCTATGTGTTTATATCTTGTACTGACCGATGGGGTTCTCGGCATTTATGTGATTATATAGTTCGATAAAGCACTGGATACTGATATTCAAATATAATGTTACCTGATACGTAGCATGGTTCATGGTCGAAGAAACAATGATCAAAGGTAATTGTTGTTTTCGTAGACGAAGCTGGGATGAAAATTGCCTGGAGTCTATGGTGAGTACTCTTCGTTGGTTGAGATATGATGAAAATAGATGCTACTAGGTTGTATCTGTACTGGGCAACTCATTGTAATGCTCAATATCCAATGTGTCCATCCACTTCCTGTAATAAAAATAACGAGGCAGAATCACACATTCTTTAAAGTAAACACTCATAGTACAAATAAGTCACGTATTAATTGGGTACATTATTTTCTACGCTATGAGACAGAATTGAATAGCTACACTAATATTAGTACTCACAACGAAAATTTAAAAATCTAAAACAGAGATGTCTTCAAATTTGTTTTGAGAACGGAAACATCGATAAAGGGCTTATATAATTATTCAATACTTATTAATCAAACATAATGTACCCTCCATTATTAGGTCTGAGGTCTAGTTTTACAACATATTTCATGCCTGCATTGTTCACGCACGTCCGTGCTGTTCAAGAAACGCATGTTGCAGCGTCATAACCACACGGTTTTACGTACACGATACTACAATGAGGGAACAAGACATAACAAGGACGAGTGGAGACCTCTATACCCACTCGTTTTTTAATGTCTTCCCTATTTCTTAGCTTAGACGTTCTCAGGGGGTGTCGTATTTAACCTCTGCATTTCAGCTGTTTCCCCGTGTTCTTCTCTTGGTTTTCGTCTTCTTAGTCTTAGGATTTTTCCGTAATTAAAAGTCAATAGGGTTCTTATTGTCAGGGAAGTCGCGAATACGAAACATACGGCCAATAGTATGTTCCAACAGAAATTGGTCGATTCTTAGAGTTCATTCGTGTTTCTTTCTAGTCTTGTTACTTGTTGAAACAAGGTCTCGAAGGGTTTGGGGTCCAATTTCATAAAGATCTTCCATGCGTCATGGCTAGCTAGCAATGAATTTTCATGCTTGAATATACTCCATGTTTTACAATGTCATAGGTCACTGCGTGAACAACGAGGATTATGATGATATTCTTAAGCCTCATCTTATTTTTTGTTTCTAGAATTAATTTATCATTAATTTTACCCATTTTTTGCAAAATTCGTTTGTTCACTACTTTGTTATTATTATATTTTTTCAACAGCACTTTAATTTTTACCTTAGGTTATTTTTTTTTATTATATAATCATTTTGTGGCATTGGCCAAAGAAAACTGGTTTGTAGGCGTAAAACAGAATAAGTATTTTAGGATTAGATAGGTTAGGAAAGTAAAGTTAGGACTTCCGAGCTTTATTCTGGTCGTGATATACCTCTACGACTGGTTGAGATATAACTTCAAAGCGTGGCTAGCAATCGCTATATAATTTAATTTTACATTATATTTCTCGAGTAAGACACACATGAATAAGCAAGCTTGCAGCATATAATTACACTGGTATCCTATTTTATGTGTAGGCCTAAATTAATTATAATCTGCACTAAGACAAAATATTTCATATATATGGGATTAATTTCTTGTTTTGGATAATATCCATCTTGGTTAGGACATGGGTCGATTTTCTTATAGAAAATCCGAGGGGACCGCCAAAACTCAACAAATTAAACGCTGCCTGGGTTTTGAGTTTCTCCACAGGCTTCCCACAAATTTGTCTTTACATTAATTAAGGATATTTCCATCTGTCAGGTTTTTTAACCGTTCTGCCTGACTGTGTCGTTATTTTCTCCTCTGTTTCTTGCGGTTTTTTCTTTTTCGGTTTTCCTAGCGAAATAAGGTCAAACTTTTTGTATTGTTTTTTCAAAAATTCTTGCCCTTTTAATTTCGTTTGTTTCCCGTGTGCGGCTGCTGAGGTCAGTCTTGATTTTCCTACTTCTTTAGCTACTACATGGTCTGATTTGCCGTCAGACTCTTCAGAACTAGTTTCCGACGAATCCGGATTAGAACTTTTAGAGGTGGCACTTTTTGAGGTATCACCTGCCCTTTCTTCGTAAATTTCTACTCCTCTGGAAGTAGAAGGTTTATTCCCTAAGTCCTCATCTTGAGTCTTCAACTCGGGAGATTTGAAAGGTTCTTGAGAGCTTTGGGAGGAATCTTATATTTTATGAAAAGTCAAAGCTCACCGTTCCGTGTTTTAATTTGTTTATGGAACTGGTTTCTATAAATCTCTCTTTGAATGCTTTTAACAAGTTATCAACCGTATTTATTTGCAAGTTGGCGTTATTGCCTATGGTATCTTCAATCTGTTTTAGAAAGGTTAAGGCCTGGCCTTTTAATCGTAGTAGGAGCATGTCTTTTAACGCTCCAACGTCTGTTTTTGTTAGTTGTACGAACTGGGTCAATTGGATACTAAATTCGTCAATATCTGATTGACCATTGTACTCTGGTATAGATTTTGCTATCTCTATATTTTTCGCGACTAACTTCTGCACTATTAATAAATCGTTCAGTTCGTCCATTTTTTTTGAATCAATTGAAAATAAATTTATTTTTACTTAACCTATTTTGGGGGATGCTATTATCTCCTATGAGATATAAGGGGTTTCCTGTCGTAGCCTAGCGGTTATATGCCTAATCACTTTACTTATATGTCTGTATCTCTATAATAATTAAATTCGAATTACAAAATTTATAGCGCAACTAGTTCGCAATTTTTCCTCCAATTTCCGACTGTGCCATTTGTAGCAATAGAAGTTTTATTTGTAGCAATAAAAAGCCTTCTGGCCGTCCTGATAGCGGTAATGAAGATTGATCGCGTCAAGTCTAAAATTATACCTTAAACTGTGAACTTACACTTTATAGGTACTCCGATAGCGCCGCTTATAGCGCTAAAGATTGTGTCAACTAGGCTAGCGCCGCCCTCAATTAATGGGAGAAAATTGAACATGTAGACATATAAATGTGGCCTCTTTTTTTCTCGAGCTATCTGGAGATCTGATTCCCTGGGAGCGTTTACCTTGGAGACATGCGAACTAATTAGCTATCAGTAGGCTAGATACGGACATATAAAATGAAATAAACACAGGTAAAAAGCACAATAGGTTTATTGAGACTTACTTATTTAGGTGCACAGCAATGGGTCACTTCAAATGACAATAACAGTGACAACGATGAAAGAATATAAGAATTCTGTCTGAATGGTCCTGAATCTACATTACGAATAATTTTAAAAAGCACTTTTACCCCACTACCAAACGCAGTTCTTTCGTCCTGCGCGGTAAGGACTGGCTTGCCATTGGCTCACGTGGCCCAAGGACGCGAACCCTTGTCCAGTAATACGTCTTAAATATTTTTGATGATTTAGGCGTTCACACGGTTCTTATCGTTTAAACTTCCTTAGAAATATTGTGCGTGGCACCTTTTTTATTACCACTATCTTAGCGAAATCTAAAGCTTGATTAGCGCCGTTCTGAGACTGACTGTAATTTTTTCTCTTTGCTGATTAAAGACTTTTCATTTTTGAGACTAGATTTAGCTTAATTGGAGGAAGTCGGAATTATCTTTAGAAAGAAGGAACTTTATTTTTGTATTTTAAATACATCGCATTTTACTCATGGTCCAAATGTAGCTAGCTGTTTGGTTTGCCCTTGAGTATATCATAGACAGCGCGCTAGCACTGCCTAAGTAAATAACAATGTGGCCACAATGTGTTATTTTTGGTTCTTTCTCCATACCTGGGCACTTCGTATCGAAGGAGTTGTCGTAGAAACTTCGAAAAGGGCTAATTCAATTGGAAATGGGAGTGGCTAGTTCCCTTTTTAATAGTCGAAAATGATTGGAGGGCAACTAGCCCCCCACGCCCATCATTCCCCAAAACATATCCAATCAAAATTTTGAGATAGCTATTTTGTTCAGCGTAGTTGATTTCCACATAGAAAATATGTTCTTGAGGAGGACACTCCCCCACAACCCTCAGGGCAAGGGTTTTGAGTTATGCCCTGGGGGCATATAAGGTTTTTATAGAAGGCATTGTGGTAGAAACTTCAAAACAGGCTCATTCTATTGGAAATTCAAAGGGCTAGAACCTTTTTTAATAGTCGAAAGTGACTGGAGGGAAACTATCCCCCCAAACGCCCATCATTCCCCCAAATACATCCAATCAAAATTTTGAGATAGCCATTTTGTTCAGCGTAGTTGATTTCCAGATAGAAGATATGTTTTTGAGGAGGACACTCCCCCACATCCCTCATTGCAAGGGTTTCAAGTTATGCCCTTGGGGCATATAAGGTTTTTATAGAAGGCGTTGTCGTAGAAACTTCAAAACAGGCTCATTCGATTGAAAATTCTAAGGGCTAGTTTCCTTTTTAATAGTCGAAAGTGATTGGAGGGCCAATAGCCCCCCACCCCCCCCCCACGCCCATCATTCCCCTAATCTCATCCAATAAAAATTTTGAGATAGCCATTTTGTTCAGTGTAGTTGTTTTCCAGATAGAAAATATGTTTCTGAGGAGGACACTCCCTCACAACCATTAGGGCAAGGGTTTTAAGTTATGGCCTGGGGGCATATAAGGTTTTCATAGAAGGTGTTGTCGGAAAAACTTCAGAACAGGCTCATTCGATTGGAAAATCAAAGAGCTAGTAACCTTTTTCACAGTCGAAATTGATTGGAGGGCAACTAGCCCCCCCCACGCCCATCATTCCCCCAAACACATCCAATCAAAATTTTGAGATAGTCATTTTGTTCAGCGTAGTTGATATCAAGATAGAAAATATGTTTTTGAGGAGGACACTCCCCCACATCCCTCAGGGCAAGGGTTTTAAGTTATGCCATGGGAGTATATAAGGTTTTTAAAGAAGGCGTTGTCGTAGAAGCTTCAGTAAAAGCTCATTCAACTGGAAATTCAAAGGGCTAATGCCCTTTTTAATAGTAGAAAGTGATTGGAGGGCAACTAGCCCTCCCCCTCACACCCATCATTCCCCCAAACACATCGAATAAAAATTTTGAGATAGCCATTTTGTTCAGGGTAGTTGATTTCCAGATAGAAAACATATTCTTGAGGAGGACACTCCCCCACAACCCTCAGGGCAAGGATTATAAGTTATACCCTGGGGGCATATAAGGTTTTTATTGAAATCTTTGTCGTAGAAACTTGAAAAAGGGCTCATTCGATTTGAAATTCAAAGGACTAGCACCCTTTTGAATAGTCGAAAGTGATTTGAGGGCAACTAACCCCTCTATCGCGCCCACCTTTTCCCCAAACACATCCAATAAAAATTTTTAGATAGCCAGTTTATTCAAAGTATTTGAAAGTTTTGGAAATTAGGTCTTTAAGGATGACAACCCCTCTTCCCACAGCCCTCAAGGCAAGGGTTGTAAGTTATACCCTGGGGGCATATAAAGTTTTTATTGAAAGCGTTGTCGTAGAAACTTCAAAAGGTCTCATTCAATTGGAAATTGAAAGGACTAGTGCCTTTTTTAATAGTTGAAATTGATTGGATAGTGACTAACGCCCCTCTCACGCCCACCATTTTCCAAAACACATCGAATTAAAATTTTGAGATATCCATTTTGTTCTGTGGTAAAGCTTTCTAATTTAGTTAATTATGAATTAAGTAAAAATATATTAAGACGCAAATACAAAGTTTAGAAATACCACTTGTTATTAACATAAGGAATATATCCTGCCAAGTTTCTGCTTAACGGGAAACTGAGAAATCACCACTTCCTAGCTATTGTGTCGGTTGGGTAAAGGAAATTGTGGTTAATAAATATGTATAAAAGATACATTTTATGGGAAGAGGCAGACTGATACTAACTTTATGCCGGACTGACCTCTGGTCCGTTGTTTTTAGAAATACCTTGGAATTTTGTCGGATCATTGTAAGTGTCTAAGTATCCTATTATATATTATTGTAGTTTTCCGAGACTTGTAGTCTACTTGGGACAGCCAGTCCCAGTAGAAAATATATATTTGGTATTATTATATGTTAATTGAATAAAAGTATTGTGTTATAGTCAACCTCTCTACAAGCTACCTTTAGTCCCTCGAACATACCCAGTTGGTACGCCTTATTAGTTCGGTAATAGCCTAAGGCACGCTACCAAAGTTTAATTACCTTAGGGCCATAGTTTGTCTTCCCTATAAAGGGAGAATAAAAGGCATCTACAACTACACCCCTTAAATACCATAAGAACCAGCTTACCACAACTGGTTGCCGTTGAAAAAACTGGGTCGAGAGGGCTAGATAAAAATAATAGATTGAAATAAAATGGCTTTACCAGAGCAAAAAATGACTTCCCTATCAACGGTACTTGAAATTGCAAAAATTATACCCGAATATGCGGGAATGTCAGATGTAGCTGAGTTTATCGAAAAATTAAAAATTTTTGACGAACTAACTGAATTCTTTGAGGATAAGGTCAAAGAGCAATGCGTTGCAGCCAGATTAAAGGGAAGCGCCCTTTAACATTTTGAGGCAATTAAGGAAAAAGAACCCAAGGATATCAGTACTCTAATTGAATCCTTTAAAACAAGGTCCAAAGAGACAAGCATCTCCGACAGGCTAAGAACAGAGGTAGTGACATTCAATACCTCAGATAGTATCAGGAAATATGCCGACAAAATTTATAGATCTGTATGCTTACAATTAGAAAAAGGTGGAAATGACAAAACAGTACAAAAAGTACAATTACATACTTTTACCCAAGGGTTACCAAAAAAGTTATTAAGACTAATATTATCACGGAAACCTAAAAATTTAGAGCAGGCTATAATCCTAGTAGAAACAGAGTTAAAAATTGACGAAGTCATGAAAAAGTTTGATCAGATGTCAATAAATAATACAGGAGCCCAAGAAATTATAAAATATGAAAGGGGACAGAAGTGGGTGAACTTTGAGGAGCCAAATCGTGAACCAAAAAGGCAAGAGGAAGGCCAAACTCTCCCACCATCGACTGACCCCTCCCCATTTGACGACCAATTCCATGGTATTAGATCCTTAATGACTTGGAATACCAAGTATTATGGACACCCACCACCTCCTCCAGAGGAAAATTATAGAGCAAATGGTGGCAGGTCAAGAATATATAGAAATAGGTATAGCCCCCATGAGGAAGGGCAAATTACCAAGCAATATAGGAAAAGATTCAATGGCTATTATTGTGGCAAACCAAATCACTATGCGGCAGATTGCTGGCATAAAATACCCAAATAAGTTCAGACGTACAAGAAAAGACACCAGTTCAGAACGTAGGGGAGGGGGGGCAGAAATTTAGGTGGGCAGGGAACAAATAATACTTGGCAAACACCTAATAATATTCCTGAATTTAGGCCTAGGAGGCAAACGGTTAACAATACCCAAGGTCAAAGTAGCAACGCTGAAGAAAACTGGGATAACCCTAGAAACTTTTGGCCAAACAGTGGGCATTTAAACGGAGAAACCAGCCTTTAAGGGTTGACAGAGCTGTTTCCTTACAAAGACTCGTATATCGTTTAGAATGTTGTGATACAAATGCAAACAATAATAGTCTAGCGATTTTGCGCTGTTTTAAAATTGAGTGTTTTCAAAATTTACCATGTTTACTAGATACATGTGCATCTTAATCTTTAATTCGAGAGAAAGTTTTTAAGAGGTTTCCTCCTAGTGTCAATAATCGCGTAAGCAGATGCCAGAATACCCTGACATCAGTGACAGGGCACATGCTGACAATTTTGGGAGAATGTTCATTAAAATTTAGCATAGGGGATAAAGAAATAACAGTAACAGTGATAATATGCAAGCAGTTACCATTTCCTTGTATTCTAGGAGTAGATGCCATCAGAAAATATGGGATCGTATGGGAACCCATATCTGATACAATAACCATAAACCAGGCAAATGAAACTAATAGGCAAATTTGGGTAACAACAGATAAGGAAAGTGACGATTCAAATTATAACCTAAAAATAAGCGGAAAAATCACAATAGAAGGGGGAACGACAGCTCAAGTTCTAGTGAAATTAAATACAAAAGAAGGAAAGGTTAAAACAATGGATGCCATGATAGGAGGATACACCATAAAAGAATATCCCATGATTTTCGTGGAAAATCAAGTTATTAAAATTGGAAATGGTATAACATACTTAAAACTATCAAATCTAAGTAATAATAAAGTAAAACTGAACCAAATAGAACTTGGATCAGTGGAAAAGATTTCACATTCATAAATAAAATCTCTAAACAGTCCAGAATTAAGCATAAATTACACTAGCCACGAACAATTATCCTCATTAAAATTGCAACCACAAGAAAAGTATGGAATGTCGAAAACGAATTTTTTGCAAAAATTTGATTTAAAACATTTACCGGAAAATTTAAAAACCCGGGTGGAAAATATTCTTTGGGATTTTAAATGGACTTTTGCAAGACACAAAGCGGATTACGGATTAACTCGCTTAATCACGCACAAAATATCAACAGAGGGCCCTCCAATCAAAAAGGTGCAGAAACAAAGCATAAAGCTACAGCAATCTTAGACGATGGAAGAACGTTCACATTTGAACGTATGCCTTTCGGCTTATCATTTAGTCCAAATTGTTTTAGTCGACTAATGAATTTGGTGTTAAGAGATAACGAACCAGGAAGGAAAAAAGATACCTTGGCTTATTTAGATGATGTAATTCTGTTTAATGAAAACCTGGAAGACCACTTGGTCGGACTTAGAAAAATACTGGAAAACTTTGAAAAAGCAGGCTTAAAATTAAAACCAGAAAAGTTAAAAATAATAGTGCCAAAACTAGTTTTTCTTTGACACCTGATAAACCAAGGTACTATTTCACCAAATCCATAAAAATTTACAGTCATAGAAAATTTACAGCCTCCTAAAGATAAAAAAAGCTGCAGATCAGTGTGTGGTTTGTTAAGCTATTTCAGACGATATATTAAAAATTATGCAACAATAGCGCAACCTTTGCCTTTTGAAAAAATCAGGTAAATTTGAATGTCCAGCGGACACAAAACTAGCGTTGGATGAAATAAAAAGGCAATTATTACAGGCACCAATACTTAAACTACCAGATTTGTCACAAGACTTCTGTTTAAAAACAGATGCTTCGGGGTACGGTATTGGAGCCATATTATTAAACATAAATTCGGAAGGAGTAGAATCAATAGTCCAATTCACCAGCAGGTCATTGTCGAAGGCAGAAAGAAAATATTCGACAGTTGAAAGGGAATGCTTAGCAGTTGTCGTTTTTACAGAATATTTTTGACAATTTTTACTTGGAAAAAATTAATTTTACGCGTAGACCAAAAAATATTAATTTGGCTACATACGATGCAAAATAATTCAGCACGACTGACACTCTGGATACTACGTCTGCAAGCATATTCATATACCCCAATATATATAAAGGGCCATACAAACATTTTACCAGACTATATATCACGAAATCCAGATACGGAAGGAAATTTGATTACAACCACCCAGAGCGAACTGGAAGGGGTAGAAATACTATCTGATGAAAATAATTCGAATAATCAAGATTAAGATGATTTTTTTTTAGCGATGAAATCCTTTTTATCAAAAGGAACGGAACTGCCAGAGCACTTTAAACATTTTTTAAAGGACTTGGATAATTTTGATCTTGATGAAAGTAAAAATCTTTTGGTAAGATATCACAGACCAACGCAAGAATATAGAAAAAATGACTTAAAAATTATTCCAGTAATTCCAAAATCACTGGAAGGAGAAATTTTACAGATGGCACATGCAACGATTGGCTGTCACATGGGAGAAGCGAAAACCATGAGGAGGCTGAAAGGAAATTTTTATTTTCCAAAAATTTACTCAAAAGTAAAAACTTTCATACAAAGCTGCAAAGAGTGTGCCAAACAAAAGTCGCCACCAAAGACCCCTAGGGCCAAATTAGGTCTATACCCCACCCCTTCAGGGGTAGGCGAATTAATGTCAATAGACATTTGGGGAATAGGAGGAAGTTTACCAGTTACCAGGAAAGGAAACAGGTGTGCACTAACCGAAGTTGACCATTTTAACTCATACTTATACGCTTTTCCAATTAAAGACGAAAAGACAAAAACCATTCCGAAAGTTTTGGTCAATCGCCTATTTTTGGAACACGGAATTTTTCTTAGAGTTTTACTAAGCGACAATGGGCCCTGTTTTAGAGCCAAATTATTAGACGAAATTACAGAATATCTGAGTGTGAAACGATGGTTTACATCGTCTTATATGGCAGCCACTAATGAAAAGGTTGAACGCAAAAATACGGAATTAGCTTACATTCTGGGAACACATGCAAGAGAGGAAAATGAAAATTGGGATGAACATTTACACTTTGTAGTCTTTGCAGTAAATACGGCTTTTTCACGTTCCTTAAAAGAAACGCCATTTTTTTGCAACATCTAAGAGATCCCAGAATTTGTTTAGATTAAATACAAAATGATAGAATATATTACAACCTAGATCAATACAAGCAAAAAATGGTGATGCGAGTGAAAAAAGCTATCGAACAAGTTAAAGACAATCTGGAAGATGCGAAAACAGAACAAAAAGAAAAATATGAACGAACAAGCAAAAATAAGACAAATTACTGTTTAGGAGACTTGTTTTACGTATACAAAACCAACCTGGAAGGGACAAAAAAGTTAAAACCGAAATAGGATGGGCCCTAAAGGATCGTAAAAATTCTACCAAATAGCTTAACATATGTTCTAAAGCATCAGTATAATGAAAAGGAAGAAGTAGTACACCATAATAGAATGAAAAAGGGATATTTTTCAAAACCGTGGAAATCAGAGCCTATTCCTTCAGACGAAGAAATAGAGGAAACAATTTCACCAGTATATACTAGAAAACCATATGAATTTTATGACCTTTTTAACAACCACAAAGGTTGGGAGGAGTGGAAGGAGTATTTAGCCTAGTCGTGGCTACAAACTCTCCCCAACAAACAAGAGAAAAAGGGAAATATTCGATCCTCATCGGATACTAGCGATGAAGAGCCTCAAACACAACATAATGGTTTAAAACGTGATAAACCAAAGGTAAAATCCAAAGAGGAAGAAAAATTGGAAGGAACCAATGAATTATCTGATTTTTATACATTAGACTCACCCACAGTCTTAACACAAAAATGGCTTTTGGAACAAACGCCATCTACCAGACGCGAGCCAACAGAATGTGACACCGATAATTCTTCTACAGAAACCGATATCACTAAACCTGGGCCATCGTTATGAAAACCCTCCTTAAGAAAGAAATTATGGAGAAAAATAAAGAAACCAGAAGGACAGCAACAAGTTCCTTCGTCAGCAGCACAAGTAGCTAAATTACTTATGAAAAAGGTCAAACATCATGAGAAACAAAGATTAAGGATATTTGACGAGGTAACAAAACCGCGCTCGAATTCAGAGCCTTGGAAACCACACTCTAGAGACCACGGAAAAACTTGCAAATATTATGAAGAAGAGAAGCAAAAATTTGGAGTCCAGAATTCGGACCAGGAAACGGAGAAAGGCAGAACAAGCGCAGCCCCCAGCCAATTAATTTTTGAATAAAATAATTATAACGGAAAAAATAAATAAAAATAAAATGAGTAAAGAGCCTCTAAAGAAATATCTATATTTTCCTTCCTTTAATCGGTATGTAAATAAAGTCAAAGTTTCCTTCAAATATATATCGCTAGTAAAAATTATTACCGTCAAGTAGAAAAGAAACTCCAAAATTTTTTTTTAGCCTAAATACTCGTAAGTTTCCATAAAAGAAATAAGCTCCGATCTAAAGGACATCATAGCTTCCTGCAAAAATTTTGTCTCCGGGACGAAATAAAACTTCGCGAATGGTGTACTGACAAGACTTGTCAAAAAAAAGAATTACGTTTCATAAAAGAAATTAAGTAAGGCCTCGTAAATTTTAAATGGGTGTAGTGAAATTAAGTAAATTATACATATTTAGAATCAGCATTAGAAGGCAATTCTTTTGATATGTATATTGTAAAAAATTATTTTAGGGCGTAATTGAAAAAAATGAAGGAGGGTAGCCTACTGAGATAGGGTCATTGGAAGCTAGCAAATTTGGAGTTGAGCTCAATCACTGCTCGTCTCTCGTTGTTAAGTATATGCAATACATCTACTGACCTTTGACTCTCTGAGGTGGCATCTCCAGTCGAATTTAAAAAAATTGTTTTAAAAGAAATTAAAAAAAATAATATTAATAGGAAAAACAGCAAGAGTTTACATTAAGTGCACTACATGTATAAGCTAGCTGTAATCTTATTATAATTAGCTATAGTCTAATATAGTAGTTTTTTATTAGGCTAGTTACAAAACGTGAAAAGAAAAAAAAAATTAAGACAATAATTAAGCGCTATAAAGATTTAAGCAAAACTTAGAATAAGCTTAGGAAGCAAAAAAAAGTGCGAGGTAAAAGAAACGAAAAGCAATATAAAATTAAATTATAACCTAAAAACTTACCAGGAGGTAAAAGCCAACGACAAAATCCATTAAAAATAATCCAAAAATTAACCCCATCGTCACAAGCAGACCACAATAATAGTTCAAGGTAATAATTTTAACTCTAGCGATGTATTGGATCTGAGAAAATGAATTGGCACAGGGGATCCCTAGTTTAAACAATTGGCTTTCACCTGTGTCAACCCAAACACCCAAATCCCAATCCGTTGAACCCTAACACAAACTAAACGTATCCACTTTTTATTTGAAAATAAAATATAACATTACACAACAAAAAAAACTTGCAGTAATGAACAGAAATTCATTCATACAACGTTCTCAGAATTAAGCTTATCAATAAACCACAGATAGTGGAAATCGGATTCAAAGCTATGTAGCCTTGCAAAGAGAATTGTTGTCTCTCTTTGGCAAATAAAATAAGATCGTAACTAAAACTAAAATAAAATCTGTAACCAGTATGTCGTAAAAATTGCATTTTTATGAAGAAATGAGAACTAGCAAATGTGGGGCAAAACTTAATTAAAAGTATTCTAAAAATCAGCTGTAAAAAATACAGTACTTTTTCTAACATATACACTTTTGGACAGAGAAATTTAAATAATGTCAAAAAAATACAGGTTGCGAAATTAGATACCCCCCCCCCCCTCTTAAAAAATAATAATGAGATAATGAGTTTGACCATAGAAGGGCAATCAGCATAAAAACTTGTTAAGGTTATTGAAAGAAAAACATGAAACATATAAAAATAGGCTTAAAAAAAGACCTATTTTACTGAAAAATCGGAAAAAGACTTGAAAAAAAACCCTTAAGCTTCATTGAAGTAAATAATCAAAAAAGAAAGAGAAGGGTTCAAGTTGAAAATATAGCCAGACGAAATTTAGGAAAAGACGAAGGAAAAGAAATTCAACGGAGTCAGTTAAACTCTGTTATACGCGTATATTAAACTGACCGAACGAGACAAGTACGAAAATTGTACCAAATAAGTACCAAATAAGTAGCATTAATACTAAGGAGCCACCATCACAGTGGTTAACTCGGGCCGAGATTAATAGAACTATTGGAGAAATGCTCCAAGTAGACAGAAAAAAAATTTGCTCTCTTATTTGGGAGCCATTTTCGAAAAAATGACTAGCATGGCATAGAAAATTAAAAGTAAGGCACATAATAGCCTTAGGAACCTAAGTTGAAGTCGAAACCTAAGACAAGACCACTAAAAGTTGGGAAGTTAAAGTGAAAATAATCATTGTCACTTGTATGTCTAAAAATAAATTACTGTGACCCAAGAAGGCACGGTATGTTTCTGCAGAAGGGCCACTTTTCTGATAAAAGAAAAGCCCAAGAGGAAACTGTGGCCACAAAAAAAAGGTGTGGCAATACTATAAATAATTAATTATTGTGTGTACAGGTTCATAATAGTCCTTTTAGCTGCAGCCCATGACAAGAGGACCTGGAAAAGTTATAAGGAGCTACCAGAAGGCAGCCCTGTTAAGCAAACCTTCAGAGTACAGGCAAGATTCAATTGTTAATGGCATAACAGGTATAAGGTGAACAGCAAACATTTTTAACTTATCAGATCTAAGCTGTAAATGGTGCCTTATACCAAAAGGACTTTAAAGCTGAAAAAAAGAGAGATTACAAAAACGTTATAAAACTGTCTCAAGTACCTAAAAATTCGAAAAGAATTAAAAAGCTCAAAAGTCTGAATAAACAAACAGACATATAATAAGCTAAAAACAATTAATGACACAAATTGGTTCGAAATAGAACCTAAGGGGTAAAATAAAGATAAGAAAATGTATATAGTCATATATGGAAAAGTTATATAGTGGTAACAAATGTTGTTGAAAAAATATATACAGTTATAAAGATATTTTGAAAACCCTTTATAAATATGGAATCGTTATCATATACAAAAAATTGTAAATATGTAAATTTTGATAGCAAAATCATGTTATATGAACTATTGCCAAGCCCTTATATAGAGGCTAATCATACTTATCAGTTATAGTGTATAAATCTATTTGTTAGAGTTGATTTTTTTTGTAAATATTTTAATTGCAGTTAAGACTTATCAGATAAAAGTTTTGACGGACTTATTTAAAAGTTGTAAAAAGAACAAATATTGCAGTGATTAAATAATTTATTAGGGTACATAATTATTATTTTTTTTAACAATTAAGTTATATGTCAACATAACTTCTGTTAATATATATATATATATATATATATATATATATATATATATATATATATATAAATATATATATATATATATATATATATATATATATATATATATATATATATATATATATATATATATATATATATATATATATATATATATATATATATATATATATATATATATATATATATATATATATATATATATATATATATATATATAATATATATATATATATATATATATATATATATATATATATATATATATATATATATATATATATATATATATATATATATAACCTAACCTATCAATGTAAATATAGTGAATTAATATGTTGAGTATTTTTGTTTTTTATTTTTATATCATTCAAGAAGTATGCTACATTAATACTTCATAAGCAATTAACAAAACAATAATTGGAATTAATTCCAATGCTAGTCTATACCGTGTTATATATATATATATACATATATATATATATATATATATATATATATATATATATATATATATATATATATATATATATATATATATATATATATATATATATATATATATATTATATATATATATATATATATATATATATATATATATATATATATATATATATATATATATATATATATATATAACCTAAACTATCAATATAAATATAGTGAATTAATATGTTGAGTATTTTTGTTTTTTATTTTTATATCATTCAAGAAGTATGCTACATTAATACTTCATAAGCAATTAACAAAACAATAATTGGAATTAATTCCAATGCTAGTCTATACCGTGTTTTATTTTTTTTAAATGCTTTAAGTTTTAAACAGTAGTTAAATATCCTATCTAGTTTTACGACTTAAAAAAAATACTTGTGTAAGTTATTACACAATGCTTGTATATATATATGCTATGTTTTTATTTTCTTTAAGTTTTAACTAGTGATTTAATGTTATATATAAATGTTTAACTTGGAGTCAACGTATAAATATTTTTATTGTGAAATAATCCGTTAAGTATTTAGTTTGAAAAGAATAATTCAGCAAGAAACATAACGTTTCGATGAAAGCGAGATATTATTTTTGGAGTAATTAAAATAGAGAAAAGTAATTCAAAATTATTAAACTTTACAAAATTGAGTGTTTCTTTCTACTATATATGTAAAACCTAATGCTTTATATGTATTCTAATGTGAATATTTATTTTAGATACAGCCTTAGCTTTTTTTTTGGAAATCAAATTTTTCGTAGCATCCTTTCGGATCAATTTTTTTTCAATCATTTTTTTAAGCATTTTTGGAAAGGAACAAATTTTGAAGCCACTTCAAATGTATCCTGATACAAACATCTCATACCATCAAAAACCAAACCATACATGGTCAACTGATATTTTGGAAACTATAGCAGTATTACAGACTTTACTACAAGTTCATCAGAACGTGAGATAAAATCAGATCTTAATTTAGGCCTAGAGAATGTGCTACATAGCCTCAAAGCTTTATATTATTGAAATATGTGAAAATGCTTTGTGCTGGAAAGTATGTAAAAATTGTAAAACCAAAATTGTTATGTGTAGTTTATCCAAGGCATTTCTAAACCTTAAAATAAACGGCATATCAACCACATCACACAGAAAAATTAAATTGTAATTGGAATTCAATTTAATTATAGAAGGCGTTGTCGTAAAAACTTCAAAACAGGCTCATTCGAATGGAAATTCAAAGGGCTAGTACTCTTTTTAATAGTCGAAAGTGATCGGAGGGTAACAAGCCCCCCCCCACGCCTATGACTCCCCAAAACACATCCAATCAAAATTTTGAGATAGCCGTTTTGTTCAGCGTAGTTGATTTCTAGATAGAAAATATTTTTTTTGAGGAGGATACTTCCCAACAATCCTCAGGACAAGGGTTTTAAGTTATGCCCTGTGGGCATGTAAGGTTTTGATAGAAGGCGTTATCGCGGAAACTTCAAAACAGGCTCATTCGATTGGAAATTCAAAGGGCTAGTACCCTTTTTAATAGTTGAAAGTGATTGGAAGGGAACTAGCCCCCCCCCCAAAAAAAAAACCATCATTCCCTCAAACACATCCAATCAAAATTTTGAGATAGCCATTTTGTTCAGCGTAGTTGATTTCCCCATAGAAAATATGTTTCCGAGGAGGACACTCCCCCACAACTCTCAGGGCAAAGGTTTTAAATTATGCCCTGGGGGCATATAAGGTTTTTATAGAAGGCGTTGTCGTAAAACTTCAAAACAGGCTCGATCTATTGGAAATTCAAAGGGCTAGTACCCTTTTTAATAGTCGAAAGTTGGAGGGCAACTAGCCCCCCCCAACGCCCATCATTCCCTCAAACACATCCAATCAAAATTTTGAGATAGCCATTTTGTTCAGCGTAGTTGATTTCCAGATAGAAAATTTGTTTTAGAGGAGGATACTCCCCCACAACCCTCAGGGCAAGGGTTTTAAGTTATGCCCTGAGGGCAAAATAAGGTTTTTCTAGAGGGCGTTGTCGTAGAAACTTCAAAACAGGCTCACTTGATTGGAAATTCAAAAGGCTAGTAACCTTTTTAATAGTCGAAAGTGATTTGATTACGACTAGCCCCCACCCCCACGCCCTTCATTCCCCCAAACACATCCAATCAAAATTTTGAGATAGCTATTTTGTTCAGCGTAGTTGATTTCCAGCACAGTTCATATAATTATCCAGTAAGCTTATCGCAGGTCATTTCTGGTCTTCGTTCTCGGTGCGAACAAAAAGCTCCTCCCGCTTATTTCTGCATTAGCGGGTTAGTATGAGAAATGGTTACAACGTGCATTGTTCGTAATTGCGAAAGCAGAAAAAAACTTGGTGAGCCAGCCAAGTGGTTTGCAAGTGTTCCATCTCACAGGTATGAATTAATTTATATACAAATTATGACTTAATCTATTATTTACATACAGTGGGCTCAAATGATTGGCCTATGTAGGATTTTGTAAAAAAGGAGGCTGGGGGTTGATGAAATTTGTTAAAATAAGGATTTTTTTTCTTTTAATAACTGTCTAAATAATAGCCTGAATTTATCCAACCTTACAGCTCCTTCGCTAGGTGTCGTTTCGTTTCTGCAAGACTATGACTCCATTTTCCTCAAACAGTATAGAAATTCTTGCTGGAAACCCGGAATAACCAATCGAATATGGCTTGAGTGCAAAGACCTGAATTGGGAAACTGGGTGCGAGGACTTCCCCCTTGAACAATTTATAAGATTTTTTTTTGCGCACACGTGCATATTACGAAGTAAAATTTAAGAATCAGGAAACCGAGAGACGTACCTATCAAGGAAAATAAACTAGCAAGTAATTATTTTAGTTTTAGTAGTTTAAATATTTGATTATCTATTTTTTTGAACAAAGGGGTAAAATTTTTTAAAATTTGTATTTGATTATCTCCTTAATGAGCTCCTCAGTACTACAGACAATAAAAATCAAACCAATATCAATAAACAGATGTGAAAAGTGGAAGTAACTATATTTAATTTAGCTGCAAGTCTACATTCATGCCCACCACGTAATTTCCCTTTGAGAAAAAATTGACAAAACTTTTAAAACTGAAATATCAATGCGAAGCACCAAATATCATAATCAAATGTCATCGCTTTATGGCATTGTTCAAATAAAACTTATTTTTTACTTGATTATCATCGTAAATTTATTCTTTGTCTTTCTTTCCATTCTTAAACCAATGTTATATTTACCTTTTGCATTATTACAGCCCACTATATATACAGTCATATAAATTTATATGCAGTGTTATCGCCATACCAATTATTCTCATTTCCTTTTTTATTCTTTAATAATAATTTCTGGTCGTTTTGAGTTTGAATTATTGTAGACTTCTATTTCTACTGATCTTAAGTTTAATATGGCCTTTACTTTTCTTTAAAAAAAACTTTCTTTTTCGTAAATTTTTCGTAGCGTATATATATATATATATATATATATATATATATATATATATATATATATATATATATATATTATATATATATATATATATATATATATATATATATATATATATTATATATATATATATATATATATAATATATATATATATATATATATATATATATATATATATATATATATATATATATATATATATATATATATATATATACATATATATATATATATATATATATATATATATATATATATATATATATATATATATATATATATATATATATATATATATATATATATATGTATATATATATATATATATATATATATATATATATATATATATATATATATATATATATTATATATATATATATATATATATATATATATATATATATATATATATATATATATATATATATATATATATATATATATATATATATATATATATATATATATATATATATATATATATATATATATATATATATATATATATATATATATATATATATATATATATATATATATATATATATATATATATATATATATATATATATATATTATATATATATATATATATATATATATATATATATATATATATATATATATATTATATATATATATATATATATATATATATATATATATATATATATATATATATATATATATATATATATATATATATATATATATATATATATATATATTATATATATATATATATATATATATATATATATATATATATATATATATATATATATATATATATATATATATATATATATATATATATATATATATATATATATGTACACATATATATATATATATATATATATATATATATGTACACATATATATATATATATATATATATATATATATATATATATATATATATATATATATATATATATATATATATATATATATATATATTATATATATATATATATATATATATATATATATATATATATATATATATATATTTATATATATATATATATTTATATCGGCGCGTACAAACAGCTCCTCTCATTTGATCTGCCATCAGCGGTCCAATTACCCTGGAACACGTATTTTGGCAGAAACTTTCTCAAAATGCCTTTGAAACCAACTTGAGACTTCGAAACCTATTTTTAATTCCTAAAAACATCTAATAATAACATTACACTACTAACTACCGATTTTCATGTATGTATTGGAATAAATTAATTTAAAATTATTTTCTTCAAAATTAGTGTTCCAACGTTGAAGCCAAGTTTCGCGTCCAAGAGAAATCTGACTTGTCTACCCATGAAAAGATCTGATACCGTCTATGTTTATATCTGCAAAAACGTTCTCCGGAGCACTCGCACCCCGGTCCGGGTTTTTATAATGGCTGAGATAGGGAATGATCATACTGGATAATTATATGAACTGTGATTTCCAGATAGAAAATATGTTTTTGAGGAGGACACTCCCCCACATACCTCAGGGCAAGGGTTTTAAGTTATGCCGTGGGGGTATATAAGGTTTTTAAAGAAGGCGTTGTCGTAGAAACGTCAATAAAAGCTAATTCGAATGGAAATTTAAAGGGCTAGTGCCCTTTTTAATAGTCGAAAGTTATTGGAGGGCAACTAGCCCCCTCACACCCATCATTCCTCCAAACACATCCAATAAAAATTTTGAGATAGCCATTTTGTTCGGGGTAATTGATTTCAAGATAGAAAACGTATTTTAGACGAGGACACTCCCCCACAACCCTCAGGGCAAGGATTACGATGTCCCTTTAGTGACCTTTTTAATAGTCGAAAGTGATTGGAAGGCTTGAAATTTTTATAGTAAAGATCGAAGTGGGTAAAATGTATTATTTTTCGTTGTTGTTGTTATTAAGACCAGGGCACTTCGTATCGAGGGAGTTGTCGTGGGAACTTTGAAAAGGGCTCATTCGATTGAAAATAGAAAGGGTTGATGCCATTTTTAATAGTCGAAAGTGATTTGATGGCAACTAATCCCCTTTCCACTTCCACCCTCCCACGCCACCCCTCACATTTCTGCTCTTAAAATTTAACCAAATCAAAATAGCGTAAGTGTATCCAAGCTATCAAAGAAAGTAAACAGATTTTTTTGCGAATGGTATCAAGTTTACCATTTCAGGTCAACTAGAGGAGGTATGAAACTAAATTAAACAGTACTATTTGTGTCCAGATTATTAAAAGGGTGTTTGTTGTTAACAATTGCTGAAATTTTTTCTCCAGTATACAAATAGCAGGCCAGACTATGAAGTCTTAAAATACTATACGATTTAAAGAATTATTTTCTTTTTCCCTGAAAAGACTATGTCAATATAAAACGAACAGAGATTAATTAAAAAAAAACTTTTTCCCCAAAATAAGTTTTTCAAAGAAAAGTAAAGAGCTCCATTAAACAAAAAATGAACAAAAATAAAATCAAATAATCCACCAATCGTGAAACTACCACAAATCAGCATTGATAAATAAATGAAGCCCAAAACGCACAGAAATTACAAAAGTTAACCGAGTCAAACTCAAAACGACCAGAAATTAACATAAGTTGGGCGCAAAACCCCAATGCCTTCTCAAGGCCAAAACAAAATTTTCACTTTAGTGAAAAAATATAAATGTTTTCACTTTTCTAACTTTAATATATCAAATAATTTTAACATTTTGATTACTAAATATCAGTAGATATATATATATATATATTAAACTGACAATGCACATTCATTTGTATTTTTTCAGTAAAGTGCAAATTTTGTTCTGGCCTTGGGAAGGCATAGGGGTTTTGCGCCCAACTTATGTTAATTTTTGGTCGTTTTGAGTTTGACTCGGTTAACTATTGTAATTTATGTGCGTTTTGGGTTTCATTTATTTAACAATGCTGATTTGTGGTAGTTTCACGATTGGTAGATTATTTGATTTTATTTTTGCTCATTTTTTGTTTAATGGAGTTCTTTAGTTTTCTTTGAAAAACTTATTTTGTGGAAAAAGTTTTTTTTAATTAATACCTTTCAAGAAGCATGATTTTGAAGCATATTATACATTATTCGCATGATTTGAAGCATCTCATATATCACGCATTTGAGAGGAGTTGCCCCTTCCACAAGAGCTTGCTCTTCACTGTAAAGTCTTGACTTTTCGTCATAATTCTTTAAGAACGACTCCTGTAGCAGAATGGCCGCTTAATTAGAAAAATAAGCTTCGTTTTAAAATTCTAAAAAAATTTAGCGTAAAGAGTGAGGTCTTGAGGAGGAGGCAACCCCTTTCATATGCGTAATAATTTCTGTTTGTAAGTTTTATGTTGCTCCTTAGTTTCAGTTGAAAGAACTCGTTTTTTTTTATTCTATTTCTGATCGTTTTTGAGTAATGCCGGGAAATCCGGCTCTCTCTCAATGAAAAATTCCCGTACTTGTGTATTATTAAATAAAAAAAACAAGTTTTTTCAACTGAAAGTAATAAGCAACAGTAGAAGTCAAAACGAACAGAAATTATAACGTATATGAGGGGGTTCTCCCCCAAGTCAATACCTCGCTCTTTACGCTACAGTTTTTTTCAGTGCTTTCAAAAGAGCTATCTATTCTATTCCCTTCATTCCGTATATGAAAGGGCTGTCCCCTCCTCAACGCCTCGCTCTTTACGCTATTTTTTAAAACAATAAAAAACTGTAGCGTAAAGAGCGAAGCGTTGAGGAGGAGACAGCCCCTTTCAGATGCGGAATGAAGGTTCTATAACTTTTAGGGGGTCTTTCCCCTTTTTTTGAAAATCAGCCAAATTTTCTCAGGCGCGTAACTTTTGATTTGTAGCACTAAACTTGATGAACGTTACATATTTGAAATCAAAATTAAAATCTGATTCTTTTGATGTATCTATTGATATCAAAATTCCGTTTTTTAGACTTTCGGTTACCATTGAGCCGGGTTGCTCCTTACTTACAGTTCGTTACCACGAACTGTTTGATAAGCCACTCACCCAAGTTTACGTTGGGTAAAAATCAAGAACAATCCGGTTTGTTCATTAATTTTAGAAACAAATTAGGGCTATATATTTGCACATTAGGGGGAGGGGGAGTAAAGTATAGCGGGTCTGCATGCAAAATATGTTAGGTTCAAGTGTTTTGCATATTATGAACTAGGAATTGTTTTCTGACTTCAATCCCTCAAAAATTTTTACCCCTCCTTCCTTGTGTGCAAATATATAGACTAAATTATATATTTTCCATTTATTTTGTCACTTGTTTTTGCCTTGTCTTACGCTAAGGTGAAAGAAACTAACAAAGAAACCGGTCTATTCTTGAGTTTTAAACAGCAGGGGGGGGTATTTTCCTGTTTTTTTTTCTTGAGGGCGTATTTTCTTCGGAGGAAGGGGGTATTTTCCTTACGGGAGGGGGGTATTTTTCGGGGGATATCTTCCGGAGCTATTTTCCTCGGCGGGGGGTATTTTCTTCGGGGAGGTATTATCCGGGGGGTATTTTTTACAAGGGGGTAATTCCGGGGGAAATTTTCCGGGGGGATGGGGGTAAATGCCTAGAACCGAAATAAATCTAAAGGAACAGAATTCCCCAGCTATTTTCTACTAGATGGTACTCCATGAAGTTTTTGTTTTAGTTTTTTTGAAAAATATGATAATTCTAATGTCAAAGGAAATTCGAGTTGTGGTTTAATTGACATGATGAATACATAAATATTTGGATAGATAACAGATGCCATGTCTAGGTTTAGCTGGACACTGCTTTGTAAGGACAATTTTCTGAGCCTATCACGTTCATATTGCGATTACACAATGTTTGAAATTAGGCTGATTTAAAAAAAACCGTACGGTTTAGTGAATATATTCAAGTTAAACAAAAAATATACCAACGTGGAAAAGGGTGTTTTTTCCGATCGATTACGTGTGAAAAAAAATTCGATGGAATTTAATTTAAATGTGGGTTCTTACTATGTCTGTTTTCAATTAATGTGTGATATGCGTGCTTTTAAAACCGAATACATTGACTGTTGTTGAATCCACATAATAAGCATTTGATGATATTTGTATAGCTGACGTCACGAGTGCCACGGACCGACACGAGCGGAAAATTTTCAGATCCACAGTTGTTTCGGAGAGATGCTAAAAGGATCCCATTTTGGCTTATTTGACATCCTGGTCCCAAAAATATTTGACAAACTTGGTTCTCAAGAAATACTATTTTTATATCTCACACAATGATGTGACTCCCAAGATTGAGTACTTTTAGTTATAAATTAAGTTAGGGGTTAGTTTTTGGCTGGGAGGATTTTCCATGGGGAGAATTTTCCATTAGGAGGGAAGTTTCCAGAGGTTGAACTTTTCAGAGGAAATTTTACACTGAAGGAATTTGCCAGAATTACTATACGAATTTCTTTTTATTAGTCTTACTTTCTTTTTCCGACTCAATTTTACATATGGAGACGTTAAAAGGAATTTTAACTATTGGGGTTTTTAACTATGAGTAGGAAGGACCCAATAGATACAGAAGGGGGTGATGTCACAGTCGGATTATTGATCCACTAACGGGTCAATGACACCTCTTTCAAACTCAATTTGTTTGTTGTTTCTAAGCGTATTGATCGACTCTAACGGGACATCATGAGATAAGGAAAAGATGACAGCTGTCAATCACCGGTTGGAATACTACGATAACAAGGTGACATCATCATATAAGGAAATTTCAATATTGGAATATTCTTATCCGAGAGTTGAAAAGACAGACAGGAAAAGATAACTGATTGACACAATTTCTCCATGAGACAAGATAAATTTGAAAGTAGAAACGAAAATGGTAAACCATCTGAGGGAATGCTACTTCCTATTAAGAGATACATATTATTTTTTTTATTAGGGCGGTTCTCGACTGTGTTCGGTATAATACACAACTACCAATTGAATAGTGTTATAAGGTATCCTACCCCAACCCCAAAGGACCCCCCGGGCACCCCAAAAGCCCCCCGGGCCCCAAAGAGCCCCTCCCTCCCCCTCCCCTCCTCTCCTTCCCCTTCTCCTTCTCTCCCTCCCCTCCCCTCCCCCTGCCCCCCATTTTTAATACTTTTTTGAATTTTTTTATCATGGTATTTTTTCAAATTTTTTTTTTACATCTCGTCATGGTTTACCATGTCACTGTTACATTCTCTTGATGTTTCAAAGTTCATTTTGGATTTCTTTCGTTGAAATTTAAGAGTTGGAATATTTCAGTAGTGTTTTCTCATGGTTAACCTTGTCACTATTACATTCTCTTGACGTTTCAAAGTTCATTTTGGATCTTTTTCGTTGAAATGCAAGAGTTGGATTATTTCAGTAGTGTTTTCTCGTGGTTTACCATGTCACTGTTACATTCTTTTGACGTTTCAAAGTTCATTTTGGATCTTTTTCGTTGAAATGCAAGAGTAGGATTATTTCAGTAGTGTTTTGTCGTGGTTTACATGCCACTGTTACATTTTCTTGATGTTTCAAAGTTCGTTTTGGATTTTTTTTTTAAAATACAAGAGTTGGAATATTTTAGTAGTGTTTTCTTATGGTTTACATGTCACTGTTACATTCTGAATATGTTTCAAAGTTCATTTTGGATTTTTTTTTTCGTTGAAATGCAAGAGTTGGAATGTTTTAGTAGTGTTTTGTTGTGGTTTACCTTGTCACTGTTACATTCTCTTGATGTTTCAAAGTTCATTTTGGATCTTTTTCGTTGAAATGCAAGAGTTGGAATATTTCAGTAGTGTTTTCTCGTAGTTTACCATGTCACTGTTACATTCTCTTGATGTTTCAAAGTAAATTTTGGATCTTTTTCGTTGAAATGCAAAAGTCGGATTATTCCAGTAGTGTTTTGTTGTGGTTTACCATGTCACTATTACATTCTCTTGATGTTTCAAAGTTCATTTTGGATCTTTTTCGTTGAAATGCAAAGAGTTGGAATATTTCAGTAGTGTTTTGTCATGGTTTACCATGTCACTGTTACATTCTCTTGATTTTTCAAACTTCATTTTAGATTTCATTCATTGAAATGTAAGAGTTGGATTATTTCAGTAGTGTTTGATCGTGGTTTACCATGTCATTGTTACATTCTCTTAATATTTCAAAGTTCATTTTGGATTTTTTTTTTCGTTGAAATGTAAGAGCTGGAATATTTCAGTAATGTTTTGTCGTGATTTACCATGTCACTGGCATATTTCAGAAGTTTTTGTCATGGTTTACCTTGTCACTGTTACACCTCTTAATGTTTGAAAATTCATTTTGGATTTTTTTTTTCGTTGAAATTCAAGAGTTGGAATATTTCAGTAGTAATTTGTCGTGGTTTACCTTGTCACTGTTATATTTTCTTGATTTTAAGTTCATTTGGATTTTTTTTATAGAAATGTAAGAGTTGGAATATTTCAGTAGTGTTTTGTAGTGGTTTACATTGTCACTGTTACATTCTCTTGATGTTTCAAAGTTCATTTTGGATTTTTTTTTTATTGAAATGTAAGAGTTGGAATATTTCAGTAGTGTTTTCATGTGGTTTACCTTGTCACTGTTACATTCTGAAGATGTTTCAAAGTTCATTTTAGATTTTTTTTTCGTTGAAGTGGAAGAGCTGGAATATTTCAGTAGTGGTTTGTCGTGGTTTACCAAGTCACTGTTACATTCTAAAGATATTTCAAAGTTCATTTTGATTTTTTTTTTCGTTGAAATGTAAGAGTAGGAATATTTCAGTAGTGTTTTGTCGTGGTTTACCAAGCCACTGTTACATTCTAGAGATATTTCGAAGTTAATTTTGAATTTTTTTTTTAGTTGAAATGTAAGAGTTGGAATGTTTCAGTAGTGTTTTGTTGTGGTTTACCTTGTCACTGTTACATTCTCATGATGTTTCAAAGTTCATTTTGGATTTTTTTTTTATTGAAATGTAAGAGATGGAATATTTCAGTAGTGTTTTCTTGTGGTTTACCTCGTCACTGTTACATTCTCTTGATGTTTCAAAGTTCATTTGGATTTTTTATAGACATTTTAGAGTTGGAATATTTCAGTAGTGTTTTGTAGTGGTTTACATTGTCACTGTTACATTCTCTTGATGTTTCAAAGTTCATTTTGGATTTTTTGTTGAAATGTAAGAGTTGAAATATTTCAGTAGTGTCTTGTCGTGGTTTACCATATTACTGTTACATTCTGAAGATGTTTCAAAGTTCATTTTGGATTTTTCATTGAAATATAAGAGTTGGAATACTTCAGAAGTGTTTTGTTGTGGTTTACCTTGTCACTGTTACATTGTGAAGATGTTTCAAAGTTCATTTTGAATTTTTTTTCGTTGAAATGTAAGAGTTGGAATATTTCAGTAGTGTTTGTCGTGGTTTACCTTGTCACTGTTACATTCTCTTGACGTTTCAAAGTTCATTTTAGATTTTTTTTTTCGTTGAAATGTAAGAGTTGGAATATTTCAGTAGTGTTTTGTCGCAGTTTACCTCGTCACTGTTACATTCTCTTGATGTTTCAAAGTTCATTTGGATTTTTTTTTATAGAAATTTTAGAGTTGGAATATTTCAGTAGTGTTTTGTAGTGGTTTTTATTGTCACTGTTACATTCTCTTGATGTTTCAAAGTTCATTTTGGATTTTTTGTTGAAATGTAAGAGTTGAAATATTTCAGTAGTGTCTTGTCGTGGTTTACCATATTACTGTTACATTCTGAAGATATTTCAAAGTTCATTTTGGATTTTTCATTGAAATATAAGAGTTGGAATATTTCAGAAGTGTTTTGTTGTGGTTTACCTTGTCACTGTTACATTGTGAAGATGTTTCAAAGTTCATTTTGAATTTTTTTTTTCGTTGAAATGTAAGAGTTGGAATATTTCAGTAGTGTTTTGTCGTGGTTTACCTTGTCACTGTTACATTCTCTTGATGTTTTAAAGTTCATTTTAGATTTTTTTTTTCGTTGAAATGTAAGAGTTGGAATATGTCAGTAGTGTTTTGTCGCAGTTTACCTCGTCACTGTTACATTCTCTTGATGTTTCAAAGTTCATTTGGATTTTTTTTATAGAAATTTTAGAGTTGGAATATTTCAGTAGTGTCTTGTCGTGGTTTACCATATTACTGTTACATTCTGAAGATGTTTCAAAGTTCATTTTGGATTTTTCATTGAAATATAAGAGTTGGAATATTTCAGAAGTGTTTTGTTGTGGTTTACCTTGTCACTGTTACATTCTGAAGATGTTTCAAAGTTCATTTTGAATTTTTTTTTCGTTGAAATGTAAGAATTGGAATATTTCAGAAGTGTTTTGTTGTGGTTTACCTTGTCACTGTTACATTCTGAAGATGTTTCAAAGTTCATTTTGAATTTTTTTTTCATTGAAATGTAAGAGTTGGAATATCTCAGTAGTGTTTTGTCGTGGTTTACCTTGTCACTGTTACATTCTGAAGATGTTTCAAAGCTCATTTTGGATTTCTTTTTGTTGAAATGTAAGAGATGGAATACTTCAGTAGTGTTTTTTCGCAGTTTACCTTGTCACTGTTACATTCTCTTGATGTTTCAAAGTTCATTTTAGATTTTTTTCGTTGAAATGTAAGAGTTGGAATATTTCAGTAGTGTTTTGACATAGTTTACCTTGTCACTGTTACATTAGCTTGTTAATTCAAAGTTCATTTCGGATTTGTTTGGTTGAAATGTAAGAGTTGGAATATTTCAGTAGTGTTTTTTCATGGTTTACCATGTCGATGTTACATTCTCTTGATGTTTCGTTCATTTTAAATTTTTTTCGTCGAAATGTTAGAGTCGAAATATTTTAGTAGTGTTTTGTCGGGGTTTACATTGCACTGTTACATTCTCTTGATGCTTCAAAGTTCATTTTGGATTTTTTTCGTTGAAATGTAAGAGTTGGAATATTTCAGTAGTGTTTTGTCGTAGTTTACCTTGTCATTGTTACATTCTCATGATGTTTCAAAGTTCATTTTGGATTTCATTTGTTGAAATGTAAGAGTTGAAATATTTCAGTAGTGTTTTGTCGAGGTTTACCTTGACACTCTTACATTCTCTTAATGTTTCAAAGTTCATTTGGACTGTTTTTTGTTGAAATGTAAGAGTTGGAATATTTCAGTAGTTTTTTGTCGTGGTTTACCTTGTCAGTTTTACATCCTCTTGATGTTTCAAAGTTCATTTTGGATTATTTTTTTCGTTGAAATGTAAGAGTTGGAATATTTCAGTAGTGTTTTGTCGTGGTTTACCTTGTCGTTGTTACATTCTATTGATGTTTCAAAGTTGAAATGCAAGAGTTGGAATATTTCAGCATTGTTTTCTCATGGTTTACCTTGTCACTGTAACATTCTCTTGATGTTTCAAAGTTCATTTTGGATCTTTTTCGTTGAAATGCAAGAGTTGGATTATTTCAGTAGTGTTTTATCGTGGTTTACCATGTCAATGTTACATTCTCTTGACATTTCAAAGTTCAATTTGGATCTTTTTCGTTGAAATGCAAGAGTTTGAATATTTCAATAGTGTTTTCTCATGGTTTACCTTGTCACTGTAACATTCTCTTGAGGTTTCAAAGTTTATTTTGGATCTTTTTCGTTGAAATGCGAGAGTTTGATTTTTTCAGTAGTGTTTTATCGTGGTTTACCATGTCACTGTTACATTCTCTTGACGTGTAAAAGTTCATTTTGGATCTTTTTCGTTGAAATGCAAGAGTTGGAATATTTCAGTAGTGTTTTGTAATGGTATACCTTGTCACTGTTAAATTCTTTTGATTTTTCAAAGTTCATTTTAGATTTCATTCGTTGAAATGTAAGAGTTGGCATATTTCAGTACAGTTTTCTTGTGGTGTACCTTGTCACTGTTACATTCTCGTAATGCTTCAAAGTTCAATTTGGATTTTTTTTTCGTTGAAATGCAAGAGTTGGATTATTTCAGTAGTGTTTTGTCGTGGTTTACCATGTCACTGTTACATTCTCTTAATGTTTCAAAGTTCATTTTGGATTTTTTTTTTCGTTGAAATGTAAGAGTTGGAATATTTCAGTAGTTTTTTGTCGTGGTTTACCATGTCACTGGCATATTTCAGTAGTGTTTGTCATGGTTTAACTTGTCACTGTTACACTCCCTTGATGCTTAAAAGTTCAATTTGGATTTTTTTTTCGTTGAAATGCAAGAGTTGGAATATTTCAGTAGTGTTTTGTCGCAGTTTACATTCTCATTGTTACATTCTCTTGATGTTTCAAATTCATTTTTTTCGTTGAAGTGTAAGAGTTGGAATATTTCAGTAGTGTTTTGTCACAGTTTACCTTGTCGCTGTTACATTCTCTTGATGTTTCAAATTCATTTTAAATTTTTTTCGTTGAAATGTAGGAGTTCGAATATTTCAGTAGTATTTTGTCGTGTTTCACATTGTTCACTGTTACATTCTATTGATGTTTCAAAGTTCATTTGGATCTTTTTTTATAGAAATGTAAGAGTTGGAATATTTCAGTAGTGTTTTGTAGTGGTTTACGTTGTCACTGTTACATTCCCTTGATGTTTCAAAGTTCACTTTGAATTTTTTCGTTGAAATATAAGAGTTGGTTCAGTGGTGTTTTGTCGTGGTTTACCATATCACTGTTCCATTCTGAAGATGTTTCAAAGTTCATTTTGGATTTTTCGTTGAAAAGTAAGAGTTGGAATATTTCAGTTGTGTTTTGTTGTGGTTTACCTTGTCACTGTTACATTCTAGTGATGTTTCAAAGCTCATTTTGGATTTTTTTGTTGAAATGTAAGAGATGGAATATTTCAGTAGTGTTTTGTCGCAGTTTACATTCTCATTGTTACATTCTCTTGATGTTTCAAAGTTCATTTGGATTTTTTTTATAGAAATGCAAGGGTTGGAATATTTCAGTAGTGTTTCATAGTGGTTTACGTTGTCACTGTTACATTCCCTTGATGTTTCAAAGTTCATTTTGGATTTTTTTCGTTGAAATGCAAGAGTTGGAATATTTCAGTAGTGTTTTGTCGTGGTTTACCATATCACTGTTCCGTTCTGAAGATGTTTCAAAGTTCATTTTGGATTTTTCATTGAAATGTAAGAGTTGGAATGTTTCAGTAGTGTTTTGTTGTGGTTTACCTAGTCACTGTTACATTTGGAAGATGTTTCAAATTTCATTTTGGATTTTTTATTTCGTTGAAGTGTAAGAGTAGGAATATTTCATTAGTGTTTTGTCATGGTTTATCAAGTTACTGTTATATTCTAAAGATATTTCAAAGTTCATTTTGATTTTTTTTTTCATTGAAATATAAGAGTTGGAATATTTCAGTAGTGTTTTGTCGTGGTTTACCTTGTCACTGTTATATTCTCTTGATGTTTCAAAGTTCATTTAAGATTGTTTTTTTTTTGTTGAAATATAAGAGTTAGAATACTCAGTAGTGTTTTCTCGTGGTTTACCTTGTCACTGTAACATTCTCATGATGTTTCAAAGTTCATTTTGGATTTTTGTTTCGTTGAAATGTAAGAGATAGAATACTTCCGTAGTGTTTTGTTGCAGTTTTCCTTGTCACTGTTACATTCTCTTGATGTTTCAAAGTTCATTTTAGATTTTTTTTTTCGTTGAAATGTAAGAGTTGGAATATTTCTGTAGTGTTTTGTCATGGTTTACCTTGTCATTGTTACATTTTCTTGTTGTTTCCAAGTTCATTTTGGATTTTCTTGGTTGAAATGTAAGAGTTGGAATATTTCAGTAGTCTTTTGTTGCAGTTTACCTTGTCACTGTTACATTCTCTTGATGATTCAAAGTTAATTTTGGATTTTTTTCATTGAAATGCAAGAGCTGAAATATTTCAATAGTGTTTTGTCGCAGTTTACCTTGTCACTGTTACATTCTATTAATGTTTCAAAGTTCATTCTGGAATTTTTTTTCGTTGAACTATAAGAGTTGGAATATTTCACTACTATTTTTGTCGTGGTTTACCTAGTCACTGCTATATTCTCTTGATGTTTCAAAGTTCATTTTGGATTTTTTTGTTGAAATGTAAGAGATGGAATACTTCCGTAGTGTTTTGTCGCAGTTTACCTTGTCACTGTTACCTTCTATTGATGTTTCAAAGTTCATTTGGATTTTTTTTATAGAAATGCAAGGGTTGGAATATTTCAGTGGTGTTTCATAGTGGTTTACCTTGTCACTGTTACATTCCCTTGATGTTTCAAAGTTCATTTTGGATTTTTTTCGTTGAAATGCAAGAGTTGGAATATTTCAGTAGTGTTTTGTCGTGGTTTACCATATCACTGTTCCGTTCTGAAGATGTTTCAAAGTTCATTTTGGATTTTTCATTGAAATGTAAGAGTTGGAATGTTTCAGTAGTGTTTTGTTGTGGTTTACCTAGTCACTGTTACATTTGGAAGATGTTTCAAATTTCATTTTGGATTTTTTATTTCGTTGAAGTGTAAGAGTCGGAATATTTCATTAGTGTTTTGTCATGGTTTATCAAGTTACTGTTATATTCTAAAGATATTTCAAAGTTCATTTTGAATTTTTTTTTCATTGAAATATAAGAGTTGGAATATTTCAGTAGTGTTTTGTCGTGGTTTACCTTGTCACTGTTATATTCTCTTGATGTTTCAAAGTTCATTTAAGATTGTTTTTTTTTGTTGAAATATAAGAGTTAGAATACTCAGTAGTGTTTTCTCGTGGTTTACCTTGTCACTGTAACATTCTCATGATGTTTCAAAGTTCATTTTGGATTTTTGTTTCGTTGAAACGTAAGAGATAGAATACTTCCGTAGTGTTTTGTTGCAGTTTTCCTTGTCACTGTTACATTCTCTTGATGTTTCAAAGTTCATTTTGATTTTTTTTTTCGTTGAAATATAAGAGTTGGAATATTTCTGTAGTGTTTTGTCATGGTTTACCTTGTCATTGTTACATTCTCTTGTTGTTTCCAAGTTCATTTTGGATTTTCTTGGTTGAAATGTAAGAGTTGGAATATTTCAGTAGTCTTTTGTTGCAGTTTACCTTGTCACTGTTACATTCTCTTGATGATTCAAAGTTAATTTTGGATTTTTTTCATTGAAATGCAAGAACTGAAATATTTCAATAGTGTTTTGTCGCAGTTTACCTTGTCACTGTTACATTCTATTAATGTTTCAAAGTTCATTCTGGAATTTTTTTTCGTTGAACTATAAGAGTTGGAATATTTCACTACTATTTTTGTCGTGGTTTACCTAGTCACTGCTACATTCTCTTGATGTTTCAAAGTTCATTTTGGATTATTTTTTTTCGTTGAGATGTAAGAGTTTGATTATTTCAGTAGTGTTTTGTCGTGGTTTACCTTGTCGTTGTTACATTCTTTTTATGTTTCAAAGTTCATTTCAGATTTTTTCGTTGAAATGTAAGAGTTAGAATATTTCAGTAGTGTTTTGTCGTGGTTTACACTGTCACTGTTACATTCTCTTGATGTTTCAAAGTTCATTTTGGATTTTTCATTGAAATGTAAGAGTTGGAATGTTTCAGTAGTGTTTTGTTTTGGTTTACCCAGTCACTGTTACATTTTGAAGATGTTTCAAAGTTCATTTTGGATTTTTTTTTTCGTTGAAGTGTAAGAGTCGGAATATTTCAGTAGTGTTTTGTCATGGTTTACCAAGTCACTGTTATATTCTAAAGATATTTCAAAGTTCATTTTGAATTTTTTTTCGTTGAAATATAAGAGTTGGAATATTTCAGTAGGGTTTTGTCGTGGTTTACCTTGTCACTGTTACATTCTCTTGATGTTTCAAAGTTCATTTTAATTTTTTTTTCGTTGAAATATAAGAGTTGGAATACTCAGTAGTGTTTTCTCGTGGTTTACCTTGTCACTGTTACATTCGCATGATGTTTCAAAGTTCATTTTGGATTTTTTTTTCGTTGAAGTGTAAGAGTTGGAATATTTCAGTAGTGTTTTGTCATGGTTTACCAAGTCACTGTTATATTCTAAAGATATTTCAAAGTTCATTTTGAATTTTTTTTCGTTGAAATATAAGAGTTGGAATATTTCAGTAGTGTTTTGTCGTGGTTTACACTGTCACTGTTACATTCTCTTGATGTTTCAAAGTTCATTTTAATTTTTTTTTCGTTGAAATATAAGAGTTGGAATACTCAGTAGTGTTTTCTCGTGGTTTACCTTGTCACTGTTACATTCTCTTGATGATTCAAAGTTCATTTTGGATTTTTTTTCGTTGAAATGCAAGACTTGAAATATTTCAATAGTGTTTTGTCGCAGTTTACCTTGTCACTGTTACATTCTCTTAATCTTTCAAAGTGCATTCTGGATTTTTTTTTTCGTTGAACTATAAGAGTTGGAATATTTCACTAGTATTTTGTCGTGGTTTACCTTGTCACTGTTACATTCTCTTGATGTTTTAAAGTTCATTTTGGATTTTTTTTTGTTGAAATGTAAAAGTTGGAATATTTCATTAGTGTTTTGTCGTGGTTTACCTTGTCGTTGTTACATTCTATTGATGTTTCAAAGTTCATTTCGGATTTTTTTGTTGAAATGTAAGAGTTGGAATATTTCAGTAGTGTTTTGTCGTGGTTTACCCTGTCACTGTTACATTATCTTGATGTTTCAAAGTTCATTTTGGATTTTTTCGTTGAAAATATTTCATTAGTGTTTTGTCATGGTTTAAATTGTCACTGCTACATTCACTTGATGTTTCAAAGTTCATATTGGATTTTTTTTTTCTTTGAAATGTAAGAGTTGGAATATTTCATTAGTGTTTTGTCGTGGTTTACCTTGTCACTGTTACATTCTCTTGATGTTTCAAAGTTCATTTTGGATTTTTTTTTGTTGAAATGTAAAAGTTGGAATATTTCAGTAGTGTTTTGTCGTGGTTTACCTTGTCACTATTACATTATCATGATATTTCAAAGTTCATTTTGGATTATTTTTTTTTGAAATTTAAGAGTTGGAATATTTCACTAGTATTTTATCGTGATTTACCTTGTCACTGTTACATTCTCTTAATATTTCAAAGTTCATAGTGAGAGATATACGCAAAAAGTTGGGTTAATTTGGGTTAGATTAGCCTATGTACGCGCGCGTATATAGGCCAACCTAACCTAACCAAACCTAACCTAACCTAAATTAACCCAACTTATTGCGTATCTCTTTTACTATGAACTTTGAAATATAAAGAGAATGTAACAGTGACAAGGTAAATCACGATAAAATACTAGTGAAATATTCCAACTCTTACATTTCAACAAAAAAAAAATCCAAAATGAATCAAAATCCAAAAGATTTTTTCTCCAATTGAAAAAATCCTAATTGAACTTTGAAGCATCAATAGAATGTAACAGTGACAGGATAAACCACAAGAAAACTGTACTGAAATAACCCTACTCTTGCATTTCAACGGGAAAGATCCAAAATGAACTTTGAAACATCAAGAGAATGTAACAATGACATGGTAAACCAAGACAAAACACTACTGAAATAATCCAACTCTTGCATTTCAACAAAAAATATCCAAAATGAACTTTGAAACATCGAGAGAATGTTACAGTGACAAGTTAAACCGTGCGAAAACACTACTGAAATATTCCAACTCTTGCATTTCAACAAAAAAGATCCTAAATGAACTTTGAAACATCTTCAGAATGTAACAGTTATATGGTAAACCATGAAAAAACACTACTGAAATATTCCAACTCTTGCATTTCAAAAAAAAATCCCTAAATAAACTTTGAAACATCAAGAGAATGTAACAGTGACATGTAAACCACGACAAAACACTACTGAAATAATCCTACTCTTGCATTTCAACGAAAAAAAAAATCCAAAATGAACTTTGAAACATCTTCAGAATGTAACAGTGATATGGTAAACCATGAAAAAACAATACTGAAATATTCCAACTGTTGCATTTCAAAAAAAAATCCTAAATAAACTTTGAAACATCAAGAAAATGTAACAGTGACATGTAAACCACGACAAAACACTACTGAAATAATCCTACTCTTGCATTTCAACGAAAAAAATCCAAAATGAACTTTGAAACGTCAAGAGAATGTAACAGTGACATGGTAAAAATCCAAAAAAATCCTAAATGAACTTCTAAATATTATGAGAATGTAACAGTGACAAGGTAAACCACGACAAAACACTACTGAAATATTCCAACGCAAACATTTGAACGAAAAAATCCAAAATGAACTTTGAAATGTCATGAGAATGTAACAGTGGCAACGTAAACCACGACAAAACACTACTGAAATATTCCAACTCTTACATTTCAACGAAAACAATCTAAAATGAACTTTGAAACATCAAGAGAATGTAACAGCTAAATGGTAAACCATGATAAAACACTACTGAAATATTCCATCTCTTACATTTCAACAAACAAAAATCCAAAATGAACTTTGAAACATCAAGAGAATTTTGGATTCATTTTGGATATTTTTTCGTTGAAATGTAAGAGTTGGAATATTTCAGTAGTGTTTTGTCATGGTTTACATTGTCACTGTTACATTCTCATGATTTTTCAAAGTTCATTTTGGACTTTTTTTTTCGTTGAAATGTAAGAGATGAAATACTTTAGTAGTGTTTTGTCGCAGTTTACCTTGTCACTGTTACATTTTCTTGATGTTTCAAAGTTCATTTTAGATTTTTTTTTTCGTTGAAATGTAAGAGTTGGAATATTTCAGTAGTGTTTTGTCATGGTTTACCTTGTCATTGTTACATTCTCTTGTTGTTTCCAAGTTCATTTTGGATTTTTTTGGTTTAAATGCAAGAGTTGGAATATTTCAGCAGTGTTTTGTTGCAGTTTACCTTGTCACTGTTACATTCTCTTGATGTTTCAAAGTTCATTTTGGATTTTTTTTTTCGTTGAAATGTAAGAGTTGGAATATTTCAGTAGTGTTTTGTCGTGGTTTATTTTGTCATTGTTACATTCTATTGATGTTTCAAAGTTCATTTCGGATTTTTTCGTTGAAATGTAAGAGTTGGAATATTTCAGTAGTGTTTTGTCGTGGTTTACACTGTCACTGTTACATTCTCTTGATGTTTCAAAGTTCATTTTGGATTTTTTTCGTTGAAATGTAAGAGTTAAAATATTTCATTAATGTTTTGTCATGGTTTAAATTGTCACTGCCACATTCACTTGATGTTTAAAAGTTCATATTTGATTTTTTTTCGTTGAAATGTAAGATTTGGAATATTTCAGTAGTGTTTTGTCATGGTTTACCTTGTCACTGTTACATTCTCTTGATGTTTTAAAGTTCATTTTGGATTTTTTTTTGTTGAAATGTAAAAGTTGGAAGATTTCAGTAGTGTTTTGTCGTGGTTTACCTTGTCACTATTACATTTTCATGATATTTCAAAGTTCATTTTGGATTATTTTTTTTTGAAATTTAAGAGTTGGAATATTTCACTAGTATTTTATCGTGATTTACCTTGTCACTGTTACATTCTCTTGATATTTCAAAGTTCATAGTGAGAGAGATACGCAAAAAGTTGGGTTAATTTAGGTTAGGTTAGCCTATGTACGCGCGCGTATATAGGCTAACCTAACCGAACCTAACCTAACCTAAATTAACCCAACTTTTGCGTATCTCTTTTACTATAAACTTTGAAATATCAAGAGAATGTAACAGTGACAAGGTAAATCACGATAAAATACTAGTGAAATATTCTAACTCTTACATTTCAACAGAAAAAAATCCAAAATGAACAAAAATCGGAAAAATTTTTTCTCCAATTGAAAAAAAAATCCAAATTGAACTTTGAAGCATCAAGAATGTAACAGTGACAAGGTAAACCACAAGAAAACTGAAGTGAAATAATCCAACTCTTGCATTTCAACGGGAAAGATCCAAAATGAACTTTGAAACATCAAGAGAATGTAACAGTGACATGGTAAACCACGACAAAACACTACTGAAATATTCCAACTCTTGCATTTCAACGTAAAAAAAAGATCCAAAATGAACTTTGAAACATCAAGAGAATGTTACAGTGACAAGGTAAACCATGAGAAAACACTACTGAAATATTCCAACTCTTGCATTTCAACAAAAATGATCCAAAATGAACTTTGAAACGTCAAGAAAATGTAACAGTGACATGGTAAACCATGAGAAAACACTACTGAAATATTCCAACTCTTGCATTTCAACGTAAAAAAAAATCCAAAATGAACTTTGAAACATCAAGAGAATGTTACAGTGACAAGGTAAACCATGCGAAAATACTACTGAAATATTCCAACTCTTGCATTTCAACGAAAAAGAAAAATCCAAAATAAACTTTCAAACATCAAAAGAATGTAACATCAAGAGAATGTTACAGTGACGTGGTAAACCATGAAAAAACACTACTGAAATATTCTAACTCTTGCATTTCAAAAAAAAATCCTAAATAAACTTTGAAACATCAAGAGAATGTAACAGTGACATGTAAACCACGACAAAACACTACTGAAATAACCCTTCTCTTGCATTTCAACGAAAAAGATCCAAAATGAACTTTGAAACGTCAAGAGAATGTAACAGTGACATGATAAAAATCCAAAAAAATCCAAAATGAACTTCTAAATATCATGAGAATGTAACAGTGACAAGGCAAACCACGATAAAACACTACTGAAATATTCCAACTCAAACATTTGAACGAAAAAATCCAAAATGAACTTTGAAATGTCATGAGAATGTAACAGTGGCAATGTAAACCACGACAAAACACTACTGAAATATTCCATCTCTTACATCTTAACGAAAACAATCTAAAATGAACTTTGAAACATCAAGAGGATGTAACAGTGACATGGTAAACCATGATAAAACACTACTGAAATAATCCATCTCTTACATTTCAACAAAAAAAAAATCCAAAATGAACTTTGAAACATCAAGAGAATTTTGGATTGATTTTGGATTTTTTTTTCGTTGAAATGTAAGAGTTGGAATATTTCAGTAGTGTTTTGTCATGGTTTAACATGTCGCTGTTACATTCTCTTGATGTTTCAAAGTTCATCTTGGATTTTTTTTTGTTGAAATGTAAGAGTTGGAATATTTCAGTAGTGTTTTGTCGTGGTTTACCTTGTTACTGTTACATTCTCATGATATTAAAAAGTTCATCTTGGATTTTTTTTTTGTTGAAATGTAAGAGTTGGAACATTTCACTAGTATTTTATCGTGATATACCTTGTAAATGTTACATTCTTTTGATATTTCAAAGTTCATTATGAGAGAGATACGCAAAAAGTTGGGTTAATTTAGGTTAGGTTAGGTTGGGTTAGGTTAGCCTATGTACGCGCGCGTACAAAGGCTAACCTAACCTAACCCAACCTAACCTAAATTAACCCAACTTTTTGCGTATCTCTCTCACTATGAATCCAAAAGGAACTTTGAAACATCTAGAGAATGTAACAGTGACAATGTAAACCACGGCAAAACACTACTGAAATATTCCAACTCTTACATTTCAACGAAAAAATCCGAAACGAACTTTGAAACATCAATAGAATGCAACAAAGACAAGGTAAACCACGACAAAACACTACTGACATATTCCAACTCTTACATTTCAACGAAAAAAAAAATCTAAAATGAACTTTGAAACATCAAGAGAATGTAACAGTGACAAGGTAAACCACGACAAACACTACTAAAATATTCTAACTCTTACATTTCAACGAAAGAAAGTCCAAAATGAACTTTGAAACATTAAAAAAATGTAAGAAAGTCAAGGTAAACCACGAAAAACACTACTGAAATATTCCAACGCGTACATTTCTACGAATGAAATCCAAAATGACTTTGAAGCATCAAGAGAATGTAGCAGTGACAAGGTAAACTACGACAAAACACTACTGAACTATTCCAACTCTTACATTTCAACCAAAAAAATCCAAAAGGAACTTTGAAACAACAAGAGAATGTAACATTGACAAGGTAAACCATGACAAAACACTACTGACATATTCCAACTCTTACATTTCAACGAAAAAAAAAATCTAAAATGAAATTTGAAACGTCAAGAGAATGTAAAAGTGACAAGGTAAACTGCGACAAAACACTACTGAAATATTCCATCTCTTACATTTCAACAAAAAAAAAAATCCAAAATGAACTTTGAAACATCTTCATAATGTAACAGTGACAATGTAAACCTCAACAAAACACTACTGAAATATTCCAACTCTTACATTTCAACGAAAAAAAAAATTCAAAATGAACTTTGAAATATCTTTAGAATGTAACAATGACTTGATAAACCATGACGAAACACTACTGAAATATTCCAACTCTTACACTTCAACGAAAAAAAAAATTCAAAATGAACTTTGAAACATCTTCATAATGTAACAGTGACAATGTAAACCTCAACAAAACACTACTGAAATATTCCAACTCTTACATTTCAATGAAAAATACAAAATGAACTTCGAAACATCTTCAGAATGTAACAGTGATATGGTAAACCACGACAAGACACTACTGAATTGTTCCAACTCTTACATTTCAATGAAAAAAATCAAAAATGAACTTTGAAACATCAATAAAATGTAACAGTGACAATACAAACCACTAAAAAACACTACTGAAACATTCCAACTCTAATATTTCAACGAAATAAAAATCCAAAATGAATTTGAAACATCAAGAGAATGCAACAGTGACAAGGTAAACTGCGACAAAACACTAGTGAAATATTCCAACTCTTACATTTCAACGAAAAAAACCCAAAATGAATTTGAAACATGAAGAGAATTTAAAAGTGACAAGGTAAACTGCGACAAAATACTACTTAAAAATTCCGACTCTTGCATTTCAACGGAAAAAAAAATCTGAAATGAACTTTGAAGCATCAAGAGAGTGTAACAGTGACAAGGTAAACCATGACAAAACACTACTGAAATATTCCAACTCTTACATTTCAACAAAAAAAAACATCCAAAATGAATTTTGAAACATCAAGAGAATACAACAGTGACAAGGTAAACTGCGACAAAACACTACTGAAATATTCCAACTCTTACATTTCAACGAAAAAAATCCAAAATGAATTTGAAACATGACGAGAATGTAAAAGTGACAAGGTAAACGGCGACAAAATACTACTGAAATATTCCAACTCTTGCATTTCAACGGAAAAAAAAAAATCCAAAATGAACTTTGAAGCATCAAGAGAGTGTAACAGTGACAAGGTAAACCATGACAAACACTACTGAAATATACCAGTAACATGGTAAACCACGACAAAACACTACTGAAATATTCCAACTCTTACATTTTAACGAAAAAAAAATCCAAAATGAAATTTGGAGCATCAAGAGAATGTAACAGTGACAAGGTAAACCACAAGAAATCTGTACTGAAATATGCCACCTCTTACATTTCAACGAATGAAATCTAAAATGAACTTTGAAAAATCAGAAGAATGTAGCAGTGACAAGGTAAAACATGACAAAACACTACTGAAATATTCCAACTCTTGCATTTCAACGAAAAAGATCCAAAATGAACTTTAAAACGTCAAGAGAATGTAACTGTGACACGGTAAACCACGACAAAACAATACTGAAATGTTCCAACTCTTACATTTCTATAATAAAATCCAAATGAAATTTGAAACATCAAGAGAATGTAACATTGACAAGGTAAACCACGACAAAACAATACTGAAATATTCCAACTCTTACATTTCAATGAAAAACATCCATGATGAACTTTGAAACATCAAGAGAATGTAACAGTGATCTTTAGAATCTTTAGAATGTAACAATGACTTGGTAAACCATGACGAAACACTACTGAAATATTCCAACTCTTACACTTCAACGAAAAAAAAAAAAATCCAAAATGAACTTTGAAACATCTTCAGAATGTAACAGTGACAATGTAAACCACAACAAAACACTACTGAGATATTCCAACTCTTACATTTCAATGAAAAATACAAAATGAACTTTGAAACATCTTCAGAATGTAACAGTGATATGGTAAACCACGACAAGACACTACTGAATTGTTCCAACTCTTACATTTCAACGAAAAAAAAATCAAAAATTAACTTTGAAACATCAATAAAATGTAACAGTAACAATACAAACCACTAAAAAACACTACAGAAATATTCCAACTCTTACATTTCTATAAAAAAAATCCAAATGAACTTTGAAACATCAAGAGAATGTAACAGTGACGAGGTAAACCGCGACAAAAAAAATACTGAAATATTCGAACTCTTACATTTCAATGAAAAACATCCATGATGAACTTTGAAACATGAAGAGAATGTAACAGTGACAATGTAAACTGCAACAAAATACTACTGAAATATTCCATCTCTTACATTTCAACAAAAAAAAAATCCAAAATGAACTTTGAAACATCATGAGAATGTAACAGTGACAAGGTAAACCACGACAAAACACTACTGAAATATTCCAACTCTTACATTTCAACGAAAAAAAAAATCTAAAATGAACTTTGAAACATCAAGAGAATGTAACAGTGACAAGGTAAACCACGACGAAACACTACTGAAATATTCCAACTCTTAAATTTCAACGAAAAAAAAAATCCAAAATGAATTTGAAACATCAAGAGAATGCAACAGTGACAAGGTAAACTGCGACAAAACACTACTGAAATATTCCAACTCTTACATTTCAACGAAAAAAATCCAAAATTAATTTGAAACATGAAGAGAATGTAAAAGTGATAAGGTAAACTGCGACAAAATACTACTGAAATATTCCAACTCTTGCATTTCAACGGAAAAAAAATCCGAAATGAACTTTGAAGCATCAAGAGAGTGTAACAGTGACAAGGTAAACCATGACAAAACGCTACTGAAATATTCCAACTCTTACATTTCAACGAAAAAAAAAATCCGAAATGAACTTTGAAGCATCAAGAGCATGTAACAGTGACAAGGTAAACCACGACAAAACACTACTGAAATATTCCAACTCTTATATTTCAACGAAAAAAAAGATCCAAAATGAATTTTGAAACATCAAGAGAATGCAACAGTGACAAAGGTAAACTGCGACAAAACACTACTGAAATATTCCAACTCTTACATTTCAACGAAAAAAAATCCAAAATGAATTTGAAACATGACGAGAATGTAAAAGTGACAAGGTAAACGGCGACAAAATACTACTGAAATATTCCAAATCTTGCATTTCAACGGAAAAAAAGATCCAAAATGAACTTTGAAGCATGAAGAGAGTGTAACAGTGACAAGGTAAACCATGACAAACACTACTGAAATATACCAGTGACATGGTAAACCACGACAAAACACTACTGAAATATTCCAAATCTTACATTTTAACGAAAAAAAATCCAAAATGAAATTTGAAGGCTCAAGAGAATGTAACAGTGACAACGTAAACCACAAGAAATCTGTACTGAAATATGCCAACTCTTACATTTCAACGAATGAAATCTAAAATGAACTTTGAAAAATCAAAAGAATGTAGCAGTGACAAGGTAAAACTTGACAAAACACTACTGAAATATTCCAACTCTTGCATATCAACGAAAAAGATCCAAAACGAACTTTAAAACGTCAAGAGAATGTAACTGTGACATGGTAAACCACGAGAAAACACTACTGAAATATTCCAACACTTGCATTTCAACGAAAAAGATCCAAAATAAACTTTGAAACATCAAGAGAATGTAACAGTGACAAGTAAACCACGACAAAACAATATTGAAATATTCCAACTCTTATATTTCTATAAAAAAAATCCAAATGAAATTTGAAACATCAAGAGAATGTAACAGTGACAAGATAAACCACGACAAACCAATACTGAAATATTCCAACTCTTACATTTCAATGAAAAACATCCATGATGAACTTTGAAACATCAAGAAAATGTAACAGTAACAAGGTAAACTGCGACAAAACACTATTGAAATATTCCATCTCTTACATTTCAACAAAAAAAAAAATCCAAAATGAACTTTGAAAAATCATGAGAATGTAACAGTGAAAAGGTAAACCACGACAAAACACTACTGAAATATTCCAACTCTTACATTTCAACGAAAAAAAAAATCTAAAATGAACTTTGAAACATCAAGAGAATGTAACAGTGACAAGGTAAACCACGACAAAACACTACTGAAATATTCCAACTCTTACATTTCAACGAAAAAAAAAATCAAAAATGAATTTGAAACATCAAGAGTATGCAAGAGTGACAAGGTAAACTGCGACAAAATACTACTGAAATATTCCAACTCCTGCATTTCAACGGAAAAAAAAAAATCTGAAATGAACTTTGAAGCATCAAGAGAGTGTAACAGTGACAAGGTAAACCATGACAAAACACTACTGAAATATTCCAACTCTTACATTTCAACGAAAAAAAAAATCCAAAATGAACTTTGAAACATCAAGAGAATCTAACAGTGACAAGGTAAACCACGACAAAACACTACTGAAATATTCCAACTCTTACATTTCAACGAAAAAAAAGATCCAAAATGAATTTTGAAACATCAAGAGAATGCAACAGGGACAAGGTAAACTGCGACAAAACACTACTGAAATATTCCAACTCTCACATTTTAACGAAAAAAATCCAAAATGAATTTGAAACATGACGAGAATGTAAAAGTGACAAGGTAAACGGCGACAAAATACTACTGAAATATTCCAACTCTTGCATTTCAACGGAAAAAAAAAATCCAAAATGAACTTTGAAATATCATGAGAATGTAACAGTGACAAGGTAAACCACGACAAAACACTACTGAAATATTCCAACTCTTACATTTCAACGAAAAAAAAATCTAAAATGAACTTTGAAACATCAAGAGAATGTAACAGTGACAAGGTAAACCACGACAAAACACTACTGAAATATTCCAACTCTTATATTTCAACGAAAAAAAAAATCCAAAATGAATTTGAAACATCAAGAGAATGCAACAGTGACAAGGTAAACTGCGACAAAACACTACTGAAATATTCCAACTCTTACATTTCAACGAAAAAAATCCAAAATTAATTTGAAACATGAAGAGAATGTAAAAGTGATAAGGTAAACTGCGACAAAATACTACTGAAATATTCCAACTCTTGCATTTCAACGGAAAAAAAATCCGAAATGAACTTTGAAGCATCAAGAGAGTGTAACAGTGACAAGGTAAACCATGACAAAACACTACTGAAATATTCCAACTCTTACATTTCAACAAAAAAAAAATCCAAAATGAACTTTGAAACATCAAGAGAATGTAACAGTGACAAGGTAAACCACGACAAAACACTACTGAAATATTCCAACTCTTACATTTCAACGAAAAAAAGATCCAAAATGAATTTTGAAACATCAAGAGAATGCAATAGTGACAAGGTAAACTGCGACAAAACACTACTGAAATATTCCAACTCTTACTTTTCAACGAAAAAAATCCAAAATGAATTTGAAACATGACGAGAATGTGAAAGTGACAAGGTAAACGGCGACAAAATACTACTGAAATATTCCAACTCTTGCATTTCAACGGAAAAAAAGATCCAAAATGAACTTTGAAGCATCAAGAGAGTGTAACAGTGACAAGGTAAACCACGACAAATACTACTGAAATATACCAGTGACATCGTAAACCACGACAAAACACTACTGAAATATTCCAACTCTTACATTTTAACGAAAAAAAAATCCAAAATGAAATTTGAAGGCTCAAGAGAATGTAACAGTGACAACGTAAACCACAAGAAATCTGTACTGAAATATGCCATCTCTTACATTTCAACGAATGAAATCTAAAATGAACTTTGAAAAATCAAAAGAATGTAGCAGTGACAAGGTAAAACATGACAAAACACTACTGAAATATTCCAACTCTTGCATATCAACGAAAAAGGTCCAAAACGAACTTTAAAACGTCAAGAGAATGTAACTGTGACATGGTAAACCACGAGAAAACACTACTGAAATATTCCAACACTTGCATTTCAACGAAAAAGATCCAAAATGAACTTTGAAACATCAAGAGAATGTAACAGTGACAAGGTAAACCACGACAAACCAATACTGAAATATTCCAACTCTTACATTTCAATGAAAAACATCCATGATGAACTTTGAAACATCAAGAAAATGTAACAGTGACAAGGTAAACTGCGACAAAACACTATTGAAATATTCCATATCTTACATTTCAACAAAAAAAAAATCCAAAATGAACTTTGAAACATCATGAGAATGTAACAGTGAAAAGGTAAACCACGACAAAACACTACTGAAATATTCCAACTCTTACATTTCAACGAAAAAAAAAAATCTAAAATGAACTTTGAAACATCAAGAAAATGTAACAGTGACAAGGTAAACTGCGACAAAACACTATTGAAATATTCCATATCTTACATTTCAACAAAAAAAATCAAAAATGAACTTGAAACATCAAGAGAATGCAAGAGTGACAAGGTAAACTGCGACAAAATACTACTGAAATATTCCAACTCTTGCATTTCAACGGAAAAAAAATCCGAAATGAACTTTGAAGCATCAAGAGAGTGTAACAGTGACAAGGCAAACCATGACAAAACACTACTGAAATATTTCAACTCTTACATTTCAACAAAAAAAAACCAAAATGAACTTTGAAACATCAAGAGAATGTAACACTGACAAGGTAAACCATGACAAAACACTACTGAAATATTCCAACTCTTACATTTCAACGAAAAAAAAGATCCAAAATGAATTTTGAAACATCAAGAGAATGCAACAGTGACAAGGTAAACTGCGACAAAACACTACTGAAATATTCCAACTCTTACATTTAAACGAAAAAAATCCAAAATGAATTTGAAACATGACGAGAATGTAAAAGTGACAAGGTAAATGGCGACAAAATACTACTGAAATATTCCAACTCTTGCATTTCAACGGAAAAAAGATCCAAAATGAACTTTGAAGCATCAAGAGAGTGTAACAGTGACAAGGTAAACCATGACAAATACTACTGAAATATACCAGTGACATCGTAAACCACGACAAAACACTACTGAAATATTCCAACTCTTACATATTAACGAAAAAAATCCAAAATGAAATTTGAAGGCTCAAGAGAATGTAACAGTGACAACGTAAACCACAAGAAATCTGTACTGAAATTTGCCAACTCTTACATTTCAACGAATGAAATCTAAAATGAACTTTGAAAAATCAAAAGAATGTAGCAGTGACAAGGTAAAACATGACAAAACACTACTGAAATATTCCAACTCTTGCATATCAACGAAAAAGATCCAAAACGAACTTTAAAACGTCAAGAGAATGTAACTGTGACATGGTAAACCACGAGAAAACACTACTGAAATATTCCAACACTTGCATTTCAACGAAAAAGATCCAAAATGAACTTTGAAACATCAAGAGAATGTAACAGTGACAAGGTAAACCACGACAAACCAATACTGAAATATTCCAACTCTTACATTTCAATGAAAAATATCCATGATGAACTTTGTAACATCAAGAAAATGTAACAGTGACAAGGTAAACTGCGACAAAACACTATTGAAATATTCCATATCTTACATTTCAACAAAAAAAAAATCCAAAATGAACTTTGAAACATCATGAGAATGTAACAGTGAAAAGGTAAACCACGACAAAACACTACTGAAATATTCCAACTCTTACATTTCAATGAAAAACATCCATGATGAACTTTGAAACATCAAGAAAATGTAACAGTGACAAGGTAAACTGCGACAGAACACTATTGAAATATTCCATATTTTACATTTCAACAAAAAAAAATCCAAATGAACTTTGAAACATCAAGAGAATGTAACAGTGACAAGATAAACCACGACAAACCAATACTGAAATATTCCAACTCTTACATTTCAATGAAAAACATCCATGATGAACTTTGAAACATCAAGAAAATGTAACAGTGACAAGGTAAACTGCGACAAAACACTATTGAAATATTCCATATCTTACATTTCAACAAAAAAAAAATCCAAAATGAACTTTGAAACATCATGAGAATGTAACAGTGAAAAGGTAAACCACGACAAAACACTACTGAAATATTCCAACTCTTACATTTCAACGAAAAAAAAAATCTAAAATGAACTTTGAAACATCAAGAGAATGTAACAGTGACAAGGTAAACCACGACAAAACACTACTGAAATATTCCAACTCTTACATTTCAACGAAAAAAAAAAAATCAAAAATGAACTTGAAACATCAAGAGAATGCAAGAGTGACAAGGTAAACTGCGACAAAATACTACTGAAATATTCCAACTCTTGCATTTCAACGGAAAAAAAATCCGAAATGAACTTTGAAGCATCAAGAGAGTGTAACAGTGACAAGGTAAACCATGACAAAACATTACTGAAATATTCCAACTCTTACATTTCAACGAAAAAAAAAATCCAAAATGAACTTTGAAACATCAAGAGAATGTAACAGTGACAAGGTAAACCACGACAAAACACTACTGAAATATTCCAACTCTTACATTTCAACGAAAAAAAAGATCCAAAATGAATTTTGAAACATCAAGAGAATGCAACAGGGACAAGGTAAACTGCGACAAAACACTACTGAAATATTCCAACTCTTACATGTCAGCGAAAAAAATCCAAAATGAATTTGAAACATGACGAGAATGTAAAAGTGACAAGGTAAACGGTGACAAAATACTACTGAAATATTCCAACTCTTGCATTTCAACGGAAAAAAAGATCCAAAATGAATTTTGAAGCATCAAGAAAGTGTAACAGTGACAAGGTAAACCATGACAAACACTACTGAAATATACCAGTGACAAGGTAAACCACGACAAAACACTACTGAAATATTCCAACTCTTACATTTCAACGAAAAAAAAAATCCAAAATGAAATTTGAAGGCTCAAGAGAATGTAACAGTGTTAACGTAAACCACAAGAAATCTGTACTGAAATATGCCAACTCTGACATTTCAACGAATGAAATCTAAAATGAACTTTGAAAAATCAAAAGAATGTAGCAGTGACAAGGTAAAACATGACAAAACACTACTGAAATATTCCAACTCTTGCAAATCAACGAAAAAGATCCAAAACGAACTTTAAAACGTCAAGAGAATGTAACTGTGACATGGTAAACCACGACAAAACACTACTGAAATATTCCAACACTTGCATTTCAACGAAAAAGATCCAAAATGAACTTTGAAACATCAAGAGAATGTAACAGTGACAAGATAAACCAAGACAAAACAATATTGAAATATTCCAACTCTTATATTTCTATAAAAAAAATCCAAATGAACTTTGAAACATCAAGGGAATGTAACAGTGACAAGGTAAACCACGACAAACCAATACTGAAATATTCCAACTCTTACATTTCAATGAAAAACATCCATGATGAACTTTAAAACATCAAGAAAATGTAACAGTGACAAGGTAAACTGCGACAAAACACTGTTGAAATATTCCATCTCTTACATTTCAACAACAAAAATCCAAAATGAACTTTGAAACATCATGAGAATGTAACAGTGAAAAGGTAAACCACGACAAAACACTACTGAAATATTCCAACTCTTACATTTCAACGAAAAAAAAATCTAAAATGAACTTTGAAACATCAAGAGAATGTAACAGTGACAAGGTAAACCACGACAAAACACTACTGAAATATTCCAACTCTTACATTTCAACGAAAAAAAAAAATCAAAAATGAATTTGAAACATCAAGAGAATGCAAGAGTGACAAGGTAAACTGCGACAAAACACTACTGAAATATTCCAACTCTTACATTTCAACGAAAAAAATCCAAAATGAATTTGAAACATCAAGAGAATGTAACAGTGACAAGGTAAACTGCGACAAAATACTACTGAAATATTCCAACTCTTGCATTTCAACGGAAAAAAAAATCCAAAATGAACTTTGAAGCATCAAGAGAGTGTAACAGTGACAAGGTAAATCATGACAAACACTACTGAAATATACCAGTGACATGGTAAACCACGACAAAACACTACTGGAATATTCCAAATCTTACATTTTAACGAAAAAAAATCCAAAATGAACTTTGAAGCGTCAAGAGAATGTAACAGCGACAAGGTAAACCACAAGAAATCTGTACTGAAATATGCCAACTCTTACATTTAAACGAATGAAATCTAAAATGAACTTTGAAAAATAGAAAGAATGTAGCAGTGACAAGGTAAAACATGACAAAACACTACTGAAATATTCCAACTCTTGCATTTCAACGAAAAAGATCCAAAATGAACTTTGAAACGTCAAGAGAATGTAACTGTGACATGGTAAACCACGAGAAAACACTACTGAAATATTCCAACTCTTACATTTCTATAAAAAAAAATCCAAATGAACTTTGAAACATCAACTTTGAAACATCAAGAGAATGTTACAATGACAAAGAGAATGTAACAGTGAGAAGGTAAACCACGACGAAACACTACTGAAACATTCCAACTCTTACATTTCAACGAAAAAAAAAATAATCCAAAATGAACGTTGAAACATCAAGAGAATGTAACAGTGACAAGGTAAATTGCGACAAAACACTACTGAAGTATTCCAACTCTTGCATTTCATCGAAAAAAAATCCAAAACGAAAGTTCATTTTCGATCTTTTTCGTTGAAATGAAAGAGTTGGATTATTTCAGTAATGTTTTCTCATGGTTTACCTTGTCACGGCTACATTCTCTTGATATTCAAAGTTCATTTTGGATCTTTTTCGTTGAAATGCAAGAGTTGGATTATTTCAATAGTTTTTTTCCGTGGTTTACCATGTCACCGTTACATTCTCTTGACGGTTCAAAGTTCATTTTGGATTTTTTTTATATAAATGTAAGAGTTGGAATATTTCAGTAGTGTTTTGTAGTGGTTTACATTGTCACTGTTACATTCTCTTGATGTTTCAAAGTTCATTTTGGATTTTTTTTTCATTGATTGTAAGAGTTGGAATATTTCAGTACTGTTTTGTCGTGGTTTACCTTGTCACTGTTACATTCTCTTGATGTTTCAAAGTTCATTTGGATTTTTTTTTCTTGAAATGTAAGAGTTGGATTATTTCAGTAGTGTTTTGTAGTCGTTTACACTGTCACTGTTACATTCTCTTGATGTTTCAAAGTTCATTTTGGATTTTTTTTTCTTTGATTGTAAGAGTTGGAATATTTCAGTAGTGTTCGTGGTTTACCATATCACTGTTACATTCTGAAGATTTTTCAAAGTTCATTTTAGATTTTTCGTTGAAATGTAAGACTTGGAATATTTCACTAGTGTTTTCATGTGGTTTACCTTGTCACTGTTACATTCTGAAGATGTTTCAAAGTTCATTTTAGATTTTTTTTTTTCGTTGAAGCGTAAGAGTTGGAATATTTCAGTAGTATTTTGTTGTGATTTACCTTGTCACTGTTACATTCTCTTGATGTTTCAAAGTTTATTTTAGATTTTTTTTTCGTTGAAATGTAGGAGTTGGAATATTTCAGTGGTGTTTTGTCGTGGTTTACCTTATCACTGTTACATTCTCATGATGTTTCAAAGTTCATTTTGGATTTTTTTTTTAAATGTAAGAGATGGAATATTTCAGTAGGGTTTTGTCGCAGTTTACCTTGTCACTGTTACATTCTCTTGATCTTTCAAAGTTCATCATGGATGTTTTTCATTGAAATGTAAGAGTTGGAATTTTTCATTAGTGTTTCGTCGTGGTTTACCTTGTCACTGTTACATTCTCTTGATGTTTCAAGTTCATTTGGATTTTTTTTTATAGAAATGTACGAGTTGGAATATTACATTAAAAAAAAAATCCAAAATGAACTCTTACATTAAAAAAAAATCCAAAATGAACTTTGAAACATCATGAGAATGTAACAGTGATAAGGTAAACCACGACAAAACACCGCTGAAATGAAATGAAACACCGCTGAGTAAAGTGTGACAAAACACTACTAGTTGAAATATTCCAACTCTTGCATTTCAACGAAAAAAAAAATCCAAAATGAACATTGAAGCATCAAGAGAGTGTAACAGTGACAAAGTACACCATGACAAACACTACTGAAATATGCCAGTGACATGGTAAACCGCGACAAAACACTATTGAAATATTCAAACTCTTACATTTCAACGAAAGAAAATCCAAAATGAACTTTGAAACATTATGAGAATATAACAGTGACAAGGTAAACCACGACAAAACACTACTGAAATAATCCAACTCTTACATTTCAATAAAAAAAAATCCAAATTGAACTTTGAAACATCTTCAGAATGTAACAGTGACATGGTAAACCACGAGATAACACTACTGAAATATTCCAACTCTTACATTTCTATAAAAATCCAACTGAACTTTGAAACAGCAAGAGAATGTAACAGTGACAAGGTAAACCACGACGAAATACTAATGAAAAATTCCAACTCTTACATTTCAATGAAAAACATCCATGGTGAACTTTGAAATATCAAGAATGTAATATTGACAAGGTAAACTGCGACAAAACACTACTGAAAAATTCCATCTCTTACATTTCAAAAAAAATCCAAAATGAACTTTGAAACATTATGAGAATATAACAGTGACAAGGTAAACCACGACAAAACACTACTGAAATATTCCAACTCTTACATTTCAACGAAAGAAAATCCAAAATGAACTTCAAAACATCAAGAGAATATTACAGTGACAAGGTAAACTGCGACAAAACACTACTGAAATATTCCAATTGTTACATTTCAACGAAAAAAGTCCAAAATGAATTTGAAACATCAAGGAAATGTAACAGTGACAAGGTAAACTGCAACAAAACACTACTGAAATATTCCAACTCTTGCATTTTAACGAAAAAAAAATCCAAAACAAACTTTGAAGCATCAAGAGAGTGTAAGAGTGACAAAGTAAACCATGACAAACACTACTGAAATATGCCAGTGACATGGTAAACCACGACAAAACACTACTGAAATATTCCAACTCTTACATTTCAACGAAATAAAATCCAAAATGAACTTCAAAACATTAAGAGAATGTAACAGTGATATGGTAGACCACGATAAAACACTACTGAAATAATCCAACTCTTACATTCCAGTAAAAAAAAAATCCAAATTGAACTTTGAAGCATCAAGAGAATGTAACAGTGACAAGGTAAACCACAAGAAAACTATACTGAAATATGCCAACTTACATTTCAATGAATGAAATCTAAAATGAACTTTGAAAAATCAAGAGAATGTAACAGTGACAGGTAAACCATGACAAAACACTACTGAAATATTCCAACTTTTGCATTTCAACGAAAAAGATCCAAAATGAACTTTGAAACATCAAGAGAATGTAACAGTGAGAAGGTAAACCACGTCAAAACACTACTGAAATATTCCAACTCTTGCATTTCAACAAAAAAAAAATATCCAAAATGAAATTTGAAACATCTCCAGAATGTAACAGTGACATGGTAAATCATGAGAAAACACTACTGAAATATTCCAACTCTTGCATTTCAAAACAAAATCCAAAATGAAACTTGAAACATCAAGAGAATGTAACAGTGACATGTAAACCACGACAAAACACTACTGAAATAATCCTACTCTTGCATTTCAACGAAAAAGATCCGAAATGAACTTTGAAACATCAAGAGAATGTAACAGTGACAAGGTAAACCATGAGAAAACAATACTGAAATAATTCAACTCTTTCATTTCAACGAAAACGATCCAAAATGAACTTTGAAACATCTTCAGAATGTAACAGTGACATGGTAAACCACGAGAAAACACTACTGAAATATTCCAACTCTTACATTTCTATAAAAAAAATCCAACTGAACTTTGAAACATCAAGAGAATGTAACAGTGACAAGGTAAACCACGACGAAATACTAATGAAAAATTCCAACTCTTACATTTCAATGAAAAACATCCATGATGATTTTTGAAATATCAAGAATGTAATATTGAGAAGGTAAACTGCGACAAAAGACTACTGAAATATTCCATCTCTTACATTTCAAAAAAAAATCCAAAATGAACTTTGAAACATTATGAGAATATAACACTGACAAGGTAAACCACGACAAAACACTACTGAAATGTTCCAACTCTTACATTTCAACGAAAAAAATCCAAAATGAATTCGAAACATCAAGAGAATATTACAGTGACAAGGTAAACTGCGACAAAACACTACTGTAATATTCCAATTGTTACATTTCAACGAAAAAAGTCCAAAATGAATTTGAAACATCAAGGAAATGTAACAGTGACAAGGTAAACTGCAACAAAACACTACTGAAATATTCCAACTCTTGCATTTTAACGAAAAAAAAATCCAAAACAAACTTTGAAGCATCAAGAGAGTGTAAGAGTGACAAAGTAAACCATGACAAACACTACTGAAATATGCCAGTGACATGGTAAACCACGACAAAACACTACTGAAATATTCCAACTCTTACATTTCAACGAAGAAAAAATCCAAAATGAACTTTGAAACATTAAGAGACTGTAAAAGTGATATGGTAGACCACGATAAAACACTACTGAAATAATCCGACTCTTACATTTCAATAAAAAAAAAATCCAAATTGAACTTTGAAGCATCAAGAGAATGGAACAGTGACAAGGTAAACCACAAGAAAACTATACTGAAATATGCCAACTTACATTTCAACGAATGAAATCAAAAATGAACTTTGAAAAATCAAAAGAATGTAACAATGACAAGGTAAACCACGACAAAACACTACTGAAATATTCCAACTCTTGCATTTCAACGAAAAAAAATCCAAAATGAACTTTGAAACGTCAAGAGAATGTAACAGTGACATGGTAAACCACGAGAAAACACTTCTGAAATATTCCAACTCTTGCATTTCAACGAAAAAGATCCAAAATGAACTTTGAAACATCAAGAGAATGTAACAGTGACATAGTAAACCACGACAAAACACTACTGAAATAATCCAACTCTTTCATTTCAACGAAAAAGATCCAAAATGAACTTTGAAACATCAAGAGAATGTATCTGTGACATTGTAAACCACGAGAAAACACTACTGAAATATTCCAACTCTTGAATTTCAACGAATAAAAATCCAAAATGAACTTCGAAACATCAAGAGAATGTAACAGTGATATGGTAAACCACGACAAAACACTACTGAAATAATCCAACTCTTGCATTTCAACGAAAAAGATCCAAAATGAACTTTGAAACATCAAGAGAATGTAACAGTGACATAGTAAACCACGACAAAACACTACTGAAATATTCCAACTCTTGCATTTCAACGAAAAAAAAAATCCAAAATGAACTTTGAAACGTAGATAATTTCGGAGACCACACTGCCTTTCCATGACGATAAATAAAAGTTCAAATAGGGATAAAATCCTTTTAATAGACAGTGATAGAAAAAAAAATTCATCTTCTTACATCGTAGAAGAAAATCCTGTTGGTTGATAACATTTGCATGTTTTTTTTGAGTGTTTATATATTTACTCACAATTTTGGTCAAATCATCCCCATAAATATGACGTAGATAATTTCGGAGACCACTCTGCCTTTCCATGACGATAAATAAAAGTTCAAATAGGGATAAAATCCTTTTAATAGACAGTGATAGAAAAAAAAAAAATTCATCTTCTTACATCGTAGAAGAAAATCCTGTTGGTTGATAACATTTGCATGTTTTTTTTGAGTGTTTATATATTTACTCACAATTTTGGTCAAATCATCCCCATAAATATGACGTAGATAATTTCGGAGACCACACTGCCTTTCCATGACGATAAATAAAAGTTCAAATAGGGATAAAATCCTTTTAATAGACAGTGATAGAAAAAAAAAATTCATCTTCTTACATCGTAGAAGAAAATCCTGTTGGTTGATAACATTTGCATGTTTTTTTTGAGTGTTTATATATTTACTCACAATTTTGGTCAAATCATCCCCATAAATATGACGTAGATAATTTCGGAGACCACACTGCCTTTCCATGACGATAAATAAAAGTTATCGTAATGATAACTCGTATCATTATCGTTATCGTAATAAGTTATCGTATTTTATTTATCGTAATGAACTTTGAAACATCTTCAGAATGTAACAGTGACACGGTAAACCATGAGAAAACACTTCTGAAATATTCCGACTCTTGCATTTCAAAACAAAAATCCAAAATGAACTTTGAAACATCAAGAGAATGTAACGGTGACATGTAAACCACGACGAAACACTACTGAAATAATCCTACTCTTGCATTTCAATGAAAAAGATCCAAAATGAACTTTGAAACGTCAAGAGAATGTAACAGTGACATGGTAAACCACGAGAAAACACTACAGAAATAATCCAACTCTTGCATTTCAACGAAAAAGATCCAAAATGAACTTTGAAACATCAAGAGAATGTAACAATGAGAAGGTAAACCACGACAAAACACTACTGAAATGTTCCAACTCTTGCATTTCAACTTTGAAACATCAATAGAACGTAACAACGACAAGGTAAACCACGACAAAACACTACTGAAATATTCCAACTCTTACATTTCAACGAAAAAAAATAATCCAAAATGAACTTTGAAATATCAAGAGAATGTAACAGTGACATGGTAAACCACGAGAAAACACTACAGAAATAATCCAACTCTTGCATTTCAACGAAAAAAATCCAAAATGAACTTTGTAGCATGAAGAGAATGTAACAGTGCAATGTAATGCACGAAAAACACTACTGAAATATTTCAAATCTTACATTTCGACGAAAAACAAATCTAAAATGAACTTTGAAACATCAAGGAATGTAACATCGACATGGTAAACCATGAAAAAACACTACTGAAATATTCCAACTCTTACATTACAATCAAAAAAATCCAAAATCAACTTTGAAACAACAAGTGAATGTAACAGTGACAAGACAAACCATGAAAAAACACTAATGAAATATTTCAACTCTTACATTTCAACGAAAAAAAAATCTAAAATGAACTTTGAAACATCAAGAGAATGTAACAGTGACAAGGTAAACTGCGACAAAAAACTACTGAAATATTCCATCTCTTACATTTCAACAAAAAAAAAAGTCCAAAATGAACTTTGAAACATCAAGAGAATGTAACAGTGACAAGGTAAACCAAGACAAAACACTACTGAAATATTCCAACTCTTACATTTCAACGAAAAAAAAAATTCAAAATGAACTTTGAAAAATCTTTAGAATGTAACAGTGACTTGGTAAACCATGAAAAAACACTACTGAAATATTCCAACTCATACACTTCAACGAAAAAAAAAAATCCAAAATAAACTTTGAAACATTAAGAGAATGTAAGAGTGTCAAGGTAAACCACGACAAAACACTATGAAACATTCCAACTCTTACATCTCAATGAAAAATCCAAAATGAACTTTGAAACATCTTCAGAATGTAACAGTGATATGGTAAATCACGACAAGACACTACTGAAATATTCGTACACTTACATTTCAACAAAAGAATCCAAAATGAACTTTGAAACATCCAGAGAATGTAACAGTGAAAATGTAAACCACCACAAAACACTACTGAAATATTCCAACTCTTACATTTCCATGAAAAAATCCAAATGAACTTTGAAACATCAAGAGAATGTAACAGTGACAAGGTAAACCACGACGAAACACTACTGAAATATTTCAACTCTTATATTTCAATGAAAAAAAAATCTAAAATGAACTTTGAGACATCAAGAGAATGTAACAATGACAAGGTAAACCACGACAAAATACTACTGAAATATTCCAACTCTTACATTTCAACGAAAAAAAAATCCAAAATGAACTTTGAAACATCTTCAGAATGTAACAGTGACAAGGTAAACCACATGAAAACACTACTGAAATATTCCAACTCTTACATTTCAACGAAAAAAATCCAAAATGAACATTGAAACATCAAGAAAATGCAACTGTGACAATGTAAACCACTACAAAACACTACTGAAATATTCCAACTCTTACATTTATATAAAAAAAATCTCTTTTTTTTTATAAAAATCTCTAAAAAAAATCTCTTTTTCATTCTATAATCTCTTTTTATCGATAAAAAAAAATCTCTTTTTCATTCTCTTGATGAAACATCAAGAGAATGTAACAGTGAAAAGGTAAACTGCGAGAAAACACTACTGAAATATTCCAACTCTTTCATTTCAACGAAAAAAATCCAAAATGAATTTGAAACATCAAGAAAATGTAACAGTGACAAGGTAAACTGCGACAAAACACTACTGAAATGTTCCAACTCTTGCATTTAAACGAAAAAAAAATCCAAAATGAACTTTGAAGCATCAAGAGAGTGTAACAGTGACAAACTAAACCATGACAAACACTACTGAAATATGCCAGTGACATGGTAAACCACGACAAAACACTACTGAAATATTCCAACTCTTACATTTCAACGAAAAAAAATCCAAAATGAACTTTGAAACATTAAGAGAATGTAACAGTGACATGGTAAACCACGATAAAACACTAGTGAAGTAATCCAGCTCTTAAATTTCAATAAAAAAAAAATCCAAATTGAACTTTGAAGCATCAAGAGAATGTAACAGTGACAAGGTAAACCACAAGAAAACTGTACTGAAATATGCCAACTTACATTTCAACGAATGAAATCTAAAATGAACTTTGAAAAATCAAGAGAATGTAACAGTGAGAAGGTAAGCCACGTCAAAACACTACTGAAATATTCCAACTCTAGCATTTTAACGAAAAAAAAATCCAAAATGAACTTTGAAACATTTTCAGAATGTAACAGTGACATGGTAAACCATGAGAAAACACTACTGAAATATTCCAACTCTTGCATTAAAAGAAAAATCCAAAATGAAATTTGAAACATCTTCAGAATGTAACAGTGACATGGTAAACCATTAGGAAACTCTACTGAAATATTCCAACTCTTGATTTTCAAAACAAAATCCAAAATGAACTTTCAAACGTCAAGAGAATGTAACAGTGACATGGTAAACCACAGAAAACACTACTGAAATAATCCAACTCTTACATTTCAACGAAAAAAATCCAAAATGAACTTTGAAACATCAAGAGAATGTAACAGTGACAAGGTAAACCATGAGAAAACACTATTGAAATAATCCAACTCTTTCATTTCCACGAAAAAGATCCAAAATGAACTTTGAAACATCTTCAGAATGTAACAGTGACATGGTAAACCACGAGAAAACACTACTGAAATTTTCCAACTCTTACATTTCTATAAAAAAAAATCCAAATGAACTTTGAACCATCAAGAGAATGTAACAGTGACAAGGTAAACCACGACAAAACACTAATTAAAAATTCCAGCTCTTACATTTCAATGAAAAACATCCATGCTGAATTTTGAAACATCAAGAGACTGTAACAGTGACAAGGGAAACTGCGACAAAACACTACTGAAATATTCCATCTCTTACATTTCAAAAAAAAATCCAAAATGAACTTTGAAACATCATCAGAATGTAACAGTGACAAGGTAAACCACGACAAAACACTACTGAAATATTCCAACTCTTACATTTCAACGAAAAAAAAATATAAAATGAACTTTGAAACATCAAGAGAATGTAACAGTGACAAGGTAAACCGCGACAAAATACTACTGAAATATTCCAACTCTTACACTTCAACGAAAAAAAAATCTAAATGAACTTTGAAACATCAAGAGAATGTAACAGTGACAAGGTAAACCGCGACAAAATACTACTGAAATATTCCAACTCTTACACTTCAACGAAAAAAAAATAATCCAAAATGAACTTTGAAACATCAAGAGAATGTAACAGTGACAAGGTAAACCACGACAAAATACTACTGAAATATTCCAACTCTTACATTTCAACGAAAAAAAGTCCAAATGAACTTTGAAACATTAAGAGAATGTAAGAGTGTCAAGGTAAACCTCGACAAAACACTACTGAAATATTTCAACTCGTACATTTCAACAAATGAAATCCAAAATAAACTTTGAAACAACAAGAGAATTTAACAGTGACAAGGTAAACTGCCACAAAACACTACTGAAATATTCCAACTCTTGCATTTCAACGAAAAAATCCAAAATGAACTTTGAAGCATCAAGAGAATGTAACAGTGCAATGTAAACCCTGAAAAAACACTACTAAAATATTTCAACTCTTACATTTCGACGAAAAAATTTTTAAATGAACGAAACATCAAGAGAATGTAACATCGACATGGTAAACCATGAAAAAACACTACTGAAATATTCCAACTCTTACATTTCAACCAAAAAAATCCAAAATAAACTTTGAATTAACAAGCTTATGTAACAGTGACAAGGTAAACCATGACAAAACACTCTAAAATGAACTTTGAAACATAAAGAGAATGTAACAGTGACAAGGTAAACTGCGACAAAAAACTACTGAAGTATTCCATCTCTTACATTTCAACAAATAGAAATCCAAAACGAGCTTTGAAACATCATGAGAATGTAACAGTGACAAGGTAAACCACATGAAAACACTACTGAAATATTCCAACTCTTACATTTCAACGAAAAATCCAAAATGAACTTTGAAAAATCTTCAGAATGTAACAGTGAAATGGTAAACCACGACAAAACACTACTGAAATATTCCAACTCTTACAATCAAAGAAAAAAAAAACCCAAAATGAACTTTTTAATATAAACAGTGACAATGTAAACCACTACAAAACACTACTGAAATATTCCAACTCTTACATTTCTATAAAAAAAAATCCAAATGAACTTTGAAACCTCAAGAGAATGTAACAGTGACAAGGTAAACCGCGACAAAACAGTACTGAAATATTCCAACTCTTACATTTCAATGAAAAACATCCATGATGAACTTTGAAAAATCAAGAGAATGTAACAGTGACAAGGTAAACCACGACAAAACACTACTGAAATGTTCCAACTCTTACATTTCAACGAAAAAAATCCAAAATGAACTTTGAAACATTTTCAGAATGTAACAGTGACATGGTAAACCATAAGAAAACACTACTGAAATATTCCAACTCTTGCATTAAAAGAAAAATCCAAAATGAAATTTGAAACATCTTCAGAATGTAACAGTGACATGGTAAACCATGAGGAAACACTACTGAAATATTCCATCTCTTGATTTTTAAAACAAAATCCAAAATGAACTTTGAAACATCAAGAGAATGTAACAGTGACATTTAAACCACGACAAAACACTACTGAAGTAATCCTACTCTTGCATTTCAACGAAAAAGATCCAAAATGAACTTTGAAACGTCAAGAGAATGTAACAGTGACATGGTAAACCACGGAAAACACTACTGAAATAATCCAACTCTTGCATTTCAACGAAAAAAGATCCAAAATGAACTTTGAAACATCAAGAGAATGTAACAGTGACAAGGTAAACCATGAGAAAACACTACTGAAATAATCCAGCTCTTTCATTTCAACGAAAAAGATCCAAAATGAACTTTGAAACATCTTCAGAATGTAAGAGTGACATGGTAAGCCACGAGAAAACACTACTGAAATATTCCAACTCTTACATTTCTATAAAAAAAATCCAAATGAACTTTGAACCATCAAGAGAATGTAACAGTGACAAGGTAAACCACGACAAAACACTAATTAAAAATTCCAACTCTTACATTTCAATGAAAAACATCCATGCTGAACTTTGAAACATCATGAGAATGTAACAGTGACAAGGTAAACCCCGACAAAACACTACTGAAATATTCCAACTCTTACATTTCAACGAAACAAAAAAAATCTAAAATGAACTTTGAAACATCAAGAGAATGTAACAGTGACAAGGTAAACCGCGACAAAATACTACTGAAATATTCCAACTCTTACATTTCAACGAAAAAAAAAAAATCTAAAATAAACTTTGAAACATCAAGAGAATGTAACAGTGACAAGGTAAACCACGACAAAACACTACTGAAATATTCCAACTCTTACATTTCAACAAAAAAAATCCATAATGAACTTTGAAACATTAAGAGAATGTAAGAGTGTCAAGGTAAACCTCGACAAAACACTACTGAAATATTTCAACTCGTACGTTTCAACAAATGAAATCCAAAATGAACTTTGAAACAACAAGAGAATGTAACAGTGACAAGGTAAACTGCCACAAAACACTACTGAAATATTCCAACTCTTGCATTTCAACGAAAAAAAAATCCAAAATGAACTTTGAAGCATCAAGAGAATGTAACATTGCAATGTAAACCCTGACAAAACACTACTAAAATATTTCAACTCTTACATTTCGACGAAAAAAATTTAAAATGAACGAAACATCAAGAGAATGTAACATCGACATGGTAAACCATAAAAAAAACACTACTGAAATATTCCAACTCTTACATTTCAACCAAACAAATACAAAATGAACTTTGAATTAACAAGCTAATGTAACAGTGACAAGGTAAACCATGACAAAACACTACTGAAATATTCCAACTCTTACATTTCAACGAAAAAATCTAAAATGAACTTTGAAACATCAAGAGAATGTAACAGTGACAAGGTAAACTGCGATTAAACACTACTGAAGTATTCCATCTCTTACATTTCAACAAAAAGAAATCGAAAATGAGCTTTGAAACATAATGAGAATGTAACAGTGACAAGGTAAACCACGTGAAAACACTACTGAAATATTTCAACTCTTACATTTCAACGAAAAATCCAAAATGAACTTTGAAACATCTTCAGAATGTAACAGTGATATGGTAAACCACGACAAAACACTACTAAAATATTCCAACTCTTACAATCAAAGAAAAAAATCCAAAATGAACTTTGAAATATCAACAGTGACAATGTAAACCACTACAAAACACTACTGAAATATTCCAACTCTTACATTTCTATAAAACAAAAATTCAAATGAACTTTGAAACCTCAAGAGAATGTAACAGTGACAAGGTAAACCACGACAAAACAGTACTGAAATATTCCAACTCTTACATTTCTATGAAAAACATCCATGATGAACTTTGAAAAATCAAGAGAATGTAACAGTGACAAGGTAAACCACGACAAAACACTACTGAAATGTTCCAACTCTTACATGTCAACGAAAAAAATCCAAAATGAATTTGAAACATCAAGAGAATGTAACAGTGACAAGGTAAACTGCGAAAAAACACACTTGAAATATTCCAACTCTTACATTTCAACGAAAAAAGTCCAAAATGAATTTGAAACATCAAGAAAGTGTAACAGTGACAAGGTAAACTGCGACAAAACACTACTGAAATATTCCAACTCTTGCATTTCAACGAAAAAAAAATCCAAAACGAACTTTGAAGCATCAAGAGAGTGTAACAGTGACAAAGTAAACCATGACAAACACTACTGAAATATGCCAGTTTAATGGTAAACCACGACAAAACACTACTGAAATATTCCAACTCTTACATTTCAACAAAAATAAAATCCAAAATGAACTTTGAAACATTAAGAGAATGTAACAGTGACATGGTAAACCACGATAAAACACTACTGAAATAATCCAACTCTTACATTTCAATAAAAAAAAAATCCAAATTGAACTTTGAAGCATCAAGAGAATGTAACAGTGATAAGGTAAACCACAAGAAAACTGTACTGAAATATGCCAACTTACATTTCAACGAATGAAATCTAAAATGAACTTTGAAAAATCAAAAGAATGTAACAGGGACAAGGTAAACCATGATAAAACACTACTGAAATATTCCAACTCTTGCATTTCAACGAAAAATATCCAAAATTAACTTTGAAACGTCAAGAGAATGTAACAGTGACATGGTAAACCACGATAAAACACTACTGAAATATTCAAACTCTTGCATTTCAACGAAAAAGATCCAAAATGAACTTTGAAACATCAAGAGAATGTAAAAGTGACATTGTAAACCACGAGAAAACACTACTGAAATATTCCAACTCTTGCATTTCAACGAATAAAAATCCAAAATGAACTTTGAAAGATCAAGAGAATGTTACAGTGACAAAGTAAGCCATGAGAAAACACTACTGAAATATTCCAACTCTTGCATTTCAACGAAAAAGATCCAAAATGAACTTTGAAACATCAAGAGAATGTAACAGTGACATGGTAAACCATGAGGAAACACTACTGAAATATTCCATCTCTTGATTTTTAAAACAAAATCCAAAATGAACTTTGAAACATCAAGAGAATGTAACAGTGACATTTAAACCACGACAAAACACTACTGAAGTAATCCTACTCTTGCATTTCAACAAAAAAGATCAAAAATGAACTTTGAAACGTCAAGAGAATGTAACAGTGACATGGTAAACCACGGAAAACACTACTGAAATAATCCAACTCTTGCATTTCAACGAAAAAAGATCCAAAATGAACTTTGAAACATCAAGAGAATGTAACAGTGACAAGGTAAACCATGAGAAAACACTACTGAAATAATCCAGCTCTTTCATTTCAACGAAAAAGATCCAAAATGAACTTTGAAACATCTTCAGAATGTAAGAGTGACATGGTAAGCCACGAGAAAACACTACTGAAATATTCCAACTCTTACATTTCTATAAAAAAAATCCAAATGAACTTTGAACCATCAAGAGAATGTAACAGTGACAAGGTAAACCACGACAAAACACTAATTAAAAATTCCAACTCTTACATTTCAATGAAAAACATCCATGCTGAACTTTGAAACATCATGAGAATGTAACAGTGACAAGGTAAACCGCGACAAAACACTACTGAAATATTCCAACTCTTACATTTCAACGAAAAAAAAAAAATCTAAAATGAACTTTGAAACATCAAGAGAATGTAACAGTGACAAGGTAAACCGCGATTAAATACTACTGAAATATTCTAACTCTTACACTTCAACGAAAAAAAAAAATCTAAAATAAACTTTGAAACATCAAGAGAATGTAACAGTGACAAGGTAAACCACGACAAAACACTACTGAAATATTCCAACTCTTACATTTCAACAAAAAAAGTCCAAATGAACTTTGAAACATTAAGAGAATGTAAGAGTGTCAAGGTAAACCTCGACAAAACACTACTGAAATATTTCAACTCGTACATTTCAACAAATGAAATCCAAAATGAACTTTGAAACAACAAGAGAATGTAACAGTGACAAGGTAAACTGCCACAAAACACTACTGAAATATTCCAACTCTTGCATTTCAACGAAAAAAAAATCCAAAATGAACTTTGAAGCATCAAGAGAATGTAACATTGCAATGTAAACCCTGACAAAACACTACTAAAATATTTCAACTCTTACATTTCGACGAAAAAAATTTAAAATGAACGAAACATCAAGAGAATGTAACATCGACATGGTAAACCATAAAAAAAACACTACTGAAATATTCCAACTCTTACATTTCAACCAAACAAATCCAAAATGAACTTTGAATTAACAAGCTAATGTAACAGTGACAAGGTAAACCATGACAAAACACTACTGAAATATTCCAACTCTTACATTTCAACGAAAAAATCTAAAATGAACTTTGAAACATCAAGAGAATGTAACAGTGACAAGGTAAACTGCGATAAAACACTACTGAAGTATTCCATCTCTTACATTTCAACAAAAAGAAATCGAAAATGAGCTTTGAAACATAATGAGAATGTAACAGTGACAAGGTAAACCACGTGAAAACACTACTGAAATATTTCAACTCTTACATTTCAACGAAAAATCCAAAATGAACTTTGAAACATCTTCAGAATGTAACAGTGATATGGTAAACCACGACAAAACACTACTAAAATATTCCAACTCTTACAATCAAAGAAAAAAATCCAAAATGAACTTTGAAATATCAACAGTGACAATGTAAACCACTACAAAACACTACTGAAATATTCCAACTCTTACATTTCTATAAAACAAAAATTCAAATGAACTTTGAAGCATCAAGAGAGTGTAACAGTGACAAAGTAAACCATGACAAACACTACTGAAATATGCCAGTTTAATGGTAAACCACGACAAAACACTACTGAAATATTCCAACTCTTACATTTCAACAAAAATAAAATCCAAAATGAACTTTGAAACATTAAGAGAATGTAACAGTGACATGGTAAACCACGATAAAACACTACTGAAATAATCCAACTCTTACATTTCAATAAAAAAAAATCCAAATTGAACTTTGAAGCATCAAGAGAATGTAACAGTGACAAGGTAAACCACAAGAAAACTGTACTGAAATATGCCAACTTACATTTAAACGAATGAAATCTAAAATGAACTTTGAAAAATCAAAAGAATGTAACAGGGACAAGGTAAACCATGATAAAACACTACTGAAATATTCCAACTCTTGCATTTCAACGAAAAATATCCAAAATTAACTTTGAAACGTCAAGAGAATGTAACAGTGACATGGTAAACCACGATAAAACACTACTGAAATATTCAAACTCTTGCATTTCAACGAAAAAGATCCAAAATGAACTTTGAAACATCAAGAGAATGTAAAAGTGACATTGTAAACCACGAGAAAACACTACTGAAATATTCCAACTCTTGCATTTCAACGAATAAAAATCCAAAATGAACTTTGAAAGATCAAGAGAATGTTACAGTGACAAGGTAAACCATGATAAAACACTACTGAAATATTCCAACTCTTGCATTTCAACGAAAAAGATCCAAAATGAACTTTGAAACATCAAGAGAATGTAACAGTGACAAGGTAAACCACGACAAAACACTACTGAAATATTCCAACTCTTCCATTTCAACGAAAAAAAAATCTAAAATGAACTTTGAAACATCTTCAGAATGTAACAGTGACATGGTAAACCATGAGAAAACACTACTGAAATATTCCAACTTTTGCATTTCAATGAAAAACATCCATGATGAACTTTGAAACATCAAGAGACTGTAATAGTGACAAGGTAATCTGTGACAAAACACTACTGAAATATTCCATCTCTTACATTTCTAAAAAAAAAATCCAAAATGAACTTTGAAACATCAAGAGAATGTAACAGTGACAAGGTAAACCACGACAAAACACTACTGAAATATTCCAACTCTTACATTTCAACGAAAAAAAAAAATCTAAAATGAACTTTGAAACATCTTCAGAATGTAACAGTGACAAGGTAAACCACATGAAAACACTACTGAAATATTCCAACTCTTACATTTCAAAGAAAAATCCAGAATGAACTTTGAAACATCTTCAGAATGTAACAGTGACAAGGTAAACCACATGAAAACACTACTGAAATATTCCAACTCTTACAATCAAAGAAAAAAATCCAAAATGAACTTTGAAATATCAACAGTGACAATATTAACCACTACAAAACACTACTGAAATATTCCAACTCTTACATTTCTTTAAAAAAAAATCCAAATGAACTTTGAAACCTCAAGAGAATGTAACAGTGACAAGGTAAACCACGACAAAACAGTACTGAAATATTCCAACTCTTACATTTCTATGAAAAACATCCATGATGAACTTTGAAAAATCAAGAGAATGTAACAGTGGCAAGGTAAACCACGACAAAACACTACTGACATGTTCCAACTCTTACATTTCAACGAAAAAAATCCAAAATGAATTTGAAACATCAAGAGAATGTAACAGTGACAAGGTAAACTGCGACAAAACACTACTGAAATATTCCAACTCTTACATTTCAACGAAAAAAGTCCAAAATGAATTTGAAACATCAAGAAAGTGTAACAGTGACAAGGTAAACTGCGACAAAACACTACTGAAATATTCAAACTCTTGCATTTCAACGAAAAAAAATCCAAAACGAACTTTGAAGCATCAAGAGAGTGTAACAGTAACAAAGTAAACCATGACAAACACTACTGAAATATGCCAGTTTAATGATAAACCACGACAAAACACTACTGAAATATTCCAACTCTTACATTTCAACAAAAAAAAATTCAAAATGAACTTTGAAACATTAAGAGAATGTAACAGTGACATGATAAACCACGATAAAACACTACTGAAATAATCCAACTCTTACATTTCAATAAAAAAAATCCAAATTGAACTTTGAAGCATCAAGAGAATGTAACAGTGACAAGGTAAACCACAAGAAAACTGTTCTGAAATATGCCAACTTACATTTCAACGAAAAATATCCAAAATTAACTTTGAAACGTCAAGAGAATGTAACAGTGACATGGTAAACCACGATAAAACACTACTGAAATATTCAAACTCTTGCATTTCAACGAGAAAGATCCAAAATGAACTTTGAAACATCAAGAGAATGTAACAGTGAAAAGGTAAACCACGACAAAACACTACTGAAATAATCCAACTCTTGCATTTCAACGAAAATGATCCAAAATGAACTTTGAAACATCAAGAGAATGTAACAGTGACATTGTAAACCACGAGAAAACACTACTGAAATATTCCAACTCTTGCATTTCAACGAATAAAAATCCAAAATGAACTTTGAAAGATCAAGAGAATGTTACAGTGACAAGGTAAGCCATGAGAAAACACTACTGAAATATTACAACTCTTGCATTTCAACGAAAAAGATCCAAAATGAACTTTGAAACATCAAGAGAATGTAACAGTGAAAAGGTAAACCACGACAAAACACTACTGAAATATTCCAACTCTTGCATTTCAACGAAAAAAAAAATCCAAAATGAACTTTGAAACATCTTCAGAATGTAACAGTGACATGGTAAACCATGAGAAAACACTACTGAAATATTCCAACTCTTGCATTTCAATGAAAAACATCCATGATGAACTTTGAAACATCAAGAGACTGTAACAGTGACAAGATAAACTGTGACAAAACACTACTGAAATATTCCATCTCTTACATTTCAAAAAAAAAAATCCAAAATGAACTTCTAAACATCATGAGAATGTAACAGTGACAAGGTAAACCACGACAAAACACTACTGAAATATTCCAACTCTTCCATTTCAACGAAAAAAAAATCTAAAATGAACTTTGAAACATCTTCAGAATGTAACAGTGACAAGGTAAACCACATGAAAACACTACTGAAATATTCCAACTCTTACATTTCAAAGAAAAATCCAGAATGAACTTTGAAACATCTTCAGAATGTAACAGTGATATGGTAAACCATGACAAAACACTACTGAAATATTCCAACTCTTACAATCAAAGAAAAAAAATCCAAAATTAACTTTGAAATATCAACAGTGACAATGTTAACCACTACAAAACACTACTGCAATATTCCAACTCTTACATTTCAATGCAAAACATCCATGATGAACTTTGAAAAATCAAGAGGATGTAACAGTGACAAGGTAAACCACGACAAAACAGTACTGAAATATTCCAACTCGTACATTTCAATGAAAAACATCCATGATGAACTTCGAAAAATCAAGAGAATGTAACAGTGACAAGGTAAACCACGACAAAACGCTACTGAAATGTTCCAACTCTTATATTTCAACGAAAAAAGTCCAAAATGAATTTGAAACATCAAGAAAATGTAACAGTGACAAGGTAAACTGCGACAAAACACTACTGAAATATTCCAACTCTTGCATTTCAACGAAAAAAAATCTAAAACGAACTTTGAAGCATCAAGAGAGTGTAACAGTGACAAAGTAAACCATGACAAACACTACTGAAATATGCCAGTTTAATGGTAAAGCACGACAAAACACTACTGAAATATTCCAACTCTTACATTTCAACAAAAAAAAATCCAAAATGAACTTTGAAACATTAAGAGAATGTAACAGTGACATGGTAAACCACGATAAAACACTACTGAAATAATCCAACTCTTACATTTCAATAAAAAAATCCAAATTGAACTTTGAAGCATCAAGAGAATGTAACAGTGACAAGGTAAACCACAAGAAAACTGTACTGAAATATGCCAACTTACATTTCAACGAATGAAATCTAAAATGAACTTTGAAAAATCAAAAGAATGTAACAGTGACATGGTAAACCACGAGAAAACACTATTGAAATATTCCAACTCTTGCATTTCAACGAAAAAGATCCAAAATTAATTTGAAACGTCAAGAGAATGTAACAGTGACATGGTAAACCACGAGAAAACACTACTGAAATATTCCAACTCTTGCATTTCAACGAAAAAGATCCAAAATGAACTTTGAAACATCAAGAGAATGTAACAGTGACATGGTAAACCACGAGAAAACACTATTGAAATAATCCAACTCTTGCATTTCAACGAAAAAGATCCAAAATGAATTTGAAACATCAAGAGAATGTAACAGTGACAAGGTAAACTGCGACAAAACACTACTGAAATATTCCAACTCTTGCATTTCAACGAAAAAAGTCCAAAATGAATTTGAAACATCAAGAAAGTGTAACAGTGACAAGGTAAACTGCGACAAAACACTACTGAAATATTCAAACTCTTGTATTTCAACGAAAAAAAATCCAAAACGAACTTTGAAGCATCAAGAGAGTGTAACAGTGACAAAGTAAACCATGACAAACACTACTGAAATATGCCAGTTTAATGATAACCACGACAAAACACTACTGAAATATTCCAACTCTTACATTTCAACAAAAAAAAATTCAAAATGAACTTTGAAACATTAAGAGAATGTAACAGTGACATGGTAAACCACGATAAAACACTACTGAAATAATCCAACTCTTACATTTCAATAAAAAAAATCCAAATTGAACTTTGAAGTATCAAGAGAATGTAACAGTGACAAGGTAAACCACAAGAAAACTGTTCTGAAATATGCCAACTTACATTTCAACGAAAAATATCCAAAATTAACTTTGAAACGTCAAGAGAATGTAACAGTGACATGGTAAACCACGATAAAACACTACTGAAATATTCAAACTCTTGCATTTCAACGAGAAAGATCCAAAATGAACTTTGAAACATCAAGAGAATGTAACAGTGATATGGTAAACCACGACAAAACACTACTGAAATAATCCAACTCTTGCATTTCAACGAAAATGATCCAAAATGAACTTTGAAACATCAAGAGAATGTAACAGTGACATTGTAAACCACGAGAAAACACTACTGAAATATTCCAACTCTTGCATTTCAACGAATAAAAATCCAAAATGAACTTTGAAAGATCAAGAGAATGTTACAGTGACAAGGTAAGCCATGAGAAAACACTACTGAAATATTCAAACTCTTGCATTTCAACGAAAAAGATCCAAAATGAACTTTGAAACATCAAGAGAATGTAACAGTGACAAGGTAAACCACGACAAAACACTACTGAAATATTCCAACTCTTGCATTTCAACGAAAAAAAAAAATCCAAAATGAACTTTGAAACATCTTCAGAATGTAACAGTGACATGGTAAACCATGAGAAAACACTACTGAAATATTCCAACTCTTGCATTTCAATGAAAAACATCCATGATGAACTTTGAAACATCAAGAGAATGTAACAGTGACAAGGTAAACTGTGACAAAACACTACTGAAATATTCCATCTCTTACATTTCAAAAAAAAAATCCAAAATGAACTTCTAAACATCATGAGAATGTAACAGTGACAAGGTAAACCACGACAAAACACTACTGAAATATTCCAACTCTTCCATTTCAACGAAAAAAAAATCTAAAATGAACTTTGAAACATCTTCAGAATGTAACAGTGACAAGGTAAACCACATGAAAACACTACTGAAATATTCCAACTCTTACATTTCAAAGAAAAATCCAGAATGAACTTTGAAACATCTTCAGAATGTAACAGTGATATGGTAAACCATGACAAAACACTACTGAAATATTCCAACTCTTACAATCAAAGAAAAAAATCCAAAATTAACTTTGAAATATCAACAGTGACAATGTTAACCACTACAAAACACTACTGCAATATTCCAACTCTTACATTTCAATGCAAAACATCCATGATGAACTTTGAAAAATCAAGAGGATGTAACAGTGACAAGGTAAACCACGACAAAACAGTACTGAAATATTCCAACTCGTACATTTCAATGAAAAACATCCATGATGAACTTCGAAAAATCAAGAGAATGTAACAGTGACAAGGTAAACCACGACAAAACGCTACTGAAATGTTCCAACTCTTATATTTCAACGAAAAAAGTCCAAAATGAATTTGAAACATCAAGAAAATGTAACAGTGACAAGGTAAACTGCGACAAAACACTACTGAAATATTCCAACTCTTGCATTTCAACGAAAAAAAATCTAAAACGAACTTTGAAGCATCAAGAGAGTGTAACAGTGACAAAGTAAACCATGACAAACACTACTGAAATATGCCAGTTTAATGGTAAAGCACGACAAAACACTACTGAAATATTCCAACTCTTACATTTCAACAAAAAAAAAAATCCAAAATGAACTTTGAAACATTAAGAGAATGTAACAGTGACATGGTAAACCACGATAAAACACTACTGAAATAATCCAACTCTTACATTTCAATAAAAAAATCCAAATTGAACTTTGAAGCATCAAGAGAATGTAACAGTGACAAGGTAAACCACAAGAAAACTGTACTGAAATATGCCAACTTACATTTCAACGAATGAAATCTAAAATGAACTTTGAAAAATCAAAAGAATGTAACAGGGACAAGGTAAACCATGACAAAACACTACTGAAATATTCCAACTCTTGCATTTCAACGAAAAAGATCCAAAATTAACTTTGAAACGTCAAGAGAATGTATCAGTGACATGGTAAACCACGAGAAAACACTACTGAAATATTCCAACTCTTGCATTTCAACGAAAAAGATCCAAAATGAACTTTGAAACATCAAGAGAATGTAACAGTGACATGGTAAACCACGAGAAAACACTACTGAAATAATCCAACTCTTGCATTTCAACGAAAAAGATCCAAAATGAACTTTGAAACATCAAGAGAATGTAACAGTGACACTGTAAACCATGAGAAAACACTACTGATATATTCCCACTCTTGCATTTCGACAAAAAAGATCCAAATGAACTTTGAAACATCAAGAGAATGTAACAGTGAGAAGGTAAGCCACGTCAAAACACTACTGAAATATTCCAACTCTTGCATTTCAACGAAAAAAAAATCCAAAATGAACTTTGAAACATCTTCAGAATGTAACAGTGACATGGTAAACCATGAGAAAACACTACTGAAATATTCCAACTCTTGCATTTCAAAATAACCCAAAATGAACTTTGAAACATCAAGAGAATGTAACAGTGATATGTAAACCACGACAAAACACTACTGAAATAATCCTACTCTCGCATTTCAACGAAAAAGATCCAAAATAAACTTTGAAACGTCAAAAGAATGTAACAGTGACATGGTAAACCACGAGAAAACACTACTAAAATAATCCAACTCTTGCATTTCAACGAAAAAGATCCAAAATGAACTTTGAAACATCAAGAGAATGTAACAGTGACATTGTAAACCACGAGAAAACACTACTGAAATATTCCAACTCTTACATTTCAAGGAATAAAAAAATCTAAAATGAACTTTGAAATGTCAAGAGAATGTACCAGTGACAAGGTAAACCACGACAAAACACTACTAAAATATTCCAACTCTTGCATTTCAACGAAAAAAAAATCCAAAATGAACTTTGAAACATCAAGAGAATGTAACAGCGAAATGGTAAACCACGACAAAACACTACTGAAATATTCCAACTCTTATATTTCAACAAAAAAATCTAAAATGAACTTTGAAACATCAAGAGAATGTAACAGCGACATGGTAAGCCATGATAAAACACTACTGAAGTATTCCATCTCTTACATTTCAACAAAAAAAAATTTAAAATGAACTTTGAAACATCAACAGAATGTAAGAGGAGGAGGGGAGGGGGAGGGTAGGAGGTGAGGAGGAGGGACAAGGAGGGGTAGGGGGAGGGGAGGGATTGTTTGGGGCCCAGGGGGCCCTCTGGAGGCCTGGGGGGCCTTTGGGGGGCCCGGGGCCCTTTGGGGTTGGGTAGGGGACCTTATAACACTATTCAAATGATAGTTGTGTATTACACCGAACACAGTCGAGAACCGCCCTAATAAAAAAATAATATGTATCTCTTAATAGGAGTTAGCATTCCCTCAGATGGTTTACCAATTTCGTTTTTACATTCAAATTTATCTTGTCTCATGGAGAAATTGTGTCAATCAGTTATCTTTTCCTGTCTGTATTTTCAACTCTCGGATAAGAATATTCTAATATTGAAATTTCTTTATCTGATGATGTCACCTTGTTATCATAGTATTCCAACCAGTGATTGACAGCTTTCATCTTTTCCTTATCTGTTGATGTCCTGTTAGAGTCTATCAATACGCTTAGAAAAAACAAACAAATTGACCTTGAAAGAGGTGTTATTGACCCGTTAGTGGGTCAATAATATGACTGTGACGTCATTCCCTTCTGTATCTATTGGGTCCCTTCTAGTACTATGCTGAACAAAATGGCTATCTCAAAATTTTGATCAGACGACTTTGAGGAAAAAGGCTGGTGGGAAGGGGCCTAGTCGCCCTCCAATCTTTTTGGTCCCATAAAAAGGGCACTAGAACTTTAAATTTCAGTTCGAATGAGCCCTTTACCTATATTCTAGGACTATTGATTCGATGCGATCGCCCTGAAAATAAAAACTAAATAAAAACGCCAGCGTTATCTTTCTTCTGACAAAAACACAAAATTTCACATTTTTGGAGATGAGAGCTTGAGGGGGTTAATTTTAGGGGGTTTTTCCCTCTTTTTTGACAATCAGGAAAACTTTCTCAGGCTGGTAGCTTTTAGTGGGTAACACTAAACTTAATAAATATTATACATTTGGAATCAGAATAGCAAGGAATATCTATTGATATGAAAATTTCCTTTTTTAGAGTTTCGGTTTCTACTGAGTCGCGTCGCTCCTTACTTACAGTTGGTTACCACCAACTGTTTGATTCTATGGTTGTACTCCTAAATGTGAGAAAAAATCACTGTGGTGTGGTTTTTTTATTTTTTTTTACATTAGCTATGAAAGGAAATATTAACTGTAAGGCATTTTTGAAACCTAATTTCTCAAAATCACTACTTCAAAATTGAAAAATAAACTGACATATGCTTCAAACATCTTTGTAATCTAAATTAATAATGATTCCAGATTTTATTCTTTATGCTTTTCGATTTCTTTGTAAATCCACTTTTTAGTTTTTTTTCATATCCTTTTTAAGGCCCTAAGTTGACGCGACAAACTTTATTTTCGCTGGGGTCACAGTCTATCCAGCGAGTAACAGTAATACTAGAGGGAGTTCAATCGTTGACACCCAGGGACGGGTCTAGACCTGTTAGCCCACAGGGTGAAGAATGATATTTGGTGCCTCCTGGTCAAGAAACCTATTATGAATATCAGATTATGGTTATTTTACTTCTTTGAAGAATATATCTATTTCTCTAACTGTTGTACTAACATTAATGCTTTCTTATGTAAATCCTTTATGTACAAGAAAGTTCAAGAAAAACTCTAAGATTCTACGTACCAATATCTTATTGATGACACAGTACACATGCAATATAACTTATATACAATCAGTCTTATCTTGTAGAATAAATAATAAAAGCAAGTTTTTTTAACTGTAAGTAAGTAGCGACATCAAAACCTATAACGAACAGAAATTACTCCGCATATGAAAAAGGCTGTCCCCTCCACAACGCCTCACTCTTTACGCTAATTTTTTTTTACTGTTAAAAAAAAGTTTTGAGACAGAGCCAAACTTTAGCGTAAAGAGCGAGACTTTGAGGAGGGGACGGCCCCTTTGATATACGGAGTAATTTCTGTTCCTTTATGTTTTAATTACTTTTAATGTCGCTCCTTACTTTGAGTAAAGAAAGCTTGTTTTTCTTATTTAATTTCTGAAAGTTTTGAATTAATGTAGCTTTGATTTTGGCTCACCGTACAAGAATAATTAAAACCAAATTTGTATATTAATTTTACTTTTTTTTGGCTAAATAGTTTTCTCAGTAGAAGAAGAGTAACCAGCACAGGGGGGACAAGATCATTGACCTCCAATGAGCTATAATACTACTAGTACAAGATGACAACCAATCAGAGGGCTAAAACCCGTGGACGAACAAGATCACGTGCCTCTTTCTAGACCAATCAGGGAGTCAGAAATACTAACAGGAGTTAGTATTTAACAACCAGAACATGATCATTGACCTCCAATGAATTTACCCTGAATTTAAGTAACAGAACGAAATTGAAATCAAAGTATTGTGTTATCAGTGATGTCAAAATTCCGCATTGAGACATTGCTTATATTGTTCGCGTTTCGAGGCTAAAGTAACAGTCTGATTCAAAGCTGGTACTCGAATGTGTTCTGTATAATACACAAGTACCATCGAGCAGTGTTGTCAATAGAAAATATGTAATAAAAAAGATAGGAATTTGTGACTTAACGATAAAAAAGTTGAAAGTAATAGACTGATCAAGATGACCTGATTTTACTTCTCAACTGTGGTTGCTATAATAGACAAGTACACAATATTTGATTAGTGAGATGATTGTGGGTTTGAACCTTCAAGAACCCTAACCACCAAGGACCCTAACCTCCTAAGGGCCCCAACTTCCTAAGGATCCCTTCCTCCAACTTTTTTTGGAGGATACCCCCAATTTTCAATATAGAGGCTCCATTAAGAGTTAAAAAAGTTTAAGAAAAAAGTTTTCAGGACGTCATCTCTGACCTCATCTTTCGGGGCTTAGACAAGCAGATGCTTTGAACATCCAATTCCGATACTTTTTACCTAACATTATGAAATATGACATTTTAGAATGTTATCTTTTTTTTAAGTCACCCCAATGACCTTAAATGTTTCCTCATTATAACTTTTCTATTTACTAACCTTAGGTACTTCAGCTATTCATACAAACATCCAGCAATAAAATCACTATTCAAAGAAGTTTTCGTCACTATAAAAATTACGAGACAACGAAAACATCTATTTTCAAAGCACATTTTCAAAAATTAAGACACAACGAAAATATCTATTTTCAAAGCACATTTTCTGATCGACTAATTTAAACGGGTAGAAAATGCGATACAGTTTGAAGACGTTCGTGAAACGTTGAATAGTTCTCTGTTCCATAATGACTCTAATAAAATTTTGGTTCATCTGTGATGTAAGAATCAGAGCAATTTCTTTGAATATTCTCATTTATTTGACTGAAATTTTTAATGATAATAAAAAATATCATAATGAGCTTCCGAGATCTATGATTCAGGAGATTTCTGTTAAATGACTTCTTTTTTTAATATTCTCTTTTATTTGTTTGAAACTGTTTATTAATAATAAAAATAAGGGTACTATTTTCCTCTACTATGTATAGTTCCAGACAGTTGTTAAGGAAGTTGGTATAGGTGAATACTATATTTTTGAGATATCTTTAGCGAGGAAATATATATTTTAGAGAATACAGCTCAGAGATCTAAGGCAGCATGTCGGGCATGTGGCTGCTTTTTTCTCAACTAGGTATAGTTTCGGAGAGTTGTTAAGGAAGTTTGGTATAGGTGATTCCTATATTAATGAGATATCTTTAGCGAGAAAATATATATAGTTTAGAGAATACAGTCCAGAGGTCTGATGCAGTACGATGGGTAGAAGGTTGCCATTTCTCTCCACGAGATATAATGTCAGAGAGTTGTTAAGGAAGTTTGGTATAGCTGTTAGAATTTTCTTTGAATATTCTTGTTTATTTGTTTGAAGCCCCCCCCCTAACTTTTTGAGCAATTAACCTTAAGGGAATACCTCGCCTATGTAATTTCGGTAAACCGTAAAACTTTGGGCCAAGAGCTACCTCGGGATGCCTTTTAGGTTACTTTTTGTCAAAATAACATGAAATACTAGCGACTGAACTCGTTCACTTTAAGCCTTTTTTTCATATTCTTTTTTTATTTTTGTGGTTCGAGTTCAGAAGGACATTTGAGGTGAAGTTTTGTTTTTAAGATGACTTTGAAAAAAAAAATAAATAGAATTATTAATTGAAATGAAGGCAGATAGTTTATCAGTGTGCAAATGACGAAAGTTTATCGGAAGAGGAAGTCAGCGTAGGGATATTAAAAAATAGGGTGTCAGCTGGGGGTTGAGTTGGAGTAAGATCTCCCTACAGCGACTTATTGTTTACTGTTAAAGCACCGAGGACAGTGAAAATAAAATCTATTGTTCGAATGGGTTAATGTAATGTTTGAATTGAGTATGCTAATGAACTATTGAATCGGCTTTTAGCTATCCATGGAAAATTAAAATTGCCTTTTAGATTACCCCCCTCCAACTTATTTCTCAAAATGATATGAAATATGCTAGCAACTGTACCAATCATACGCTATGCTTCCTCATAGACACGATACGGTTTTCCCTGTGGTACTCTATGGACATTAAATCTCGTCCAGGCTTTTACCAAGGACATTGAATCTCGTCCCGGCTTTTAGCAAAGACATTAAATCTCGTCCAGGCTTTTGCCAAATACATTAAATCTCGTCCAGGTTTTTACCAAGTTCATGAAATCTCGTCCAGGCTTTAACCAAGGACATTAAATCTCATCCTTCCTTCTAAACTAGCTGCAATAGCAGCATTTTACCCTATATTATTAGTATTTTCAAGGGTTTTTTTATAGCCTTGATGGAACATTTTCCTTCTAAACTAACTACAATAGCAACATTTTACCCTATATTATTAGTATTTTCAAGAGTTTTTTGGTAGCCTTGATGGATGATTCCCCTTCTAAACTAGCTACAATATCAACATTTTACCCTATACTATTAGTATTTTCAAGGGTTATTGTAGCCTTGATGGAGCATTCTCCTCCCAAACTAGCTAAACTAGAATTGCATTCGATACTTGCTCATAGAACCTATGCACCTGTCCCAATGGTAATCTATAACTAGTTGTCGAAACTATCTAGCTTATTTTATGCATTAAATCACTAATTTTCACACATTGGAGGGATAAACACCTTACACCTGCATCATTTTTTTTTAAGTGAAAATGAATTATTCTTAGAAAGTGAGCTGTATTTTTTAGAGTATCAGAAACGTTACATATTTATCTAATTTAAGCCCTTTTTCAGCTATAATAATGTTTTGTGTGATTGATACAGAATATGTTGGTCTGAAATATTGCTCAACTGGTATTATTTTATAAGCAGCTTTCTTACTGCTAGACGATAATGTTTTGTGTGATTGATACAGAATATGTTGGTCTGAAATATTGCTCAACTGGTATTATTTTATAAGCAGCTTTCTTACTGCTAGACGAAAAACGGCGTGGAGTTCATAGCTTTAAATGGTACGTTAGATACAATAATAATAAGTACAAGAAAAAAAGATGGAGTCCAACATTAAATTTTATAAATCGAAACGGCTTTTACATTAGAACCATAAGACCACGTAATAAAAATGGCTATGAAATAAAACTTGTAGGGGAGATCGGCTCAGGCTAGCCACAGCCCAGGTTCATCATTTGCATTTAACAAGGGAGCCATCAATGGAAAATTTACCATAATTTAGCGTTTAAGTTGCCATCTAGTAGCGAAAGTTTGGATGTATCCAACTTTGAGTTGAACCCCGTTTTCCAGGTTTTGTATGGTAAGGTGATTTTTAGGGCTTGGAAAGTAAATTTTTGTGTTAAAGAAAATTGAAAAAGGGGGTCTCTAACGTAAAGGTAAGAAAAAACTTTTTATGTCGATAGAAACGCCTGAGACTTAATAAACTATTAATGATAGGCATTTATCACCATCTACGATAACAACTGGGAAGTGCGGATTTTTCTCCGAAGAGGGAAAAAGCCCACGTTCGCCAGAAAAAACCAGCCCGGATTCGCAACTATAGGACTGGCAAATCTGGGCCTGGTAAAACTAGAAAGCAAAATTTTTGCAACATACTTCATTGATATTTGTTTCATATTTTGTCAGATGCTCTCAATGAAGAAATGACAATCCCATATACTTTAGCTTGGAAAATTGTGTATGGTTGGATTAAACCGTACTTGGCTCAGAAAAATAGCTTGGTGAGGAAACTAAAAAAAAACTTAAATTAAATATAAAACAGCTGGTCAGAGCTTCTGTAATCAAAGCTATTGTACAGAACAAGAAAACGGCTACAAAAAAATATGGAATACCACGGACAACTCTGAGGGGATAAGTCACCAAGACTGATAAGCTGGATGTGAATATTGAGCTTCTAGCTCTCTCATTTTTCTCACCACTTTATTCTACAAAGCAGATCTTTAGAGAAGAACAAGAAAATGCTCTTCCTAAGTACCTGCAAGTTGTGTACCATATGCATTATGGTTTAACACCGCTTGAAGTTCGTCAGCTGGCTTGCAGGCATTCTCTTGCAAAAGGACTTACCATCCCAAATTCATGGACAAGCAAACGATTGACAATCAAAATGCTGCAGGTGAAGATAGGTACCACGGTTTTATGGTAAGACACCCACATATTACTATAAGAGCGCCGGAAGCAACCAGTCTCGGCCAGGCAACTGCTTTCAATCGTGTGACAGTTGGTAGATTTTTTGAACATCTTTGTGATGCATACTAGCACCACAAATTTACATTGCAAAATCTTTGAAATGTAGAGAAACTGGACTATCAACGGTCCAGGAACCAGGGAAAATTGTTGCAGCAAAAGGACAGAAACAGGTAGGCAAGGTAACGGCAGCAGAAAGAGGGCAGAATACTACTATGTGTGTTTATGGAGAACATTACTATGTGTGCAGTTATGAACCATTTTATCAATTATGCAAGATCGAGTAAGGCTAATCCTGTGCTTCTAATACTTGACAATAACATTAGTCGTTACAGTAATGAATTGCTTGACTTAGCGAAAGAAAATTGAGTTGTCATGCTCACCGTTCCGCCTCATACGACGCTTAAGCTGAAACCACATGATAGGTCAGTTATGTTTTCTTCGAAGGTTTTCTACAACAAGGAATCTGTGGCTTTTATACAGCCAATCCTAGGACTTACTAACGTACTGGTCAACCTCCCTAACTGCGCAATTTCCTACCTCGTGGTCTATTAAGCAACTACGCAATTAAGAGGACCCAAAATGACGTCACAAAATAAAAGGAAAATTAATATTTATTACTCGGGGAAGGAAAATAATTAAGGGCGCTAAAGAAAGGAATCTGGGAGGGACATTGATCTAAAAAAACTGGGACCAAGGGTTACAACACCCCCCTCCTAAGATAAATGGCCCGCATCTCCGTTGGATTGGCTGGAAACTCAGACATAAAATAAATAAAACCAAACTTAAAATCACTAAACTTGTTTATCTTCTCTTCTACCAATGCCTGTGCTTCCTCCGCTTGGTTCTGGATCGGTCGTCCTCGACAAGTCTCTACTGTAGGACCCCCATGGTCTAAATCGTCTATCATCCGCATTTGGTTTTCAAAGTTGAAGTCCCCAAGATTCACAGAGATTCATTGTGCACAGTACAATCAAAAACAAAAATATTCTTGCTCTCGCGAATTTACATTTGAGAGGAGCAGAGAATCAGTTCCTGGCACTTTCGATGATGCCAGCCATCGTGAAAAATTGGCTGCACTAGCCTCTTTATTTCCATCTGTGGAAACAACCCCAAATCTCAATAAAAAGGTAAATTGCCCAATGGCATAATTTCAAATAGTCTAAGGCTGAAAATGCAAAGGCCTGTGAAAAAGATAAGGGTACTGGGAATGAAGTAAAATTTTGAGCGAACCACGAATCGCCTTTTTTTCTGGCTTCCCTCCCCTGGGATAATCAAATGCAGAATATGCGTTGATGCTAATTGAAAATGAAATTTGGGTACATCTCCCACTGAATGAAATTTGCCGGAAATAATTGTCGGTTCCCATGAATAATAATAACTATGAATATGGTTACTGGACAAAGGTTTGGGTGAAGTATGAAGTGACTGGGAGAGAGTATTCCCCAAGGACTCCAGATCAGAAAGGCAAAATCTCGGTAAAGGGATCACAACTTGTCCGCCAGTTGTGCATTGAGGAAAAAGGGCTATCTTTCACGACTTCCCGCAGGTGATCTTCCCCAAGGGATTCCTCCCCCTCATAAAGGATCGATATATCGTTTGAATTGATAATACTAATTTCAGATTCCTTTCCAAATTTCTTCAATCCAACCCACAATTCATTATCTGTCAATCTTTCCGTAACCCGTAGTTGAAAAGTCAATTCTATGTCAGGATTATCTGTAGTTTCTCTTAATTTATCATGGGTCTTCTCCTCCCTCCTAAGTTTTTCCGTTTTATTGTAATTTTACAATTTTCCCTGTGGGTTTTGGACCTCTTTGTCCCCTCTATTATTTATGTTATCAATGCACAGCCCATACAACATTTCATTTTTCTCCCTATTATTTATATATCTCTTTATTCCAATCGGGACATGCCGTCAGTGTTCCGTTATCTGTCCCCGGTCTTGATTTTATTTCGAAGTCGTATTCTTGTAGGCACAGGGTCCAACGTGCTAATCATCGGTTATCTGGCTTCATTATATTTAGCCATTTCAATGGGTTGTGGTCTGTCACTATTGTAAATTTTCGTCCATATACATAATAGTCCAGTTTTTTTGACCGCATAAACTATCGCAAGACATTCTTTTTCAATCTTGCTATAATTTAATTCTGCTTATGACAATTTTCTGGATATAAATGTGATTGGATGTTCCCCATCTTCAAAATTTCCGCAATAAACTGTCGCAGTTTACCCCAAGGTAAACTGCGACAAAACACTACTGAAATATTCCAGGTCTTGCATTTCAACGAAAAAAAATCCAAAATAAACTTTGTAGCATCAAGAGAATATAACAGTGCAATGTAATGCACGAAAAACACTACTGAAGTATTTCAAATCTTACATTTCGACGAAAAACAAATCTAAAATGAACTTTGAAACATCAAGGAATTTAACATCGACATGGTAAACCATGAAAAAACACTACTGAAATATTCCAACTCTTACATTACAATCAAAAAAATCCAAAATCAACTTTGAAACAACAAGTGAATGTAACAGTGACAAGGAAAACCATGAAAAAACACTACTGAAATATTTCAACTCTTAAATTTCAACCAAAAAAAAAAAAATCTAAAATGAACTTTGAAACATCAAGAGAATGTAACAGTGACAAGGTAAACCAAGACAAAACACTACTGAAATATTCCAACTCTTACATTTCAACGAAAAAAATCCAAAATGAACTTTGAAACATCCAGAGAATGTAACAGTGACAATGTAAACCACCACAAAACACTACTGAAATATTCCAACTCTTACATTTCCACGAAAAAATCAAAATGAACTTTGAAACATCAAGAGAATGTAACAGTGACTTGGTAAACCATGACAAAACACTACTGAAATATTCCAACTCATACACTTTAACGAAAAAAAAATCCAAAATAAACTTTGAAACATTAAGAGAATGTAAGAGTGTCAAGGTAAACCACGACAAAACACTACTGAAACATTCCAACTCTTACATCTCAATAAAAAATCCAAAATGAGCTTTGAAACATCTTCAGAGTGTAACAATGATATGGTAAGTCACGACAAGACACTACTGAAATATTCCTACTCTTACATTTCAACGAAAGAATCCAAAATGAACTTTGAAACATCCAGAGAATGTAACAGTGACAATGTAAACCACCACAAAACACTACTGAAGTATTCCAACTCTTACATTTCTATGAAAAAATCCAAATGAACTTTGAAACATCAAGAGAATGTAACAGTGACAAGGTAAACCACGACGAAACTACTGAAATATTCCAACTTTTACATTTCAATGAAAAACATCCATGATGAACTTTGAAACATCCAGAGAATGTAACAGTGACAAGGTAAACCACGACAAAACACTACTGAAATATTTCAACTCTTATATTTCAACGAAAAAAAAAATCTAAAATGAACTTTGAAACATCAAGAGAATGTAACAATGACAAGGTAAACCACGACAAAATACTACTGAAATATTCCAACTCTTACACTTCAACGAAAAAAAAAGAAATCTAAATGAACTTTGAAACATCTTCAGAATGTAACAGTGACAAGGTAAACCACATGAAAACACTACTGAAATATTCCAACTCTTATATTTCAACGAAAAAAATCCAAAATGAACATTGAAACATCAAGAAAATGCAACTGTGACAATGTAAACCACTACAAAACACTACTGAAATATTTGAACTCTTACATTTATATAAAAAAAATCTCTTTTTTTATAAAAATCTCTAAAACATCTCTTTTTCATTCTATAATCTCTTTTTATCGATAAAAAAATCTCTTTTTCATTCTCTTGATGAAACATCAAGAGAATGTAACAGTGAAAAGGTAAACTGCGAGAAAACACTACTGAAATATACCAACTCTTTCATTTCAACAAAAAAAATCCAAAATGAATTTGAAACATCAAGAAAATGTAACAGTGACAAGGTAAACTGCGACACAACACTACTGAAATGTTCCAACTCTTGCATTTAAACGAAAAAAAAAATCCAAAATGAACTTTGAAGCATCAAGAGAGTGTAACAGTGACAAACTAAACCATGACAAACACTACTGAAATATGCCAGTGACATGGTAAACCACGACAAAACACTACTGAAATATTCCAACTCTTACATTTCAACGAAATAAAATTCAAAATGAACTTTGAAACATTAAGAGACTGTAACAGTGGCATGGTAAACCCCGATAAAACACTACTGAAGTAATCCAGCTCTTAAATTTCAATAAAAAAAAATCCAAATTGAACTTTGAAGCATCAAGAGAATGTAACAGTGACAAGGTAAACCACAAGAAAACTGTACTGAAATATGCCAACTTACATTTCAACGAATGAAATCTAAAATGAACTTTGAAAAATCAAAAGAATGTAACAGGGAGAGGGTAAACCATGAAAAAACACTACTGAAATATTTCAACTCTTGCATTAAAAGAAAAATCCAAAATGAAATTTGAAACATCTTCAGAATGTAACAGTGACATGGTAAACCATGAAAAAACACTACTGAAATATTTCAACTCTTGCATTAAAAGAAAAATCCAAAATGAAATTTGAAACATCTTCAGAATGTAACAGTGACATGGTAAACCATGAGGAAACACTACTGAAATATTCCAACTCTTGATTTTCAAAACAAAATCCAAAATGAACTTTGAAACATCAAGAGAATGTAACAGTGACATTTAAACCACGACAAAACACTACTGAAATAATCCTACTCTTGCATTTCAACGAAAAAGATCCAAAATGAACTTTGAAACATCAAGAGAATGTAACAGTGACAAGGTAAACCACGACAAAATACTATTGAAATAATCCAACTCTTTCATTTCCACGAAAAAAAATCCAAAATGAACTTTGAAACATTTTCAGAATGTAACAGTGACATGGTAAACCACGAGAAAACACTACTGAAATTTTCCAACTCTTACATTTCTATAAAAAAAATCCAAATGAACTTTGAACCATCAAGAGAATGTAACAGTGACAAGGTAAACCACGACAAAACACTAATTAAAAATTCCAACTCTTACATTTCAATGAAAAACATCCATGCTGAACTTTGAAACATCAAGAGACTGTAACAGTGACAAGGGAAACTGCGACAAAACACTACTGAAATATTCCATCTCTTACATTTCAAAAAAAAATCCAAAATGAACTTTGAAACATCATCAGAATGTAACAGTGACAAGGTAAACCACTACAAAACCCTACTGAAATATTCCAACTCTTACATTTCAACGAAAAAAAAATATAAAATGAACTTTGAAACATCAAGAGAATGTAACAGTGACAAGGTAAACCACGACAAAACACTACTGAAATATTCCAACTCTTACACTTCAACGAAAAAAAAAATCTAAATGAACTTTGAAACATCAAGAGAATGTAACAGTGACAAGGTAAACCACGACGAAATACTACTGAAATATTCCAACTCTTACACTTCAACGAAAAAAAAAATAATCCAAAATGAACTTTGAAACATCAAGAGAATGTAACAGTGACAAGGTAAACCACGACGAAACACTACTGAAATATTCCAACTCTTACAGTTCAACGAAACAAATCCCAAATGAACTTTGAAACATTAAGAGAATGTAAGAGTGCCAAGGTAAACCTCGACAAAACACTACTGAAATATTTCAACTCGTACATTTCAACAAATGAAATCCAAAATGAACATTGAAACAACAAGAGAATGTAACAGTGACAAGGTAAACTGCCACAAAACACTACTGAAATATTCCAACTCTTACATTTCAACGAAAAAAAAAATAATCCAAAATGAACTTTGAAGCATCAAGAGAATGTAACATTGCAATATAAACCCTGACAAAACACTACTAAAATATTTCAACTCTTACATTTCGACGAAAAAAATTTAAAATGAACGAAACATCAAGAGAATGTAACATCGACATGGTAAACCATAAAAAAACACTTGCATTTAAACGAAAAAAAATCCAAAATGAACTTTGAAGCATCAAGAGAATGTAACATTGCAATATAAACCCTGACAAAACACTACTAAAATATTTCAACTCTTACATTTCGACGAAAAAAATTTAAAATGAACGAAACATCAAGAGAATGTAACATCGACATGGTAAACCATGAAAAAACACTACTGAAATATTCCAACTCTTATATTTCAACCAAAAAAATCCAAAATAAACTTTGAATTAACAAGCTTATGTAACAGTGACAAGGTAAACCATGACAAAACACTCTAAAATGAACTTTGAAACATAAAGAGAATGTAACAGTGACAAGGTAAACTGCGACAAAACACTACTTAAGTATTCCATCTCTTACATTTCAACAAAAGAAATCCAAAATGAGCTTTGAAACATCATGAGAATGTAACAGTGACAAGGTAAACCACATGAAAACACTACTGAAATATTCCAACTCTTACATTTCAACGAAAAATCCAAAATGAACTTTGAAACATCTTCAGAATGTATCAGTGATATGGTAAACCACGACAAAACACTACTGAAATATTCCAACTCTTACAATCAAAGAAAAAAAAAATCCAAAATGAACTTTTAAATATCAACAGTGACAATGTAAACCACTACAAAACACTACTGAAATATTCCAACTCTTACATTTCTATAAAAAAAAATCCAAATGAACTTTGAAACCTCAAGAGAATGTAACAGTGACAAGGTAAACCACGACAAAACAGTACTAAAATATTCCAACTCTTACATTTCAATGAAAAACATCCATGATGAACTTTGAAAAATCAAGAGAATGTAACAGTGAAAGGGTAAACCGCGACAAAACACTACTGAAATGTTCCAACTCATACATTTCAACGAAAAAAAATCCAAAATGAATTTGAAACATCAAGAGAATGTAACAGTGACAAGGTAAACTGCGACAAAACACTACTGAAATATTCCAACTCTTACATTTCAACGAAAAAAATCCAAAATGAATTTGAAACATCAAGAAAATGTAACAGTGACAAGGTAAACTGCGACAAAACACTACTGAAATATTCCAACTCTTGCATTTCAACGAAAAAACTACTGAAATATTCCAACTCTTACATTTATATAAAAAAAAATCCAAATGAACTTTGAAACATCAAGAGAATGTAACAGTGAAAGGTAAACCACGACAAAACTACTGAAAAATTCCAAATCTTACATTTCAATGAAAAACATCCATGATGAACTTTGAAAAATCAAGAGAATGTAAAAGTGACAAGGTAAACCACGACAAAACACTACTGAAATATTCCAACTAATACATTTCAACGAAAAAAAATCCAAAATGAATTTGAAACATCAAGAGAATGTAACAGTGAAAAGGTAAACTGCGAGAAAACACTACTGAAATATTCCAACTCTTACATTTCAACGAAAAAAATCCAAAATGAATTTGAAACATCAAGAAAATGTAACAGTGACAAGGTAAACTGCGACAAAACACAACTAAAATATTCCAACTTTTGCATTTAAACGAAAAAAAAAATACAAAATGAACTTTGAAGCATCAAGAGAGTGTAACAGCGACAAACTAAACCATGACAAACACTACTGAAATACGCTAGTGACATGGTAAACCACGACAAAACACTACTGAAATATTCCAACTCTTACATTTCAACGAAAGAAAATTCAAAATGAACTTTGAAACACTAAGAGAATGTAACAGTGACATGGTAAACCACGATAAAACACTACTGAAGTAATCCAGCTCTTACATTTCAATAAAAAAAAATCCAAATTGAACTTTGAAGCATCATGAGAATGTAACAGTGACAAGGTAAACCACATGAAAACACCACTGAAATATTCCAACTCTTACATTTCAACGAAAAATCCAAAATGAACTTTGAAACATCTTCAGAATGTAACAGTGACATGGTAAACCATAAGAAAACACTACTGAAATATTCCAACTCTTGCATTTTAACGAAAAAAAATCCAAAATGTACTTTGAAACATTTTCAGAATGTAACAGTGACATGGTAAACCATAAGAAAACACTACTGAAATATTCCAGCTCTTGCATTAAAAGAAAAATCCAAAATGAAATTTGAAACATCTTCAGAATGTAACAGTGACATGGTAAACCATGAGGAAACACTACTGAAATATTCCATCTCTTGATTTTCAAAACAAAATCCAAAATGAACTTTGAAACATCAAGAGAATGTGACAGTGACATTTAAACCACGACAAAACACTACTGAAGTAATCCTACTCTTGCATTTCAACAAAAAAGATCCAAAATGAATTTTGAAACGTCAAGAGAATGTAACAGTGACATGGTAAACCACGGAAAACACTACTGAAATAATCCAACTCTTGCATTTCAACGAAAATAGATCCAAAATGAACTTTGAAACATCAAGAGAATGTAACAGTGACAAGGTAAACCATGACAAAACACTACTGAAATATTCCAACTCTTTCATTTCAACGAAAAAGATCCAAAATGAACTTTGAAACATCTTCAGAATGTAAGAGTGACATGGTAAGCCACGAGAAAACACTACTGAAATATTCCAACTCTTACATTTCTATAAAAAAAATCCAAATGAACTTTGAACCATCAAGAGAATGTAATAGTGACAAGGTAAACCACGACAAAACACTAATTAAAAATTCCAACTCTTACATTTCAATGAAAAACATCCATGCTGAACTTTGAAACATCAAGAGACTGTAACAGTAACAAGGGAAACTGCGAAAAAACACTACTGAAATATTCCATCTCTTACATTTCAATGAAAAACATCCAAAATGAACTTTGAAACATCATGAGAATGTAACAGTGACAAGGTAAACCCCGACAAAACACTACTGAAATATTCCAACTCTTACACTTCAACGACAAAAAAAATCTAAAATGAACTTTGAAACATCAAGAGAATGTAACAGTGACAAGGTAAACTGCGATTAAATACTACTGAAATATTCCAACTCTTACACTTCAACGAAAAAAAAAATCTAAAATGAACTTTGAAACATCAAGAGAATGTAACAGTGACAAGGTAAACCACGACAAAACACTACTGAAATATTTCAACTCGTACATTTCAACAAATGAAATCCAAAATGAACTTTGAAACAACAAGAGAATGTAACAGTGACAAGGTAAACTGCCACAAAACACTACTGAAATATTCCAACTCTTGCATTTCAACGAAAAAAAAAATCCAAAATGAACTTTGAAGCATCAAGAGAATGTAACATTGCAATGTAAACCCTGACAAAACACTACTAAAATATTTCAACTCTTACATTTCGACGAAAAAAATTTAAAATGAACGAAACATCAAGAGAATGTAACATCGACATGGTAAACCATAAAAAAAACACTACTGAAATATTCCAACTCTTACATTTCAACCAAACAAATCCAAAATGAACTTTGAATTAACAAGCTAATGTAACAGTGACAAGGTAAACCATGACAAAACACTACTGAAATATTCCAACTCTTACACTTCAACGACAAAAAAAATCTAAAATGAACTTTGAAACATCAAGAGAATGTAACAGTGACAAGGTAAACTGCGACAAAACACTACTGAAGTATTCCATCTCTTACATTTCAACAAAAAGAAATCGAAAATGAGCTTTGAAACATCATGAGAATGTAACAGTGACAAGGTAAACCACATGAAAACACCACTGAAATATTTCAACTCTTACATTTCAACGAAAAATCCAACATGAACTTTGAAACACCTTCAGAATGTAACAGTGATATGGTAAACCACGACAAAACACTACTAAAATATTCCAACTCTTACAATCAAAGAAAAAAAATCCAAAATGAACTTTGAAATATCAACAGTGACAATGTAAACCACTTCAAAACACTACTGAAATATTCCAACTCTTACATTTCTATAAAACAAAAATACAAATGAACTTTGAAACCTCAAGAGAATGTAACAGTGACAAGGTAAACCACGACAAAACAGTACTGAAATATTCCAACTCTTACATTTCTATGAAAAACATCCATGATGAACTTTGAAATATCAAGAGAATGTAACAGTGACAAGGTAAACCATGACAAAACACTACTGAAATATTCCAACTCTTACATTTCAACGAAAAAATCCAAAATGAATTTGAAACATCAAGAGAATGTAACAGTGACAAGGTAAACTGCGAAAAAACACACTTGAAATATTCCAACTCTTACATTCAACGAAAAAAGTCCAAAATGAATTTGAAACATCAAGAAAGTGTAACAGTGACAAGGTAAACTGCGACAAAACACTACTGAAATATTCCAACTCTTGCATTTCAACGAAAAAACAATCCAAAACGAACTTTGAAGCATCAAGAGAGTGTAACAGTGACAAGTAAACCATGACAAACACTACTGAAATATGCCAGTTTAATGGTAAACCACGAAAAAACACTACTGAAATATTCCAACTCTTACATTTCAACAAAAAAAAAATCCAAAATGAACTTTGAAACATTAAGAGAATGTAACAGTGACATGGTAAACCACGATAAAACACTACTGAAATATTCCAACTCTTACATTTCAATAAAAAAAAATCCAAATTGAACTTTAAAGCATCAAGAGAATGTAACAGTGACAAGGTAAACCACAAGAAAACTGTACTGAAATATGCCAACTTATATTTCAACGAATGAAATCTAAAATGAACTTTGAAAAATCAAAAGAATGTAACAGGGACAAGGTAAACCATGATAAAACACTACTGAAATATTCCAACTCTTGCATTTCAACGAAAAATATCCAAAATTAACTTTGAAACGTCAAGAGAATGTAACAGTGACATGGTAAACCACGATAAAACACTACTGAAATATTCAAACTCTTGCATTTCAACGAAAAAGATCCAAAATGAACTTTGAAACATCAAGAGAATGTAACAGTGACATGGTAAACCACGACAAAACACTACTGAAATAATCCAACTCTTGCATTTCAACGAAAATGATCCAAAATGAACTTTGAAACATCAAGAGAATGTAACAGTGACATTGTAAACCACGAGAAAACACTACTAAAATATTCCAACTCTTGCATTTCAACGAATAAAAATCCAAAATTAACTTTGAAAGATCAAGAGAATGTTACAGTGACAAGGTAAGCCATGAGAAAAGACTACTGAAATATTACAACTCTTGCATTTCAACGAAAAAGATCCAAAATGAACTTTGAAACATCAAGAGAATGTAACAGTGCAAAGGTAAACCACGTCAAAACACTACTGAAATATTCCAACTCTTGCATTTCAACGAAAAAAAATCCAAAATGAACTTTGAAACATCTTCAGAATGTAACAGTGACATGGTAAACCATGAGAAAACACTACTGAAATATTCCAACTCTTGCATTTCAATGAAAAACATCCATGATGAACTTTGAAACATCAAGAGACTGTAACAGTGACAAGGTAAACTGTCACAAAACACTACTAAAATATTCCATCTCTTACATTTCAAAAAAAAAAATCCAAAATGAACTTTGAAACATCATGAGAATGTAACAGTGACAAGGTAAACCACGACAAAACGCTACTGAAATATTCCAACTCTTACATTTCAACGAAAAAAAAATCTAAAATGAACTTTGAAACATCTTCAGAATGTAACAGTGACAAGGTAAACCACATGAAAACACTACTGAAATATTCCAACTCTTACATTTTAAAGAAAAATCCAGAATGAACTTTGAAATATCTTCAGAATGTAACAGTGATATGGTAAACCACGACAAAACACTACTGAAATATTCCAACTCTTACAATCAAAGAAAAAAGTCCAAAATGAACTTTAAAATATCAACAGTGACAATGTTAACCACTACAAAACACTACTGAAATATTCCAACTCTTACATTTCTATAAAAAAAAATCCAAATGAACTTTGAAACCTCAAGAGAATGTAACAGTGACAAGGTAAACCACGACAAAACAGTACTGAAATATTCCAACTCTTACATTTCTATGAAAAACATCCATGATGAACTTTGAAAAATCAAGAGAATGTAACAGTGACAAGGTAAACCACGACAAAACACTACTGACATGTTCCAACTCTTACATTTCAACGAAAAAAATCCAAAATGAATTTGAAACATCAAGAGAATGTAACAGTGACAAGGTAAACTGCGAAAAAACACTACTGAAATATTCCAACTCTTACATTTCAACGAAAAAAATCCAAAATGAATTTGAAACATCAAGAGAATGTAACAGTGACAAGGTAAACTGCGACAAAACGCTACTGAAATATTCCAACTCTTGCATTTCAACGAAAAAAAATCCAAAACGAACTTTGAAAAATCAAGAGAATGTAACAGTGACGAAGTAAACCATGACAAACACTACTGAAATATGCCAGTTTAATGGTAAACCACGACAAAACACTACTGAAATATTCCAACTCTTACATTTCAACAAAAAAAATCCAAAATGAACTTTGAAACATTAAGAGAATGTAACAGTGACATGGTAAACCACGATGAAACACTACTGAAATAATCCAACTCTTACATTTCAATTAAAAAAAAATCCAAATTGAACTTTGAAGCATCAAGAGAATGTAACAGTGACAAGGTAAACCACAAGAAAACTGTACTGAAATATGCCAACTTATATTTCAACGAATGAAATCTAAAATGAACTTTGAAAAATCAAAAGAATGTAACAGGGACAAGGTAAACCATGATAAAACACTACTGAAATATTCCAACTCTTGCATTTCAACGAAAAATATCCAAAATTAACTTTGAAACATCAAGAGAATGTAACAGTGACATGGTAAACCACGACAAAACACTACTGAAATATTCAAACTCTTGCATTTCAACGAAAAAGATCCAAAATGAACTTTGAAACATCAAGAGAATGTAACAGTGACATGGTAAACCACGACAAAACACTACTGAAATAATCTAACTCTTGCATTTCAACGAAAATGATCCAAAATGAACTTTGAAACATCAAGAGAATATAACAGTGACATTGTAAACCACGAGAAAACACTACTGAAATATTCCAACTCTTGTATTTCAACGAATGAAAATCCAAAATGAACTTTGAAAGATCAAGAGAATGTTACAGTGACAAGGTAAGCCATGAGAAAACACTACCGAAATATTACAACTCTTGCATTTCAACGAAAAAGATCCAAAATGAACTTTGAAACATCAAGAGAATGTAACAGTGAAAAGGTAAACCACGTCAAAACACTACTGAAATATTCCAACTCTTGCATTTCAACGAAAAAAAAAATCCAAAATGAACTTTGAAACACCTTCAGAATGTAACAGTGACATGGTAAACCATGAGAAAACACTACTGAAATATTCCAACTCTTGCATTTCAATGAAAAAAAAAATCTAAAATGAACTTTGAAACATCTTCAGAATGTAACAGTGACAAGGTAAACCACATGAAAACACTACTGAAATATTCCAACTCTTACATTTCAAAGAAAAATCCAGAATGAACTTTGAAACATCTTCAGAATGTAACAGTGATATGGTAAACCACGACAAAACACTACTGAAATATTCCAACTCTTACAATCAAAGAAAAAAAATCCAAAATTAACTATGAAATATCAACAGTGACAATGTTAACCACTACAAAACACTACTGCAATATTCCAACTCTTACATTTAAATGCAAAACATCCATGATGAACTTTGAAAAATCAAGAGAATGTAACAGTGACAAGGTAAACCACGACAAAACAGTACTGAAATATTCCAACTCTTACATTTCAATGAAAAACATCCATGATGAACTTCGAAAAATCAAGAGAATGTAACAGTGACAAGGTAAACCACGACAAAACACTACTGAAATGTTCCAACTCTTATATTTCAACGAAAAAAGTCCAAAATGAATTTGAAACATCAAGAAAATGTAACAGTGACAAGGTAAACTGCGACAAAACACTACTGAAATATTCCAACTCTTGCATTTCAACGAAAAAAATCTAAAACGAACTTTGAAGCATCAAGAGAGTGTAACAGTGACAAATTAAACCATGACAAACACTACTGAAATATGCCAGTTTAATAGTAAACCACGACAAAACACTACTGAAATATTCCAACTCTTACATTTCAACAAAAAAAAAATCCAAAATGAACTTTGAAACATTAAGAGAATGTAACAGTGACATGGTAAACCACGATACAACAGTACTGAAATAATCCAACTCTTACATTTCAATAAAAAAAAATCAAAATTGAACTTTGAAGCATCAAGAGAATGTAACAGTGACAAGGTAAACCACAAGAAAACTGTACTGAAATATGCCAACTTACATTTCAACGAATGAAATCTAAAATGAACTTTTAAAAATCAAAAGAATGTAACAGGGACAAGGTAAACCATGACAAAAAAATACTGAAATATTCCAACTCTTGCATTTCAACGAAAAAGATCCAAAATTAACTTTGAAACGTCAAGAGAATGTAACAGTGACATGGTAAACCACGATAAAACACTACTGAAATATTCAAACTCTTGCATTTCAATGAAAAAGATCCAAAATGAACTTTGAAACATCAAGAGAATGTAACAGTGACATGGTAAACCACGACAAAACACTACTGAAATAATCCAACTCTTGCATTTCAACGAAAATGATCCAAAATGAACTTTGAAACATCAAGAGAATGTAACAGTGACATTGTAAACCACGAGAAAACACTACTGAAATTTTTCAACTCTTGCATTTCAACGAATAAAAATCCAAAATGAACTTTGAAAGATCAAGAGAATGTTACAGTGACAAGGTAAGCCATGAGAAAACACTACTGAAATATTACAACTCTTGCATTTCAACGAAAAAGATCCAAAATGAACTTTGAAACATCAAGAGAATGTAACAGTGAAAAGGTAAACCACGTCAAAACACTACTGAAATATTCCAACTCTTGCATTTCAACGAAAAAAAAAATCCAAAATGAACTTTGAAACATCTTCAGAATGTAACAGTGACATGGTAAACCATGAGAAAACACTACTGAAATATTCCAACTCTTGCATTTCAATGAAAAAAAAAAAAATCTAAAATGAACTTTGAAACATCTTCAGAATGTAACAGTGACAAGGTAAACCACATGAAAACACTACTGAAATATTCCAACTCTTACATTTCAAAGAAAAATCCAGAATGAACTTTGAAACATCTTCAGAATGTAACAGTGATATGGTAAACCACGACAAAACACTACTGAAATATTCCAACTCTTACAATCAAAGAAAAAAATCCAAAATTAACTTTGAAATATCAACAGTGACAATGTTAACCACTACAAAACACTACTGCAATATTCCAACTCTTACATTTCAATGCAAAACATCCATGATGAACTTTGAAAAATCAAGAGAATGTAACAGTGACAAGGTAAACCACGACAAAACAGTACTGAAATGTTCCAACTCTTACATTTCAATGAAAAACATCCATGATGAACTTCGAAAAATCAAGAGAATGTAACAGTGACAAGGTAAACCACGACAAAACACTACTGAAATGTTCCAACTCTTATATTTCAACGAAAAAAGTCCAAAATGAATTTGAAACATCAAGAGAATGTAACAGTGACAAGGTAAACTGCGACAAAACACTACTGAAATATTCCAACTCTTGCATTTCAACGAAAAAAATCTAAAACGAACTTTGAAGCATCAAGAGAGTGTAACAGTGACAAATTAAACCATGACAAACACTACTGAAATATGCCAGTTTAATAGTAAACCACGACAAAACACTACTGAAATATTCCAACTCTTACATTTCAACAAAAAAAAAATCCAAAATGAACTTTGAAACATTAAGAGAATGTAACAGTGACATGGTAAACCACGATACAACAGTACTGAAATAATCCAACTCTTACATTTCAATAAAAAAAAAAATCAAAATTGAACTTTGAAGCATCAAGAGAATGTAACAGTGACAAGGTAAACCACAAGAAAACTGTACTGAAATATGCCAACTTACATTTCAACGAATGAAATCTAAAATGAACTTTTAAAAATCAAAAGAATGTAACAGGGACAAGGTAAACCATGACAAAACACTACTGAAATATTCCAACTCTTGCATTTCAACGAAAAAGATCCAAAATTAACTTTGAAACGTCAAGAGAATGTAACAGTGACATGGTAAACCACGATAAAACACTACTGAAATATTCAAACTCTTGCATTTCAATGAAAAAGATCCAAAATGAACTTTGAAACATCAAGAGAATGTAACAGTGACATGGTAAACCACGACAAAACACTACTGAAATAATCCAACTCTTGCATTTCAACGAAAATGATCCAAAATGAACTTTGAAACATCAAGAGAATGTAACAGTGACATTGTAAACCACGAGAAAACACTACTGAAATTTTTCAACTCTTGCATTTCAACGAATAAAAATCCAAAATGAACTTTGAAAGATCAAGAGAATTTTACAGTGACAAGGTAAGCCATGAGAAAACACTACTGAAATATTACAACTCTTGCATTTCAACGAAAAAGATCCAAAATGAACTTTGAAACATCAAGAGAATGTAACAGTGAAAAGGTAAACCACGTCAAAACACTACTGAAATATTCCAACTCTTGCATTTCAACGAAAAAAAAAATCCAAAATGAACTTTGAAACATCTTCAGAATGTAACAGTGACATGGTAAACCATGAGAAAACACTACTGAAATATTCCAACTCTTGCATTTCAATGAAAAACATCCATGATGAACTTTGAAACATCAAGAGACTGTAACAGTGACAAGGTAAACTGTGACAAAACACTACTGAAATATTCCATCTCTTACATTTCAAATAAAAAAATCCAAAATGAACTTCGAAACATCAAGAGAATGTAACAGTGACAAGGTAAACCACGACAAAACACTACTGAGATATTCCAACTCTTACATTTCAACGAAAAAAAAAATCTAAAATGAACTTTGAAACATCTTCAGAATGTAACAGTGACAAGGTAAACCACATGAAAACACTACTGAAATATTCCAACTCTTACATTTCAAAGAAAAATCCAGAATGAACTTTGAAACATCTTCAGAATGTAACAGTGATATGGTAAACCACGACTAAACACTACTGAAATATTCCAACTCTTACAATCAATGAAAAAAATCCAAAATTAACTTTGAAATATCAACAGTGACAATGTTAACCACTGCAAAACACTACTGCAATATTCCAACTCTTACATTTCAATGCAAAACATCCATGATGAACTGTGAAAAATCAAGAGAATGTAACAGTGAAAGGTAAACCACGACAAAACAGTACTGAAATATTCCAACTCTTACATTTCAATGAAAAACATCCATGATGAACTTCGAAAAATCAAGAGAATGTAACAGTGACCAGGTAAACCACGACAAAACACTACTGAAATTTTCCAACTCTTATATTTCAACGAAAAAAGTCCAAAATGAATTTGAAACATCAAGAAAATGTAACAGTGAAAAGGTAAACTGCGACAAAACACTACTGAAATATTCCAACTCTTGCATTTCAACGAAAAAAAACTAAAACGAACTTTGAAGCATCAAGAGAGTGTAACAGTGACAAAGTAAACCATGACAAACACTACTGAAATATGCCAGTTTAATGGTAAACCACGACAAAACACAACAGAAATATTCCAACTCTTACATTTCAACAAAAAAAATCCAAAATGAACTTTGAAACATTAATAGAATGTAACAGTGACATGGTAAACCCCGATAAAACACTACTGAAATAATCCAACTCTTACATTTCAATAAAAAAAAATCCAAATTGAACTATGAAGCATCAAGAGAATGTAACAGTGACAAGGTAAACCACTAGAAAACTGTACTGAAATATGCCAACTTACATTTCAACAAATGAAATCTAAAATGAACTTTGAAAAATCAAAAGAATGTAACAGGGACAAGGTAAACCATGACAAAAAACTACTGAAATATTCCAACTCTTGCATTTCAACGAAAAAGATCCAAAATTAACTTTGAAACGTCAAGAGAATGTAACAGTGACATGGTAAACCACGACAAAACACTACTGAAATATTCCAACTCTTGCATTTTAACGAAAAAGATCCAAAATGAACTTTGAAACATCAAGAGAATGTAACAGTGACATGGTAAACCACGAGAAAACACTACTGATTTAATCCAAATCTTGCATTTCAACGAAAAAGATCCAAAATGAACTTTGAAACATCAAGAGAATGTAACAGTGACATTGTAAACCACGAGAAAACACTACTGATATATTCCCACTCTTGCATTTCAACGAAAAAGATCCAAAATGAGCTTTGAAACATCAAGAGAATGTAACAGTGAGAAGGTAAGCCACGTCAAAACACTAGTGAAATATTCCAACTCTTGCATTTCAACGAAAAAAAAAATCCAAAATGAACTTTGAAACATCTTCAGAATGTAACAGTGACATGGTAAACCATGAGAAAACACTACTGAAATATTCCAACTCTTGCATTTCAAAATAACCCAAAATGAACTTTGAAACATCAAGAGAATGTAACAGTGACATGTAAACCACGACGAAACACTACTGAAATAATCCTACTCTCGCATTTCAACGAAAAAGATCCAAAATAAACTTTGAAACTTCAAGAGAATGTAACAGTGACATGGTAAACCACGAGAAAACACTACTGAAATAATCCAACTCTTGCATTTCAACGAAAAAGATCCAAAATGAACTTTGAAACATCAAGAGAATGTAACAGTGACATGGTAAACCACGAGAAAACACTACTGAAATATTCCAACTCTTACATTTCAAGGAATAAAGAAATCTAAAATGAACTTTGAAATGTCAAGAGAATGTACCAGTGACAAGGTAAACCACGACAAAACACTACTAAAATATTCCAACTCTTGCATTTCAACAAAAAAAAATCCAAAATGAACTTTGAAACATCAAGAGAATGTAACAGCGAAATGGTAAACCACGACAAAACACTACTGAAATATTCCAACTCTTATATTTCAACAAAAAAATCTAAAATGAACTTTGAAACATCAAGAGAATGTAACAGCGACATGGTAAGCCATGATAAAACACTACTGAAGTATTCCATCTCTTACATTTCAACAAAAAAAAATCCAAAATGAACTTTGAAACATCAACAGAATGTAAGAGGAGGAGGGGAGGGGGAGGGTAGGAGATGAGGAGGAGGGACAAGGAGGGGGAGGGGAGGGATTTTTTGGGGCCCAGGGGCCCTCTGGAGGCCTTGGGGGCCTTTGGGGGGCCCGGGGACCCTTTGGGGTTGAGTAGGGGACCTTATAACACTATTCAAATGATAGTTGTGTATTATACCGAACACAGGCGAGAACCGCCCTAATAAAAAAATAATATGTATCTCTTAAGAGGAGTTAGCATTCCCTCAGATGGTTTACCAATTTCGTTTTTACTTTCAAATTTATCTTGTCTCATGGAGAAATTGTGTCAATCAGTTATTTTTTCCTGTCTGTATTTTCAACTCTCGGATAAGAATATTCTAATATTGAAATTTCTTTATCTGATGAAGTCACCTTGTTATCATAGTATTCCAACCAGTGATTGACAGCTTTCATCTTTTCCTTATTTGTTGATGTCCTGTTAGAGTCTATCAATACGCTTAGAAAAAAACAAACAAATTGACCTTGAAAGAGGTGTTATTGACCCGTTAGTGGGTCAATAATCTGACTGTGACGTCATTCCCTTCTGTATCTATTGGGTTCCTTCTACTACTGTGCTGAACAAAATGGCTATCTCAAAATTTTGATCAGACGACTTTGAGGAAAAAGGCTGGTGGGAAGGGGCCTAGTCGCCCTCCAATCTTTTTGGTCGCATAAAAAGGGCACTAGAACTTTAAATTTCAGTTCGAATGAGCCCTTTCCCTATATTCTAGGACTATTGATTCGATGCGATCGCCCCTGAAAAAAAAACTAAATAAAAACGCCAGCGTTATCTTTCTTCTGACAAAAACCCAAAATTTCACATTTTCGGAGATGAGAGCTTGAGGGGGTTAATTTTAGGGGGTGTTTCCCTCTTTTTTGACAATCAGGAAAACTTTCTCAGGCTGGTAGCTTTTAGTGGGTAACACTAAACTTAATAAATATTATACTTTTGGAATCAGAATAGCAAGGAATATCTATTGATATGAAAATTTCCTTTTTTAGAGTTTCGGTTTCTACTGAGTCGCGTCGCTCCTTACTTACAGTTGGTTACCACCAACTGTTTGATTCTATGGTTGTACTCCTAAATGTGAGAAAAAATCACTGTGGTGTGGTTTTTTTAATTTTTTTTGACATTAGTTATGAAAGGAAATATTAACTGTCAGGTATTTTTGAAAGCTAATTTCTCAAAATCACTACTTCAAAATTGAAAAATAAACTAACATATGCTTCAAACTTCTTTGTAATCTAAATTAATAATGATTCTAGATTTTATTCTTTATGCTTTTCGATTTCTTTGTAAATCTACTTTTTAGTTTTTTTTTCATATCCTTTTTAAGGCCCTATGTTGACGCGACAAACTTTATTTTCGCTGGGGTCACAGTCTATCCAGCGAGTAACAGTAATACTAGAGGGAGTTCAATCGTTGAAACCCAGGGACGGGTCTAGACCTGTTAGCCCACAGGGTGAAGAATGATATTTGGTGCCTCCTGGTCAAGAAACCTATTATGAATATCAGATTATGGTTATTTTACTTCTTTGAAGAATATATCTATTTCTCTAACTGTTGTACTAACATTAATGCTTTCTTATGTAAATCCTTTATGTACAAGAAAGTTCAAGAAAAACTCTAAGATTCTACGTACCAATATCTTATTGATGACACAGTACACATGCAATATAACTTATATACAATCAGTCTTATCTTGTAGATTAAATAATAAAAGCAAGTTTTTTTAACTGTAAGTAAGTAGCGACATCAAAACCTATAACGAACAGAAATTATTCCGCATATGAAAAGGGCTGTCCCCTCCGCAACGCCTCACTCTTTACGCTAATTTTTTTTTACTGTTAAAAAAAAGTTTTGAGACAGAGCCAAACTTTAGCGTAAAGAGCGAGACTTTGAGTTTGGGACGGCCCCTTTGATATACGGAGTAGTTTCTGTTCCTTTATGGTTTAATTACTTTTAATGTTGCTCCTTACTTTGAGTAAAAAAAGCTTGTTTTTCTTATTTAATTTCTGAAAGTTTTGAATTAATGTAGCTTTGATTTTGGCTCACCGTACAAGAATAATTAAAACCAAATTTGTATATTAATTTTACTTTTTTTGGCTAAAGAGTTTTCTCAGTAGAAGAAGAGTAACCAGCACAGGGGAGACAAGATCATTGAGCTCCAATGAGCTATAATACTACTAGTACAAGATGACAACCAATCAGAGGGCTAAAACCCGTGGACGAACAAGATCACGTGCCTCTTTCTAGACCAATCAGGGAGTCAGAAATACTAACAGGAGTTAGTATTTAACAACCAGAACATGATCATTGACCTCCAATGAATTTACCCTGAATTTAAGTAACAGAACGAAATTGAAATCAAAGTATTGTGTTATCAGTGATGTCAAAATTCCGCATTGAGACATTGCTTATATTGTTCGCGTTTCGAGGCTAAAGTAACAGTCTGATTCAAAGCTGGTACTCGAATGTGTTCTGTATAATACACAAGTACCATCGAGCAGTGTTGTCAATAGAAAATATGTAATAAAAAAGATAGGAATTTGTGACTTAACGATAAAAAAGTTGAAAGTAATAGACTGATCAAGATGACCTGATTTTACTTCTCAACTGTGGTTGCTATAATAGACAAGTACACAATATTTGATTAGTAAGATGATTGTGGGTTTGAACCTTCAAGAACCCTAACCACCAAGGACCCTAACCTCCTAAGGGCCCCAACTTCCTAAGGATCCCTTCCTCCAACTTTTTTTGGAGGATACCCCCAATTTTCAATATAGAGGCTCCATTAAGAGTTAAAAAAGTTTAAGAAAAAAGTTATCAGGACGTCATCTCTGACCTCATCTTTCGGGGCTTAGACAAGCAGATGCTTTGAACATCCAGTTCCGATACTTTTTACCTAACATTATGAAATATGACATTTTAGAATGTTATCTTTTTTTTAAGTCACCCCAATGACCTTAAATGTTTCCTCATTATAACTTTTCTATTTACTAACCTTAGGTACTTCAGCTATTCACACAAACATCCAGCAATAAAATCACTATTCAAAGAAGTTTTCGTCACTATAAAAATTACGAGACAACGAAAACATCTATTTTCAAAGCACATTTTCAAAAATTAAGACACAACGAAAATATCTATTTTCAAAGCACAATTTCTGATCGACTAATTTAAACGGGTAGAAAATGCGATACAGTTTGAAGACGTTCGTAAACGTTGAATACTTCTCTGTTCCATAATGACTCTAATAAAATTTTGGTTCATCTGTGATGTAAGAATCAGAGCAATTTCTTTGAATATTCTCATTTATTTGACTGAAATTGTTTAATGATAATAAAAAATATCATAATGAGCTTCCGAGATCTATGATTCAGGAGATTTCTGTTAAATGACTTCTTTTTTTAATATTCTCTTTTGTTTGTTTGAAACTGTTTATTAATAATAAAAATAAGGGTACTATTTTCCTCTACTATGTGTAGTTCCAGACAGTTGTTAAGGAAGTTGGTATAGGTGAATACTATATTTTTGAGATATCTTTAGGGAGGAAATATATATTTTAGAGAATACAGCTCAGAGCTCTAAGGCAGCATGTCGGGCATGTGGCTGCTTTTTTCTCAACTAGGTATAGTTTCGGAGAGTTGTTAAGGAAGTTTGGTATAGGTGATTCTTATATTAATGAGATATCTTTAGCGAGAAAATATATATATTTTAGAGAATACAGTCCAGAGGTCTGATGCAGTACGATGGGTAGAAGGTTGCCATTTCTCTCCACGAGATATAATGTCAGAGAGTTGTTAAGGAAGTTTGGCATAGATGTTAGAATTTTCTTTGAATATTCTTGTTTATTTGTTTGAAGCCCCCCCTAACTTTTTGAGCAATTAACCTTAAGGGAATACCTCGCCTATGTAATTTCGGTAAACCGTAAAACTTTGGGCCAAGAGCTACCTCGGGATGCCTTTTAGGTTACTTTTTGTCAAAATAACATGAAATACTAGCGACTGAACTCGTTCACTTTAAGCCTTTTTTTCATATTCTTTTATTATTTTTGTGGTTCGAGTTCAGAAGGACATTTGAGGTGAAGTTTTGTTTTTAAGATGACTTTGAAAAAAAATAAATAGAATTATTAATTGAAATGAAGGCAGATAGTTTATCAGTGTGCAAATGACGAAAGTTTATCGGAAGAGGAAGTCAGCGTAGGGATATTAAAAAATAGGGTGTCAGCTGGGGGTTGAGTTGGAGTAAGATCTTCCTACAGCGACTTATTGTTTACTGTTAAAGCACCGAGGACAGTGAAAATAAAATCTGTTGTTTGAATGGGTTAATGTAATGTTTGAATTGAGTATGCTAATGAGCTATTGAATCGGCTTTTAGCTATCCATGGAAAATTAACATTGCCTTTTAGATTACCCCCCTCCAACTTATTTCTCAAAATGATATGACATATGCTAGCAACTGTACCAATCATACGCTATGCTTCCTCATAGACACGATACAGTTTTCCCTGTGGTACTCTATGGACATTAAATCTCGTCCAGGCTTTTACCAAGGACATTAAATCTCGTCCCGGCTTTTAGCAAAGACATTAAATCTCGTCCAGGCTTTTGCCAAATACATTAAATCTCGTCCAGGTTTTTACCAAGTTCATCAAATCTCGTCCAGGCTTTAACCAAGGACATTAAATCTCAACCTTCCTTCTAAACTAGCTACAATAGCAGCATTTTACCCTATATTATTAGTATTTTCAAGGGTTTTTTTATAGCCTTGATGAAGCATTCTCCTTCAAAACTAGCTACAATAGCAACATTTTACCCTATATTATTAGTATTTTCAAGGGTTTTTTTATAGCCTTGATGGAACATTCTCCTTCTAAACTAACTACAATATCAACATTTTACCCTATACTATTAGTATTTTCAAGGGTTATTGTAGCCTTGATGGAGCATTCTCCTCCTAAACTAGCTAAACTAAAATTGCACTCGATGCTTGCTCATAGAACCTATGCACCTGTCCCAATGGTAATCTATAACTAGTTGTCGAAACTATCTAGCTTATTTTATGCATTAAATCACTAATTTTCACACATTGGAGGGATAAACACCTTACACCTGCATCATTTTTTTTAAGTGAAAATGAATTATTCTTAGAAAGTGAGCTGTATTTGTTAGAGTATCAGAAACGTTACATATTTATCTAATTTAAGCCCTTTTTGAGCTATAATAATGTTTTGTGTGATTGATACAGAATATGTTGGTCTGAAATATTCCTCAACTGGTATTATTTTATAAGCAGCTTTCTTACTGCTAGACGAAAAACGGCGTGGAGTTCATAGCTTTAAATGGTACGTTAGATACAATAATAATAAGTACAAAAAAAAGATGGAGTCCAACATTAAATTTTATAAATCGAAACGGCTTTTACATTAGAACCATAAGACCACGTAATAAAAATGGCTATGAAATAAAACTTGTAGGGGAGATCGGCTCAGGTTAGCCACAGCCCAGGTTCATCATTTGTATTTAACAAGGGAGCCATCAATGGAAAATTTACCATAATTTAGCGTTTAAGTTGCCATCTAGTAGCGAAAGTTTGGATGTATCCAACTTTGAGTTGAACCCCGTTTTCCAGGTTTTGTATGGTAAGGTGATTTTTAGGGCTTGGAAAGTAAATTTTTGTGTTAAAGAAAATTGAAAAAGTGGGTCTCTAACGTAAAGGTAAGAAAAAACTTTTTATGTCGATAGAAACGCCTGAGACTTAATAAACTATTAATGATAGGCATTTACCACCATCTACGATAACAACTGGGAAGTGCTGATTTTTCTCCGAAGAGGGAAAAAGCCCACGTTCGCCAGAAAAATCCAGCCCGGATTCGCAACTATAGGACTGGCATATCTGGGCCTGGTAAACCTAGAAAGCAAAATTTTTGCAACATACTTCATTGATATTTGTTTCATATTTTGTCAGATGCTCTCAATGAAGAAATGACAATCCCATATACTTTAGCTTGGAAAATTGTGTATTGTTGGATCAAACCGTACTTGGCCCAGAAAAATAGCTTGGTGAGGAAACTAAAAAAAAACTTAAATTAAATATAAAACAGCTGGTCAGAGCTTCTGTAATCAAAGCTATTGTACAGAACAAGAAAAAGGCTACAAAAAAATATGGAATACCACGGACAACTCTGAGGGGATAAGTCACCAAGACTGATAAGCTGGATGTGAATATTGAGCTTCTAGCTCTCTCATTTTTCTCACCACTTTATTCTACAAAGCAGATCTTTAGAGAAGAACAAGAAAATACTCTTCCTAAGTACCTGCAAGTTGTGTACCATATGCATTATGGTTTAACACCGCTTGAAGTTCGTCAGCTGGCTTGCAGGCATTCTCTTGCAAAAGGACTTACCATCCCAAATTCATGGACAAGCAAATGATTGACAATCAAAATGCTGCAGGTGAAGACAGGTACCACGGTTTTATGGCAAGACACCCACATATTACTATAAGACCGCCTGAAGCAACCAGTCTCGGCCAGGCAACTGCTTTCAATCGTGTTACAGTTGGTAGATTTTTTGAAAATCTTTGTGATACATACTAGCACCACAAATTTACATTGCAAAATCTTTGAAATGTAGAGAAACTGGACTATCAACGGTCCAGGAACCAGGGAAAATTGTTGCAGCAAAAGGACAGAAACAGGTAGGCAAGGTAACGGCAGCAGAAAGAGGGCAGAATACTACTATGTGTGTTTATGGAGAACATTACTATGTGTGCAGTTATGAACCATTTTATCAATTATGCAAGATCGAGTAAGGCTAATCCTGTGCTTCTAATACTTGACAATAACATTAGTCGTTACAGTAATGAATTGCTTGACTTAGCCAAAGAAAATTGAGTTGTCATGCTCACTGTTCCGCCTCATACAACGCTTAAGTTGAAACCACATGATAGGTCAGTTATGTTTTCTTCGAAGGTTTTCTACAACAAGGAATCTGTGGCTTTTATACAGCCAATCCTAGGACTTACTAACTTACTGGTCAACCTCCCTAACTGCGCAATTTCTCACCTCGTGGTCTATTAAGCAACTACGCAATTAAGAGGATCCAAAATGACGTCACAAAATAAAAGGAAAATTAATATTTATTACTCGGGGAAGGAAAATAATTAAGGGTGCTAAAGAAAGGAATCTGGGAGGGACATTGATCTAAAAAAAACTGGGACCAAGGGTTACAACACCCCCTCCTAAGATAAATGGCCCGCATCTCCGGTGGATTGGCTGGAAACCCAGACATAAAATAAATAACACCAAACTTAAAATCACTAAACTTGTTTATCTTCTCTTCTACCAATGCCTGTGCTTCCTCCGCTTGGCTCTGGATCGGTCGTCCTCGACAAGTCTCTACTGTAGGACCCCCATGGTCTAAATCGTCTATCATCCGCATTTGGTTTTCAAAGTTGAAGTCCCCAAGATTCGCAGAGATTCATTGTGCACAGCACAATCAAAAACAAAAATATTCTTGCTCTCACGAATTTACATTTGAGAGGAGCAGAGAATCAGTTCCTGGCACTTTCGATGATGCCAGCCATCGTGAAAAATTGGCTGCACTAGCCTCTTAATTTCCATCTGTGGAAACAACCCCACATCTCAATAAAAAGGTAAATTGCCCAATGGCATAATTTCAAATAGTCTAAGGCCGAAAATGCAAAGGCATGTGAAAAAGATAAGGGTACTGGGAATGAAGTAAAATTTTGAGCGAACCATGAATCGCCTTTTTTTCTGGCTTCACTCCCCTGGGATAATCAAATGCAGAATATGCGTTGATGCTAATTGAAAATGAAATTTGGGTACATCTCCCACTGAATGAAATTTGCCGGAAATAATTGTCGGTTCCCATGAAGAATAATAACTATGAATATGGTTACTGGACAAAGGTTTGGGTGAAGTATGAAGTGACTGGGAGAGAGCATTCCCCAAGGACTCCAGATCAGAAAGGCAAAATCTCGGTAAAGGGATCACAACTTGTCCGCCAGTTGTGCATTGAGGAAAAAGGGCTATCTTTCGCGACTTCCCGTAGGTGATCTTCCCCAAGGGATTCCTCCCCCTCATAAAGGATCGATATATCGTTTGAATTGATAATACTAATCTCAGATTCCTTTCCAAATTTCTTCAATCCAATCCACAATTCAGTATCTGTCAATCTTTCCGTAACCCGTAGTTGAAAAGTCAATTCTATGTCAGGATTATCTGTAGTTTCTCTTAATTCGTCATGGGTCTTCTCCTCCCTCCTAAGTTTTTCCGTTTTATTGTAATTTTGCAATTTTCCCTGTGGGTTTTGGACCTCTTTGTCCCCTCTATTATTTATGTTATCAATGCACAGCCCATCCAACATTGCATTTTTCTCCCTATTATTTATATATCTCTTTATTCCAATCGGGACATGCCGTCAACGTTCCCGTTATCTGTCCCCGGTCTTGATTTTATTTCGAAGTCGTATTCTTGTAGGCACAGGGCCCAGCGTGCTAATCGTCGGTTATCTGGCTTCATTATATTTAGCCATTTCAATGGGTTGTGGTCTGTCACTATTGTAAATTTTCGTCCATATACATAATAGTCCAGTTTTTTGACCGCATAAACTATCGCAAGACATTCTTTTTCAATCTTGCTATAATTTAATTCTGCTTATGACAATTTTCTGGATATAAATGTTATTGGATGTTCCCCATCTTCAAAATTTTGGGATAAAACTGCCCCTAATCCGTAATCTGAACTGTCAGTTTGTAGCACAAATGGTAAGGAAAAATCTGGATTTCTCAGTATCCTTTCGCTACAAAGAGCATCTTTCGGTGTATCAAATGCATTTTGTTCAATTTGCGACCATTTAACGGGGTCTACGGCCCCCTTCCTTGTTAACTCTGTCAAAGGTGTAGTAATCGTTGCAAAATTTGGTATGAATTTTTGATAATATCCTGCCAACCCCAAAAATGACCAAACTTTTTTCTTTTTATCTGGGACTGCTGCGCTTTTAATTTTTTCTGTTTTTTCTCTTAATGGGGTTATGATACCGTTTCCTATTTTGTGTCCCAGGTATTCTGTCTCTGACTGTACCAATTTACATTTTTCCACATTCAGGGTTAATCCTTCTCTCCTCAGTCTGGTAAATACTTGTTCCATATGAGTTATATGTTCATTGAACGAGTTTGAAAATACTATAAGGTCATACAAGTAGGCTCTTGTATATGGTAAGGAATTTAAAATATAATCTACTAGCCTTTGGAATGTTGCTGGTGCCCCTTTTAGTCCATATGGCATGTACCTAAAGTGGTAAAACCCAAAAGGAGTAATAAAGGTAGTTTTGGCTGAATCATCTGGGTCCATTTTCACTTGCCAATATCCTCTTCTCAAGTCTAAAATTGATATAAATTTTGCGGAGCCAACTGACTCTAGAATTTCATCCATTCTTGGTACTGGGTACGCGTCTGATTCGAAAATATTATTCAGTTTTCTGTAGTCTACGCAAAATCTAATGGAGCCATATTTCTTCGGGACTAATACAACTGGTGCTGCATATTCTCAATTTGATGGTTCTATCACCCCTAACTCGCGCATTCGGTCAATTTTTTTTTTATTTCTTTCCTTTTTGCTTCTGGTATTCGGTACGGGTATCGTATTATTGGTTTCTTGTGCTTTAACAGTATCTTATGTACTACATTTTCTGTTTTTCCGATTTGGTCTGTTAATGCGTCTGCAAATTCCGTGAATAACTTATTTAATTGGGATTTCTGAGCTTGGCTCAGATGTGTTTCTGGCGAACCCTTTCAATGGCGTTTATATGTGTTTCTGCCGGGTTTATTGTACCTAAAGGGGCACTTTCCTCGTCATTTTCTGAGGTCGAAATCATGAGACAGCGCTTTTGTGGATCCTTGAGGTTTTCTTTTTCATTTTCGATGTTAAATTTCCTCAGTACATTCACATGGTAAACTTCTTCCTTTTTCCTTGCTCCATCTAAATCTATCATAAAATTTACATAATTCATTTTCTTTTTCACCTTAAACGGTCCCTTCCATCTTACTTCCAATTTATTATTTCCGTCCGGTAACAATATGAGGACTACCTCCCCTTCCGTTAATTCGCGCATTCGGGCGGATTTATCGTACCATGTTTTTGTTTTCTCTGCATATTCCCCCTGTGCTTGCTTTGCAATTTCATGGTATTTATGCAGTTTTCTCGTAGTGATAGTAAGTGGGTTATCACTGTTTCTTCATTGTTCTCCTCGTTCTCCCATGATTCCTTTAAAACGTCTAACACCCCCCTCGGGTTTGTCCCATATAGTAATTCAAACGGCGAGAACCCTGTAGCTTGGTGTGGAGTTTCTCTGTATGCAAAAAGGACATAAGGAAGCATTTTGTCCCATTGGTTTACATCATCTCTTACAAAACGTCTCAACATACTAATTAGGGTTCCGTTAAATCTTTCTGTCACTCCATTTGACTGAGGATGGAATGGAGTAGTTAATACTTTTTTAATACCGAAAATCTCGTATAATTTTCGGATGTATGTCGATATAAAATTGGTTCCATTATCTGTTAAAATTTCCTTCGGGATTCCGTGACGTGGGACATATTTTGCTAATTCTTCTGCGATTTTGGTGATTTTACTGTTCGCATTGGGATAGCTTCTGGGTATCTCGTAGCCCGACCATTAATAACTAAAATTAATCTGTTTCCCGCGCTAGATTTCGGAAGTGTACCAACAATGTCCATTGAAATTCTCTCAAATGGTTTGCCGAAAATGGGCAGTTTTTTCATTGGAACTTTTTCATTCGGTTTTTTGTATGCGACTAATTGACAATCTTTGCATCTTTTACAAAAGTTGATAATATCTTTTTTTAATCCTTTCCACCAAAAACGCTGCAAGACTCTATCTCTTGTTCTTTGGGATCCCATGTATCCCCCCGTTGGGCTTGAGTGAGCCAACTTTATTACCGCTTTTCTTAGTTCATGTGGTACCAAAAGTTGTAATTTTCTAGGGTTTTCCCAGTCTCCATTATTTTGTAAAGTAGATTTCCATTACTGGAAAACTGTTTAGATTGCGGATTTTGATTATTCGTTAGCGCTAGTCTTATTTTTCTGCAATCTTTATCATTTGTTTGTAATTCTGCGAATTTTTCGGAAGTTATTCCGAGTGTTTCGGTTAATTCATCTTTGGTTTCCTCTGCTTCTCTTTCTACGGTCAATAATTTTTCTTGTTTATGGTTATATTCCTTTTTGTCTGCCCTTTTTTGGCTTTTCGGTTTTGTTAGTTTCGGATTTTTTTATGAACATCTCGTCGTTGAATTTAAATGCGTTTTGTATATTCTAATCATCATTTTCATTAGTGGGCGGCACAGCCTCCCTTTTATTTTTTCTTGACTTCTTGTCACCGCATTTACTCTTTTTATCATGGAGGTTGCTTTTAGTGCAAGAAAGTTTTCGATATTTCCGAAATTCCCCCTAATAAAACGTCTACTGCAAGAGTAGGTACAACCCCTTCTTTTAATTCCTTTTTAACCGTATTTTCCTCTTTATTGGTTAATTCTATTATGACCTGAGCTGTCAGACATTTATGTTCTGCTCCATAGTAGCATAGCGATGCCCCTTTATTTTTGTAATTTATGTCGGTTTTCTTTATCAAGTCTTCCAGTACATAGGTTTGGTCGCTGCAGGAATCAATAGCTATTTCTACCGATTTGCCATTTAGTTCGCCACATACTTTGTGTGATTCTGCAAATGCGCAAGTTTTCATATTCTCAGGGCTTTTAACCCATGCGTTTCTCTTATACGTTGTAGATTTTTTCCAATTCTCTCGGGCTCGATCATTTCTCGGATTTTCCTGTCTTCCGTTTGCCCCATCGTCCCTTGTTCTGTAATTATTGTCGTAATTTTTTTTCGCGCTTCGTCAATCTGAGGCATAATGTCCTCGTTTATTACAGATATAACAGGTAACGTCATACTGTTCCTGTTTTCGGCCGTATTTTCTACCGTCTTTATTTGGGCAATTGGTGCTATAGTGGCCGCCCAAGTTAAAGTGGTAGCATGTTACTTCTCCTTGTGTTTGCCATATTTGGCTAGCATTCTTTTTATTTTTTGTGTACGGGTATTCTTTTCTACCATTTTCTCCTAACCTTGTTCTTTGTGGGAATGCCTCCCTCCTAATTTCAGTGTGCCTGTCTGCTAATTCGGACATTTCTTCAATTGTTTATGGGTTTTTCTCTTTTAAGTACATTCTCATATTTGGATGGGTATTTTCTAAGAATTGTTCCATCGCTGTTTTATTCACTATTCCCGTTATCTTATCTTTTATTTCTTCCGGGTCTTCTAATATTGTATAGTTTTCTATCTCTAGCCATTTTAAACACATATCTTTCAATTTGTACCCGTGTTCTTTATAGGTTTCGTTGTCTCGTTTTCTTTCGCTTCTAAACCTTCTTTGAAAGTGCTCGGGGAAGAGTTGAAATTTTTCAAAAATGGCTTGTTTTAGTCTTTCAAAATCTTTTGAGTAGTCCATTGGGAATGCTTTATATGCAAGTTGTGCTTTGTTGTTAAGGAGGGGCTGTATTCTTGTCACCTAATTTTCTCTCGGCAACCTGCTTAATTCCGCCGTTTTTTTTCAAAATTGTATATGTATAAATGTACATCTTCAATTTCTTTCATTGGTTGAAGGCTTACTGCCTGCATCATCTCTATTGTAGACGATTTCTCAGGCTCTTGGTAATTTCTCCCTGCAATCATTTCCATTATGTATTTTCTTTCCTCTCTGTCTGCCTCCTCCTTTTTTTCTTTGGCTACTCTATCTCTTTCTCTTTGTTCTCTATCTTCCTCCTCCTTTAGTTCTCTGGCTATCCTATCAGCCTCTTGTTTTCGTTCTCTAGGTATCCTCTCTTTCTTTTCTATCTTCCTCCTCTTTTCGTGCTCTGGCTAATCTGTCATTCTCTATGAAATTTAAAAGTTGTTGTGTCATATCTATTTGAGTGCTTTTTCGTGAGCTCCTGCTGGAACTTGAACTTCTACTACTCCTGCTACTTGGCCTACTCTGAATCTCACTGTCTTTATATTCTCTTAATTCGTTTTCTGAGTCTGCTCGTTGTATAATATTTTCTTCTCCCCGTAACTCCCCTTCATTTGGCACAGCCTCTGAGGGATGAGTTCGTCTTGTTTTTTCACATATTATTTCTTCCTTGTTTGTTTCGTACCCCCTCATTTTACCGTGTATACTTCTCTCTGATTATATTATCTCTCATTCAATTAGTCAATAACCGGTAAGTTCAACAATTTTTCAAATAATCGGAATGTCTAGACTTCATTAGGGAATAACAACTTCTTTCACAACAAGCAGTTTTACCCGAGTGAATTATATCTCCGAAAAACTAATTAACAAGGGTTGGACGACAAAATAATCAGAAAAACCGTGCGAATATTCCACTAGTGAATTAGCTGGACTAAACTCAAACAGGGGAACTAGCCTGTAAAACAAATCACGTCTCCTCCCTGGATACTCGTATTCCAAATATAATCTCCTCCTCGGGAGATTACTCAATAGGACAGGTGCCTCCCACCTTCCTTGTCCAATATGCGCACAAACTGACAAATTCTCCTAATTTGCCGTCCTCAATACACTTATAACCTTCGTCACTGAAGATTATATCTAAGTCCGCCAATTCACTCAAATAATAACCCAACTTTCAACGTTTTCTTATCTGTCCTTAAACCCTGTAATACTTTTAAATACGGAGATTCCCCCACTGCAAACTCAACTCATTAATTTCACGTTATTCTTTTTTATATTTGTCTAACAAGGCACACAGCCCATTATAGACCTTCATAATTCTATTAATTAATTGCGTATTTTTGTCTTTTTATGTGTTACCACAATAGGCAACTTTCTAGGCCAAATTAACCCGTCTCTTCGAAAACGCAGAATTCTTTTACTACCAGTGTTGTTGATAGCTCTTTTTCTTGCTGCCACCACTTATTGGATGTGTGGGTACCGCTGGCACCACTTATTGGATGTTTAACGTACGGGGTCACCACTTTTAAAAGCAAAAATTGCGCAAAGTTGCTATGCCATTTACTGGAGGGGGAGATCCCTCGTCGGCCCCAAAATAGTGGGATTTCCGCGGTTATTCCAACGGTTCCGTATCTACTAGCGTGATCGAATAGTCCCAGGTCATAATTTAAAGCCAAGGATTACTGATAGGATTTCTAACTATCTCTTTAGACTTGACCTAGGCTGAAAAGTTAAAAGAGTATATAGTATAAAAATTCTTACTTTATTCAAGACACGCTATAAAAGAACCGAACTTAAAAAGGGAATTCTTTCTACCAGCCCGCTCTGCTAGCCGCGTGTCTGCGACATGGGGTACGGGGTGGTAAATGAATTTTTCAAGCCAATCCTAGGACTCACTAACTTACTGGTCAACCTCCCTAACTGCGCAATTTCTTACCTCGTGGTCTATTGAGCAACTACGCAATTAAGAGGACTCAAAATGGTGTCACAAAATAAAAGGAAAATTAATATTTATTACTCGGGAACTAAAATAATTAAGGGGCCAAAGAAAGGAATCTGGGAGGGACATTTATCTGAACAAACTGGGACCAAGGGTTCTAACAATGTCCGTTAACAGTAAACTTAGCTAGGATTTGATTTAGAGAAGATGGGTCTTTGAATAGACTACTGTCCTAAGGCTGTTTATTTTTGCGTCTGAATTCTGAAAGACAATTACAAATCTGATAAACATCTGATGGTTACTGACTTGAACCATCAAGGACCGCAACCACCAATGACCACAGGCATCAAGGACCTCAACCTCCAAGGTTTCCTCTCCACAACCTCCAACTTTTTGGGCCCATCCCCCCATTTTTTACTTAAAGCATAAAAAAATTAACATTTAAGTTAGATTTCTCAGCGTTTGTAGATGTGTGTTTTCTGAAACCTAAGATTTGGGGTGCTTGGTTTACTATTTCGCACTTTTCTGACCTAGGTTTTCTGAGCCTGTTGTAGGTGTGTGTTGTCTGAAATCTATGATTTGGGATATTTGATTTACTATTTTAGACTTTTCTTAGCTAGGTCTCTTAACCTTTCATAGGTTTGTGTTGCGTGAAACTTATGATTTGCAATGTCTAGTTTGCTATTTTAGTCTTTTCTGAGCTAGATTTCCTAGCCTTTCGTAAGTTTATGTTGTATGAAACCTATGATTTGGGATGCTTGGTTTACTGTTTCACACTTTTCTGAGCTAGGTTTTAAACCTTTATTATTTCCATTCAGTTAGACAAGGAAAGGTAGGGTGTTCTTAGGAATTATCTGTCTCTAGACTACAAGTGGTAAAAGACAAACTATTTTTAAATTTTTATTTTTGTATTTGGAAAAAAAATATTAGCATATTTAACCCTTTATTATTTCCTTTCAGTTAGACAAGGAAAGGTAGGGTGTTCTTAGGAATTATCTGTCTATAGACTACAAGTGGTAAAAGACAAACTATATTTTTAAATTATTCTTTTTCTATTTTGGAAAAAATTTAGCATATTTAACCCTTTATTCTTTCCTTTCAGTTAGACAAGGAAAGGCAGGATGTTGTTAGGAATTGTCTGTCTATAGACTACAAGTGGTAAAAGACAAACTTTATTTTTAATTATTCTCCTTTTGATTTTTTGGAAAAAAAATATTAGCATATTTAACCGTTTATTATTTCCTTTTCAGTTATATAGGAAAGGTAGGGCGTTCCCAGGAATTATCTGTGTATAGACTACAAGTGGTAAAAGAAAAACTTTATTTTTTATTTACTTAACACACTCAAATATCTCATAGGTACTTTTTTCTATTAATTTTTGATACTCAGTCAACAGTTAATGGTGTTATGAACCTGCTAGCAGTATCTATGTCTCGGAAAATTCCTTCTCTTACATCTCTTATATTTTAATAAACATTCTAAATGTTTGACTTGCTAGCGTACCCTAAAATAATGGTAATATAACAAAGTAGTACATAAAATATTTTTTATTGAAATAACATAATGTAGAATATTAATATAAAAATATGATACATATATTATTATACATTAATAATATTATTGAACAACTTGAATCTGCTGGACATTTTGAATCTGCTCCATAGAATAAGTCATCATGTTCTCTCTTGATAGTGTAGCTACTCTCTTATCTTACATCGTAACCAGTTGAATAATCGTTATTCCACTTCATTTGTGTATCGATCAATTTCACAGACTCCATCTAATTATTTGTAGCCTTACAAAATATGTTGATAAAGAATTTAATCACTTTGTTACTAAGGTATTGTCAATAATATAATATGTAGCCGACAAATGATGTTGTTAAAGACAAGAGACACAGATAGCACTAGCAGACTCATAACACCATTAACTGTTAACTGCGTATCAAAAATTAAAAAAAGTACTTTTGCATAGAACAAATTCAACTACATAGATATTTCTTAGCCTCAAAAGGATCTTACAACATTTCACAGAATCAAGATGTGATTTAATCACTGATAATTAGATTTTGGTGTAAAGGTTACATTAAGGTAACGGCTTTTAAGTTAGATTCATTTAGATTAAGTGATCATGGGTGACATAGATTGAAACAACATACCATAGGGTTCTCCAATATTTTGAATATGAAGATGTAATTTTCATGCAGATTCTTTGACTTTTTAGGTTAACTTGCACTAGTTTAAGTGGCGTGCCACTTGTAGTCTATAGACAGATCATTCCTAAGAACACCCTACCTTTCCTTGTTTAACTGAAAGGAAATAATAAAGGGTTAAATATGCTAATATTTTTTCCAAAATAGAAAAAGAATAATTTAAAAATATAGTTTGTCTTTTACCACTTGTAGTCTATAGACAAATAATTCCTAAGAACACCCTACCTTTCCTTGTCTAACTGAAAGGAAATGATAAAGGGTTAAATATGCTAATATTTTTTTCCAAATACAAGAAGAATAATTTAAAAATAGTTTGTCTTTTACCACTTGTAGTCTATAGACAGATAATTCCAAAGAACACCCTACCTTTCCTTGTCTAACTGAATGGAAATAATAAAAGTTTAAAACCTAGCTCAGAAAAGTGTGAAATAGTAAACCAAGCATCTCAAATCATAGGTTTCAGACAAACATAAACCTACGAAAGGCTAGGAAATCTAGCTCAGAAAAGTCCAAAACAGCAAACTAGACATTCCAAATCATAAGTTTCATGCAACACACACCTATGAAAGGATAAGAGACCTAGCTAAGAAAAGTCTAAAATAGTAAACCAAATATCCCAAATCATAGATTTCAGACAACACATACCTACGACAGGCTCAGAAAACATAGGTAAGAAAAGTGCGATATAGTAAACCAAGCACCCCAAATCTTAGGTTTCAGACAACACACATCTAAAAACGTTGAGAAATCTAACTTAAATGTGAGTTTTTTATTCTTTAAATAAAAAAAAATTGGGAATGGGCCTAAAAAGTTGGAGGTCCTTGATGGCTATGGTCACTGGTGGTTGCGGTCCTTGATGGTTCAAATCCATAACCATCAGATGTTTATCAGATTTTTAATTGTCTTTCGGAATTCAGGCACAAAATAAACAGCCTTAGGACAGTAGTCTATTTAAAGACCAATCTTCTCTAAATCAAATCCTAGCTAAGTTTAATGTTAACGGCCATGTCATTAAATGGAACACTACTACGGATTAAAGCATCTTGTATCCTGAAAGGTAAATACCAAACTTCAGCCTTTCGGCAAGTCTTGATGGCCCACCCGAGACTGAGGGCTTATCTAATCTTCGGACTTTAAGACGCTCGATTCTGCTTCGGTAAGCACAAACTTCCTCGGTTCTACGCACTTCAAGAATAGAACATCAAGTTCAGCTGTATATTCCTTCAAAACTTTTGCAGCAAAGAAGCACTTAGCAGACTTTTCATCTGCAAGTCCAACTAAAACAAAGTCACGGACTTTTATTGGCTTCTTTCCCCTATCTTCCTTGTCTTCTCCTAGCTTAAGACTGTTCTCAATCTCATCATCAAGCTCCCTCTCAACATTATCAGACGCACTTTCACTCTCGATAAACAATAGCTTGCTTGCTTCTTGCAATCTAGTTTTCTTTAAACTATTCTTCTCCTGGGTTTTCTGTTCTTTTTTCTCTTTTCCACAGCTTTCAGTTCCTCTTCCTGGCGGATTCTTTCCTTCACTAAGGTATCAGTAACAATTTTGGTAGTATTTTTTTCACTGCCTGTCTGATTTGTTTTCTCGGATAACCTTTCAAAAATGGAGACCAATCATCTAGTCGAGAAAAGTGTTTTTCAGCTTGTCCGTGTAAAGGGAATCTTGAGAAAGATTGGGTATCATTCTCATGGTTGGTGGGCTGATTAGCCGCATCATCATCAGCAGAAGAAGCAGTGGGTGATGGAGGTTCTATGGTCACGTGGTTCAAAGTTGATGGTCAATCAGAGATGTATGAACTGAGGAACTCATGATTTTTTGAAAATCTTGGGATTGAAAGGGAAAATGTCGGTGCAGCGAAAACCTCTGATTATGTTTTCTGGGGTCACTGCTTTGGGATACGCTTTTTCAGAAAGATCAGAGATGTTATACATTGAGATATTCTCGTATTTATGCTCTGTTATAAAAGCCAAAGATTCCTTGTTGTAGAAAACCTTCGAAGAAAACATAACTGACCTATCATGTGGTTTCAGCTTAAGCGTTGTATGAGGCGGAACGGTGAGCATGACAACTCAATTTTCTTTGGCTAAGTCAAGCAATTAATTACTGTAACGACTAATGTTATTGTCAAGTATTAGAAGCACAGGATTAGCCTTACTCGTTCTTGCATAATTGATAAAATGGTTCATAACCGCACACATAGCAATATTCTACATAAACACACATAGTAATATTCTGCCCTCTTTCTGCTGCTGTTACCTTGCCTACCTGTTTCTGTCCTTTTGCTGCAACAATTTTCCCTGGCTCCTGGACCGTTGATAGTCCAGTTTCGTATACATTTCAAATATTTTGCAATGTCAATTTGTGGTGCTAATATGCATCACAAGATGTTCAAAAATCTCCCAACTGTTGTAACGATTGTAAGCAGTTGCATGGCCAAGACTGGTTGCTTCAGGCGCTCTTATAGTAATATGTGGGTGTCTTGCCATAAAACCGTGGTACCTATCTTCATCTGCAGTATTTTGATTGTCACTCATTTGCTTGTCCATGAATTTGGGATGGTAAGTCCTTTTGCAAGAGAATACCTGCAAGCAAGCTGACGAACTTCAAGCGGTGTTAAACCATAATGCATATGGCACACAACTTGCAGGTAATTAGGAAGAGCATTTTCTTGTTTTTCTGTAAAGATCTGCTTTGTAGAATAAAGTGGTGAGAAAAATGAGAGAGCCAGAAGCTCAATATCCACATCCTGCTTATCAGTCTTGGTGACGTATCCTCTAAGAGTTATCCGTGGTATTCCATATTTTTTTGTAGCCGTTTTCTTGTTCTGTACAATAGCTTTGATTACAGAAGATCTGACCACCTGTTTTGTTTTTAATTTAAGTTTTTTTTTAGTTTCCTCACCAAGCTATTTTTCTGGGCCAAGTACGGTTTGATCCAACCATACACAATTTTCCAAGCTAAAGTATATGGGGTTGTCATTTCTTCATCGAGTGTATCTGACAAAATATGAAGCAAATATCAATGAAGTATGTTGCAAAAATTTAGCTTTCTAGGTTCACCAGGCCCAGATTCGCCAGTCCTAGAGTGGCGAATCAGGGCTGGTTTTTTATGGCGAACGTGGGCTTTTTCCCTCTTCGGAGAAAAATCAGCACTTCCCAGTTGTTATCGTAGATGGTGGTAAATGTCTATCATTAATAGTTTGTTAAGTCTCAGACGTTTCTATCGACACAAAAGATTTTCTTACTTTTACGTTAGAGACCAACTTTTTCAATTTTCTTTACCACAAAAATTTACTTTCTAAGCCCTAAAAATCACCTTACCATACAAAACCTGGAAAACGGGGTTCAACTCAAAGTTGGATACAGCCAAACTTTTGCTACTAGATTGCAACTTAAACGCTAAATTATGGTAAATTTTCCATTGATGGCTTCCTAGGTAAATGCAAATGACGAACCTGGGCTGTGGCTAACCTGAGCCGATCTCCCCTACATGTTTTATTTCATAGCCATTTTTATTACGTGGTCTTATGGTTTTAGCGTAAAAGCCGTTTCGATTTATAAAATTTAATGTTGGACTCCATCTTTTTTTCTTGTACTTATTATTATTGTAAGTGACGTTCCATTTATAGCTATGAACTTCCCGCCGTTGTTCGTCTAGAAGCAAGAAAGCTGCTTCGAAAATAATGCCAGTTGAGGAATGTTTCAGACCAACATATTCTGTATCAATCACACCAAACATCATTATAGCTGAAATAAGGCCTTAAATTAAATAAATATGTAACGTTTCTAACACTCTAACAAATACAGCTCACTTTCTAAGAATAATTCATTTTCACTTAAAAAAAAATGAAGCATGTGTAAGGTGTTTATGCCTCCAATGTGTGAAAATTAGTGATTTAATGCATAAGATAAGCTCGATAGTTTCGACAACTAGTTAGAGATTACCATTGGGACAGCTGCATAGTGTCTATGAGCAAGCATCGAGTGCAATTCTAGTGTAGCTAGTTTAGAAGGAGAATGCTCCATCAAGGCTACCAAAACCCTTGAAAATACTAATAGTATAGGGTAAAATGTTGCTATTGTAGCTAGTTTAGAAGGAAAATGATCCATCAAGGCTACCAAAAATTCTTGAAAATACTAATAATATAGGGTAAAATGTTGCTATTGTAGTTAGTTTAGAAGGAAAAAGCTCCATCAAATCTATCAAAAAACCCTTGAAAATACTAATAATATAGGGTAAAATGTTGCTATTGTAGTTAATTTAGAAGGAAGGACGACATTTAATGTCCTTGGTAAAAGCCTGGACGAGATTTGATGACCTTGGTAAAAACCTGGACGGATTTAATGTATTTGGTAAAAGTCTGGACGAGATTTAATGTCTTTGGTAAAAGCCTGGACGAGATTTAATGTCCTTGGTAAAAGCCTGGACTTCGACTATTTTATATTAAAGTATAAAAAGAATAATTTAAAAATAAAGTTTGTCTTTTACCACTTGTAGTCTACAGACAGACAATTCCTAAGAACACCCTACCTTTCCTTGTCTAAGTGACTGAAAGGAAATAATATAGGGTTAAATATGCTAATAGTTTATCCAAAATAGAAAAAGAATAATTTAAAAATATAGTTTGTGTATTACCACTTGTAGTCTATAGACAGATAATTCCTAAGAACACCCTACCTCTCCTTGTCTAACTGAATAGAAATAAAAAGGGTTAAAACCTAGCTCAGAAAAGTGTGAGATAGTAAACCAAGCATCCCAAATCATAGGTTTAAGACAACATACGCCTACGAAAGGCTGGGAAATCTAGCTCAGAAAAGTCCAAAATAGCAAACTAGACATTCCAAATCATAAGTTTCATGCAACAAACACCTATGAAAGGTTAAGTAACCTAGCTAAGAAAAGTCTAAAATAGTAAACCAAACATCCCAAATCATAAATTTCAGAAAACACACACCTATGACAGGCTAAGAAAACCTAGATAAGAAAAGTGCGAAATAGTAAACCAAGCACCCCAAATCTTAGGTTTCAGACAACACACATCTACAAACGTTAAGAAATCTAACTTAAATGTGAATTTTTTATGCTTTAAGTAGAAAAAATGGGGGGATAGACCCAAAAAGTTGGAGGTTGTGGAGAGGGGACCTTGGAGGTTGAGGTCCTTGATGGATATGGTCATTGGTGGTTGCGGTCCTTGATGGTTCAAATCCATAACGAACTCATTAATTCCATATTGTATACTTCAAACTAATATAAATGATTTTAATCTTTTCGATGGATTGTTTCAAACCTAGCTCAGAAAAGTGTGAAATAGTAAACCAAACATCCCAAATAGTAGGTTTCAGACAACATATACCTACGAAAGGCTAGGAAATCTAGCTCAGAACAGTCCAAAATAGCAAACTAGGCATTCCAAATCATAATTTTCATGCAACAACCTAGCTAAGAAAAGTCTAAATTAGTAAATCAAACATCCCAAATCATAGATTTCAGAAAACACACACCTACGACAGGCTAAGAAAACCTAGGTCAGAAAAATGCGAAATAGTAAACCAAGCACCCTAACTCATAGGTTTCAGACAACACACATCTACAAACGCTAAGAGATCTAACTTAAATGTGAATTTTTATGCTATATGTAAAAAAAATTGGGGGATTGGCCCAAAAAGTTGGAGGTTGTGGAGATGGGACCTTGGAGGTTGAGGTCCTTGAAATCTTTTCGCTGGATTGTTTAATTGGACTTGGTTAAAAAGACCTCTGAACAATCTACGGGTACCCTAGAGCTAAAGATGATGTACAAGTCATAGATGAAAATGGAAAGTAAGCTAAGACATGTTTATTGCTTAAAAATATATTCAACAAAAAAAATATTTGTAATATATGCATATTGACATTTTTAAAAAAATAGCTTAATCCATTCGATATGAGGAGGAGCATGAGTTCAGGTCTTTGGATATCTGATGCATTTTTCCATGTCAGGTATCTTTTCAGGCACCCATTGGGCTAAATATCTAACTTCATCTTCCGGATAATGTACTGAATGCAGGTATTTCTTACATTTAAAGTCTTCTAAGTTGAAAAATGGTATGTCTGTATCGCATTTTCCTCGTAAGAGTTTATCAGTCGGCACGTTTCCCTTAACATAAACAGCTTGCACACCGAAAAAACTGCATATTTCCTGAATTTCCCCTTGTACATGTTTTATTTCATAGCCATTTTCATTACGTGGTCTTATGGTTTTAACGTGAAAGCCGTTACGATTTATAAAATTTAATGTTGGACTCCAACTTTTCTTTCTCGTATTTATGTTGTATCTGACGTTCCATTTTAGCTATGAACTTCACGCCGTTGTTCGTCTAGCAGTAAGAAAGCTGCTTCGAAAATAATGCCAGCTGAGGAATATTTCAGACCAAAATATTCTGTGTCAATCACACCAAACATTATTATAGCTGAAAAAAGGGCTTAAATTAAATAAATATGTAACGTTTCTGACAATCGAACAAATACAGCTCACTTTCTTAGAATAATTCATTTTAAGTTTAAAAAAAAATTATGCAGGTGTCAGGTGTTTATCCCTCCAATGTGTGAAAATTAGTATTTTAATGCATAAAATAAACTAGACCGTGGCGACAACTAGTTATAGATTACCATTGAGACAGCTGCATAGTGTCTATGAGCAAACATCGAGTGCAATTCTAGTGTAGCTAGTTTAGAAGGAGAATGCTCCCTCAGGGCTAATAAAACCCTTGAAAATACTATTAATATAGGGTAAATTGTTGCTATTGTAGTTAGTTTAGAAGGAAAATGCTCCATCAAGGATATCAAAAAACCCTTGAAAATACTAATATGAGGTAAAATGTTGTTATTGTAGTTAGTTTAGAAAGAAGGACGAGATTTAATGTCCTTGGTAAAAGCCCGGACGAGATTTAATGTCCTTGGTATAAGCCTGGACGAGATTTAATGTCCTCGATAAAAGTCTGGGTGAGATTTAATGTTCTTGGTAAAAGCCTGGACGAGATTTAATGACCTTGGTAAAAACCTAGACGAAATTTAATGTCTTTGGTAAAAGTCTGGACGAGATTTAATTTCTTTGGTAAAAGCTTGGACGAGATTTCATGTCCTTGGTAAAAGCCTGGACGAGATTTAACGTCCATAGAGTACCACATGGAAAACCGTATCATGTCTATGAGGAAGCATAGTGTATGATTGGTACAGTCACTAGCATATTTCATGTCATTTTGAGAAAAAGTTGGAGGGGGGTAATCTAAAAGACAATGTTAATTTTCCATGGATAGCTAAGAGCCGATTCAATAACTCATTAGCATACTCAATTCAAACATTACATTAACCCATTCGAACAACAGGTTTTATTTTCACTGTTCTCGGTGCTTTAACAGTAAACAATAAGTCGGTGTGGGAGGATCTTACTCCAACTCAACCCCCAGTTGACAACCCATTTTTTAATATCCCTACGCTGACTTCTTCTTCCGATAAACTTTCTTTTTTGGCACAGTGACAAACTATCTGCCTTCATTTCAATTAATAAGTCTATTTTTTTTTAAAACTCATCTTAAAAATAAAACATCACCTCAAATGTCCTTCTGAAATCGAGCCACAAAAATAATAAAAGAATATGAAAAAAAGGCTTAAAGTGAACGAGTACAGTCGCTAGTATATTTCATGTCATCAAAGGCAACGCTGTAGCGTTGCCTATAGTAAAGGCCATAAGGCTCCATTGTTTTATTATTATTGATTTATTTATTTTTTTCCCATAAGCACTTCATACGGAAGGGGTCGTCGTAGAAACTTCAAAGGGGGCTCATTCGATTGGAAGTCGAGAGTTCTAGTGCCCTTTTTAATAGTCGAAAATGATTGGAGGGCAAATAGCCCCCCCCCCCCTCCCCACGCCCATCATTCCCCCAAAAATATCCAATCAAAATTTTGAGATAGCTATTTTGTTCAGCGTAGTTGATTTCCAGATAGAAAATGTATTTTTTTAGGAGTACACTCCCCTACAACCCTCAGGTCAAGAGCTTTAAGTTATGCCCTTGGGGCATATAAGGTTTTTATAGAAGGAGTTGTCGTAGAAACTTCAAAACAGCCTCATTGAATTCGAAATTCAAAAGGCTAGTGCCCTTTTCAATAGTCGAAAGTGAATGGAGAGCAACTAGCGCCCCCCCCCCCCCCCGAAAATATTTTTTTGAGGAGGACACTCTCCCACAACCCTTAGGGCAAGGGTTTTAAGTTATGACCTGGGGGCATATAAGGTTTTTATAGAAGGAGTTGTCGTAGAAACTTCAAAAAAGGCTCATTCGATTGGAAATTGAAAGGGATAGTACCCTTTTTAATAGTCAAAAGTAATTAGAGGGCAACTAGCCCCCCTCCCCCACCCACGCCCATCATTCACCGAAATACATCCAATCAAAATTTTGAGATAGTCATTTTGTTCAGCATAGTTGATTTTTAGCTAGAAAATATGTTTTTGAGGAGGACAATCCCCCACAACCCTCAGGGCAATGGTTTTAAGTTATGCCCTGTGGGCATTTAAGGTTTTTATAGAAGGCGTTGTTGTAGAAACTTCAAAAAAGGCTCATTCGATTAGAAATTCAAAGGGTTAGTGCCCTTTTTAATTGTCAAAAGTGATTGGAGGGCAACTAGCACTCCCCCCATCATTCCCCCAAACACATCCAATCAAAATTTTGAGATAGCCATTTCGTTCATCGTAGTTGATTTCCAGATATTAAATATGTTTTTGAGGAGGACACTCCCCCACAACCCTTAGGGCAAGGGTTTTAAGTTATGCCCTGGGGCATATAAGGTTTTTTTAGAAGGCGTTGTCGTAGAAACTTCAAAAAAGGCTCATTCGATTGGAAATTCAAAGTGCTAGTGCCCTTTTTGATATTCAAAAGTGATTGGAGGGCAACTAGCCCCCCCCCACGCCCCTCAATTCCCCCAAACACATCCAATCAAAATTTTTAGAGAACCATTTTTTTCAGCGTAGTTGATTTTCAGATAGAAAAAATGTTTTTGAGGAGGACACTCCCCCACAACCCCCCGGGGGAAGGGTTGTAAGTTATGCCCTGGTGGCTTATAAGGTTTTTATAGAAGGCGTTGTAGTAGAAACTTCAAAACAGGCTCATTCGATTGGAAATTCAAAGGCATAGTGCCCTTTTTAATAGTCGAAAGTGATTAGAGGGCAACTAGCCTCCCCCCCCTACGCCCTCAGCAGTCCCCCAAATACATCCAATCAAAATTTTGAGATAGCCATTTTGTTCAACGTAGTTGATTTCGAGATAGAAAATATGTTTTTGAGGAGGATACTCCCCCACAACCCTTAGGGCAAGGGTTTTAAGTTATGCCCTGGGGCATATAAGGTTTTTATAGAAGTTGTTGTCGTAGAAACTTCAAAAAAGGCTCATTCGATTGGAAATTCAAAGGGCTAGTGTCCTTTTTAATAGTCTAAAATTATTGGAGGGAAAATAGCCCCCCCCCCACGCCCATTATTCCCCGAAACACATCCAATCAAAATTTTGAGATAGCCATTTTGTTCAGCGTATTTGATTTTCCGATAGAAAATATGTTTTTGAGGAGGAAACTCCCCCACAACCCGAAAGAATACTAATAATATAGGGTAAAATGTTGCTACTGTAGTTAGTTTAGAAGGAAGGAAGAGATTAATGGCATCGGTAAAAGTCTGGGCAAGATTTAATGTTCTTGGTAAAAGCCTGGACGAGATTTAGTGTCTTTGGTAAAAGTCTTGACGAGATTTAATGTCTTTGGTAAAATCCTGGACGAGATTTAATGTCCTTGGTAAAAGCCTGGACGAAATTTAACGTCCATAGAGTACCACAGGAAAACCCGTATCGTGTCTATGAAGAAGCATAGCGTATGATTGGTACAGTCGCTAGCATATTTTATGTCATTTTGAGAAAAAGTTGGAGGGGGGTAATCTAAAAGACAATGTTACTTATCCATGGATAGCTAAAAGCCAATTCAATAACTCATAAGCAAACTCAATTCAAACATTACATTAGCCCGTTCGAAAAACAGATTTTATTTTCACTGTCCTTGGTGCTTTCACAATAAACAATAAGTCGGTGTGGGAGGATCTTACTCAAACTCAACCCCCAGCTGACAACCCATTTTGTAATATCCCTACGCTGACTTCCTCTTCTGATAAACTTTCTTCTTTGGCACAGTTACAAACTATCTGCCTTCATTTCAATTAGTAACTCTATTTTTTTTCAAACTCATCTTAAAAATAAAACTTCACCTCAAATTTCCTTCTGAACTCGAGCCACAAAAATAATAAAAGAATATGAAAAAAAGGCTTAAAGTGAACGAGTACAGTCGCTAGTATATTTCATGTCGTCAGAGCCAACGCTGTAGCGTTGCCTATAGTAAAGGCCATACGGCTCCAATATTTTATTATTTTTTTTTTCCAGAGGCACTTCATACGGAAGGGTTCGTCGAAGAAACTTCAAAGAGAGCTCATTTGATTGGAAATCGAGAGTTCTAGTGCCCTTTTTAATATTCGAAAATGATTGGAGGGCAACAAGGCCCCCCCCACGCCCATCATTGCCCCAAACACATCCAATTAAAATTTTGAGATAGCTATTTTTTTCAGCGTAGTTGATTTCCAGATAGAAAATATATTTTTTTTAGGAGGACACTACCCCAAAACCCTCAGGGCAAGAGTTTTAAGTTATGCCCCGGGGGGCATATAAGGTTTTTATAGAAGGCGTTGTCGTAGAAACTTCAAAACAGGCTCATTCAATTGGAAATTAAAAGGGCTAGTGCCCTTTTTAATAGTCGAAAGGGATTGTAGGGCAACTATCCCCCCCCTAGCCCATCATTTCCCCAAATACATCCATATGAAAATTTTGAGATAGCCATTTTGTTCAGCGTAGATTCAGCGTTTATTTCCAGATAGAAAATCTGGAAAATCTGAAAACCACAACCGTAAGGGCAAGGGTTTTAAGCTATGCTCTGGGGCATATAAGGTTTTTATAGAAGGTGTTGTCGTAGGAATTTCAAAAAAGGTTCATTCGATTGGAAATTCAAAGGGATAGTGCCCGTTTTAATAGTCGAAAGTGATTAGAGGGCAACTAGCCCTCCCCCCATACCCATCATTCCCCAAAATACAGCCAATCAAAATTTTGAGATAGCCTTTTTGTTCAGCGAAGTTGATTTCCAGATAGAAAATATGTTTTTGAGGAGGACACTCCCCCACAACCCTTGGGGCAAGGGTTTTTAAGTTATGCCCTGTGGGCATATAATGTTTTTATAGAAGGTGTTGTTGTGGAAACTTCAGAAAGGGCTCATTCGATTAGGAATTCAAAGGGCTAGTGCCCTTTTTAATAGTCGGAAGTGATTGGAGGGCAACTAACCCCCTCCTGCCCATCATTCCCCCAAACACATCCAATCAAAATTTTGAGATAGCCATTTTGTTCAGCGAAGTTGATTTCCAGATAGAAAATATGTTTTTGAGAAGGACAATCCCCCACAACCCTCAGGGCAAGGGTTTTTAAGTTATGCCCTGGGGGTATATAAGGTTTTTATAGAAGGCGGTGTCGTAGAAACTTCAAAAAAAAGGCTCATTCGATTGGAAATTCAAATGGCTAGTCCCTTTTTAATAGTCAAAAGTGTTTTGAGGGCAACTAAACCCCCTTTCACGCCCACCTTTTCCCCAAACACATCCAATCAAAATTTTGAGACAGCTTTTTTATTAAACGTAGTTATAAGTTCCGGAAATTCAGTCTTTGAGGATGACAAATCCTCAACAGCCCTCAGGGCAAGGGTTATAAGCTATGCCTTGGGGGCATACAAGGTTTTGTATAGACAATATTGTCGCAAAAACTTCATTTGATTGGAAATTGAAAGTTCTAGTTCACTTTTTAAGCGTCAAAAGATATTGGAGGATAACCAGCTTCCCCCCACCCTAAACTCTATTTTCCCAAATTCATCCAATAAAAATTTTAAGATAGCTGTCTTATTAAAAATAGTTCAAAGATTATATAACAAAAATTCTGGTGTTGACACAACCCACCAGAGCCCGGGGGCAGGCATTATAAGCTATGCCCTGGGGGCATATATGGGTCTTATGGAAGGATGCTCGCAATAACTTTAAAGAGGTATCATTTGATTGGAAATTGAAAGTTGTAGTTCACCTTTTAAGAATCAAAAGTTGAGGAAAGTCAAATGTTGGGTTTGAGGAAACGTTTTTCCTCAAACCCATCCGATAAGAACTTTGAGACACATTTTTTTTAATAGTTCAAAGACTATATAAAAAAAACTCAGGAGTAAAAACAGCCCCCCAGGGCCCGAGGGCAGGTGTTGTAAGTTATACCCTAGGGGAATATATGGTTCTTATTCAAGGGATGCTCATAAAAAACTGAGAGATGGCTCATTTGATTGGAAATTGAAAGTTCTTGTTAAGTTTTTTCGACTCAAGAGATATTGGAAGGCAACTAGCGCCCCCCCCCCACGCCCCTTTTCCCCAAATACATCCAATAAAAATTTTGAGATAGGCATTAAGTTAAAAATTTCTCAAAAGTCAGATAACAAAAACTCAGGTGTCGGCACAATCCCCCAGGGCCCGGGGGTAGGCGTTGTAAGTTATGCCCTGGAGCATATATTGTTCGTATGAAAGGGATGCTCGTATAAACTTCAGAGAGGGCTCATTTGATTGGATATTGAAATACAGCCCTTTTTAAGAGTCAAAAGTGGTGTGAGGGTACCTGGCCCCCAAGGCCTTTTCCCCAAATACACCTGATAAAAAATTTGAGGTAGCCATTTTGTTAAAAATAATTCAAAGATCATATAACAAAATCCTTTACGTATGGATTTACGTCATATCCTTTACGTATGGTCATTTAGTTAAAAATAGTTCAAAGGTCAAATGAGAAAAATTCCTGTGTCGACACAACCCCCCAGGGCCGGGTACTGGAATAAGCAAACACCCACCCAGACACTCAGGAAAAAGAGTGAGAAAGACAAAAAACACATACAAATGTGTAGGTTCAAACACACAAACCGAGAAAGACATGCATTGGAATAAGCAAACACCCGCCCAGACACACAGGCAAAAAGAGTGAGAGAGACAAAAACACATACAAATACGTAGATTCAGACACGCAAACCGACAAAGACATGTACTGGAATAAGCAAACACCCGCCCAGACACTCAGGCAAAAAGAGTGAGTGAGACAAAAACACAGACAAATACGTAGATTCAAACACACAAACCGAGAAAGACATGCATTGGAATAAACAAAAACCCGCCCAGACACTCAGGAAAAAGAGTGAGAAAGACAAAAAACTCATACAAATATGTAGATTCAAACACACAAACCGAGAAAGACATGCATTGGAAAAAGCAAACACCCACACAGACACACAGGCAAAAAGAGTGAGAGAGACATAAACACATACAAATACGTAGATTCAGACGCAAAAATCGAAAAAGACATGCATTGGAATAAGCAAACACCTGCCCAGACAAAAAGACATGCATTGGAATAAGCAAACACCTGCCCAGACACAGAGGCAAAAAGAGTGAGAGAGACAAAAACACATACAAATACGTAGATTCAAACACACAAACCGAGAAAGACATGCATTGGAATAAGCAAACACCCGCCCAGACACACAGGCAAAAAGAGTGAGAGAGACAAAAACACATACAAATACGTAGATTCAGACACGCAAACCGAGAAAGACATGCATTGGAATGAGCATACACCCACCCAGACACTCAGGCAAAAAGAGTGAGAGAGACAAAAACACATACAAATACGTAGTTTTAAACACAAAAACCGAGAAAGATATGCATTGGAATAAGCAAACACCCGCCCAGACACTCAGGCAAAAAGAGTGAGAGAGACAAAAAACACATACAAATATGTAGATTCAAACACACAAACCGAGAAAGACAAGCATTGGGATAAGCAAACACCCGCCCAGACACATAGGCAAAAAGAGTGTGAGAGACAAAAACACATACAAACACGTAGATTCAGACACGCAAACCCACAAAGACATGTACTGGAATACGCAAACACCCGCCCAGACACTCAGGCAAAAAGAGTGAGTGAGACAAAAACACAGACAAATACGTAGATTCAAACACACAAACCGAGAAGGACATGCATTGGAATAAACAAACACCCACCCAGACACACAGGCAAAAAGAGTGAGAGAGACAAAAACACATACAAATACGTAGATTCAGACGCACAAACCGAGAAAGACATGCATTGGAATAAGCAAACACCCGCCCAGACGCACAGGCAAAAAGAGTGAGAGAGACAAAAACACATACAAATATGTAGATTCAAACACACAAACCGAGAAAGATATGCATTGGAATATGCAAACACCCGCCCAGACACACAGGCAAAAAGAGTGAGAGAGAAATAAACACATACAAATACGTAGATTCAGACGCAAAAACCGAAAAAGACATGCATTGGAATAAGCAAACACCTGCCCAGACAAAAAGACATGCATTGGAATAAGCAAACACCTGCCCAGACATGCAGGCAAAAAGAGTGAGAGAGACAAAAACACATACAAATACGTAGATTCAAACACACACAAACCGAGAAAGACATGCATTGGATTTAGTAAACACCCGCCCAGACACACAGGCAAAAAGAGTGAGAGAGACAAAAACACATATAAATACGTAGATTCAGGCAAACCGACAAAGACATGTATGTGAATAAGCAAACACCCGCCCATACACTCAGGCAAAAAGAGTTAGAGAGACAAAAACACATACAAATACGTAGATTCAAACACACAAACCGAGAAGGACATGCATCTGAATAAACAAACACCCGCCCAGACACACAGGCAAAAAGAGTGAGAGAGACAAAAACACATACAAATACGTAGATTCAAACATACACAAACTGAGAAAGACATGCATTGGATTTAGCAAACACCCGCCCAAACACAGGCAAAAAGAGTGAGAGAGACAAAAACACATATAAATACGTAGATTCAGGCAAACCGACAAAGACATGTATTGGAATAAGCAAACACCCGCCCAGACACTCAGGCAAAAAGAGTTAGAGAGACAAAAAGATCGGAAGAGCACACATACAAAGACGTAGATTCAAACACACACAAACCGAGAAAGACATAAATTGGATTAAGCAAACATCCGCCCAGGCATACAGGCAAAAAGAGTGAGAGAGACAAAAACACATACAAATACGTAGATTCAGGCAAACCGACAAAGACATGTATTGGAATAAGCAAACACCCGCCCAGACACTCAGGCAAAAAGAGTTAGAGAGACAAAAACAAATACAAATACGTAGATTCAAACACACAAACCAAGAAGGACATGCATCTGAAAAAAAAACCTGCCCAGACACACAGGCAAAAAGAGTGAGAGAGACAAAAACACATACAAATACGTAGATTCAGACACACAAACCGAGAAACACATGCATTGGAATAAGCAAACACCCGCCCAGACGCTCAGGCAAAAAGAGTGAGAGAGACAAAAAACACATTCAAATACGTAGATTCAAACACACAAACCGAGAAAGACATGCATTGGAATAAGCAAACACCCGTCCAGACACACAGGCAAAAAGAGTGAGAGAGACATAAACATATACAAATACGTAGATTCAGACGCAAAAACCGAAAAAGACATGCATTGGAATAAGCAAACACCTGCCCAGACAAAAAGACATGCATTGGAATAAGCAAACACCTGCCCAGACACACAGGCAAAAAGAGTGAGAGAGACAAAAACACATACAAATACGTAGATTCAAGCACACATAAACCGAGAAAGACATGCATTGGTTTAAGCAAACACCCGCCAAGACACACAGGCAAAAAGAGTGAGAGAGACAAAACACATACAAATACGTAGATTCAGGCAAACCGACAAAGACATGTATTGGAATAAGCAAACACCCGCCCAGACACTCAGGCAAGAAGAGTGAGAGAGACAAAAACACATACAATTACGTAGATTCAAACACACAAACCGAGAAAGACGTGCATTGGAATAAACAAACACCCACCCAGAGACACAGGCAAAAAGATTGAGAGAGACAAAAACACATGCAAATACGTAGATTCAGGCAAACCGACAAAGAAATGTATTGGAATAAGCAAACACCCGCCCAGACGCTCAGGCAAAAAGAGTGAGAGAGACAAAAAACACATACAAAGACGTAGATTCAGACACACAAACCCACAAAGACATGAACTGGAATAAGCAAAAACCCGCCCAGACACTCAGGCAAAAAGAGTGAGTGAGACAAAAACATAGACAAATACGTATATTCAAACCCACCAACCGAAAAAGACATGCATTGGAATAAGCAAAAACCTGCCCAGACAAAAAGACATGCATTGGAATAAGCAAACACCTGCCCAGACGCTCAGGCAAAAAGAGTGAGAGCGACAAAAAACACATACAAAGACGTAGATTCAGACACACAAACCCACAAAGACATGAACTGGAATAAGCAAACACCCGCCCAGACACTCAGGCAAAAAGAGTGAGTGAGACAAAAACATAGACAAATACGTAGATTCAAACACACCAACCGAAAAAGACATGCATTGGAATAAGCAAAAACCTGCCCAGACAAAAAGACATGCATTGGAATAAGCAAACACCTGCCCAGACACACAGGCAAAAAGAGTGAGAGAGACAAAAACACATACAAATACGTGGATTCAAACACACACAAACCGAGAAAGACATAAATTGGATAAAGCAAACACCCGCCCAGACACACAGGCAAAAAGAGTGAGAGAGACAAAAACACATACAAATACGTAGATTCAGGCGAACCGACAAAGACATGTATTGGAATAAGCAAACACCCGCCCAGACACTCAGGCAAAAAGAGTTAGAGAGACAAAAACACATACAAATACGTAGATTCAAACACACAAACCGAGAAGGACATGCATCTGAAAAAAAACCTGCCCAGACACACAGGCAAAAAGAGTGAGAGAGACAAAAACACATACAAATACGTAGATTCAAACACACAAACCGAGAAAGACATGAATTGGAATAAGCAAACACCCGTCCAGACACACAGGCAAAAAGAGTGAGAGAGACATAAACACATACAAATACGTAGATTCAGACGCAAAAACCGAAAAAGACATGCATTGGAATAAGCAAACACCTGCCCAGACAAAAAGACATGCATTGGAATAAGCAAACACCTGCCCAGACACACAGGCAAAAAGAGTGAGAGAGACAAAAACACATACAAATACGTAGATTCAAGCACACATAAACCGAGAAAGACATGAATTGGATTAAGCAAACACCCGCCAAGACACACAGGCAAAAAGAGTGAGAGAGACAAAACACATACAAATACGTAGATTCAGGCAAACCGACAAAGACATGTTTTGGAATAAGCAAACACCCGCCCAGACACTCAGGCAAGAAGAGTGAGAGAGACAAAAACACATACCGACATAAACCGAGAAAGACATGCATTGGTTTAAGCAAACACCCGCCCAGACGCTCAGGCAAAAAGAGTGAGAGAGACAAAAAACACATACAAAGACGTAGATTCAGACACACAAACCCACAAAGACATGAACTGGAATAAGCAAACACCCGCCCAGACACTCAGGCAAAAAGAGTGAGTGAGACAAAAACATAGACAAATACGTAGATTCAAACACACCAACCGAAAAAGACATGCATTGGAATAAGCAAAAACCTGCCCAGACAAAAAGACATGCATTGGAATAAGCAAACACCTGCCCAGACGCTCAGGCAAAAAGAGTGAGAGAGACAAAAAACACATACAAAGACGTAGATTCAGACGCACAAACCCACAAAGACATGAACTGGAATAAGCAAACACCCGCCCAGACACTCAGGCAAAAAGAGTGAGTGAGACAAAAACATAGACAAATACGTAGATTCAAACACACCAACCGAAAAAGACATGCATTGGAATAAGCAAAAACCTGCCCAGAAAAAAAGACATGCATTGGAATAAGCAAACACCTGCCCAGACACACAGGCAAAAAGAGTGAGAGAGACAAAAACACATACAAATACGTAGATTCAAACACACACAAACCGAGAAAGACATAAATTGGATTAAGCAAACACCCGCCCAGGCATACAGGCAAAAAGAGTGAGAGAGACAAAACACATACAAATACGTAGATTCAGGCGAACCGACAAAGACATGTATTGGAATAAGCAAACACCCGCCCAGACACTCAGGCAAAAAGAGTTAGAGAGACAAAAACACATACAAATACGTAGATTCAAACACACAAACCGAGAAGGACATGCATCTGAAAAAAAAACCTGCCCAGACACACAGGCAAAAAGAGTGAGAGAGACAAAAACACATACAAATACGTAGATTCAGACACACAAACCGAGAAAGACATGCATTGGAATAAGCAAACACCCGCCCAGACGCTCAGGCAAAAAGAGTGAGAGAGACAAAAAACACATACAAATACGTAGATTCAAACACACAAACCGAGAAAGACATGCATTGGAATAAACAAACACCCGTCCAGACACACAGGCAAAAAGAGTGAGAGAGACATAAACACATACAAATACGTAGATTCAAGCACACATAAACCGAGAAAGACATGCATTGGTTTAAGCAAACACCCGCCAAGACACACAGGCAAAAAGAGGGAGAGAGACAAAACACATACAAATACGTAGATTCAGACGCAAAAACCGAAAAAGACATGCATTGGAATAAGCAAACACCTGCCCAGACAAAAAGACATGCATTGGAATAAGCAAACACCTGCCCAGACACACAGGCAAAAAGAGTGAGAGAGACAAAAAACACATACAAATACGTAGATTCAAGCACACATAAACCGAGAAAGACATGCATTGGTTTAAGCAAACACCCGCCAAGACACACAGGCAAAAAGAGGGAGAGAGACAAAACACATACAAATACGTAGAGTCAGGCAAACCGACAAAGACATGTATTGGAATAAGCAAACACCCGCCCAGACACTCAGGCAAGAAGAGTGAGAGAGACAAAAACACATACAATATGTAGATTCAAACACACAAACCGAGAAAGACGTGCATTGGAATAAACAAACACCCACCCAGAGACACAGGCAAAAAGATTGAGAGAGGCAAAAACACATGCAAATACGTAGATTCAGACACACAAACCGAGAAAGACGTGCATTGGAATAAGCAAACACCCACCCAGACACTCAGGCAAAAAGAGTGAGAGAGACAAAAAACACATACAAATATGTAGATTCAAACACACAAACTGAAAAAGACATGCATTGGAATAAACAAACACCCGCCCGGACACACAGGTAAAAAGATTGAGAGAGGCAAAAACACATGCAAATACGTAGATTCAGACATACAAACCGAGAAAAACATGCATTGGAATAAGCATACACCCGTCCAGACACACAGGCAAAAAGAGCAAACACCCGCTCAGAAAGAAAGGCAAAAACTAGTGAGAGAGACAAAAACACATACAAATACGTAAATTCAGACACACAAACCGAGAAAGACATGCATTGGAATAAGCATACACCCGTGGAATAAGACATATATTCGAATAAGCAAACACACGCCCAAACACGCAGACAAAGAGAGTGAGAGCGACAAAAAAACACATACAAATATGTAGATTCAGACACAAAAACCGAGAAAGACATAGATTGGAATAAGCACAACACCCGCCCAGACAAACGAGCAAAAAGAGTGAGAGAGACAATTACACATACAAATATGTAGATTCAGGAACAAAACCCGAGAAAGGCATGCATTGAAATAAGCAAACACCCGCCCAGACACAGAGGCAAAAAGAGTGAGAGAGACAAAAACACATACAAATACATAGATTCAGACACAAAAACCGAAAAAGACATGCATTGGAATAAGCAAACACCTGACCGGACACACAGGCAAAAAGAGTGAGAGAGACAAAAACACATACAAATACGCAGATTCAGACACAAAAACTGAAAAAGACATGCATTGGAATAAGCAAACACCTCCCAGACACACCGGGCAAAAACCCGCCCAGACACATAAACAGAGGAAGTGAGAGAGAGAAAAATACATATAAATATATGGATTCTGACATACAAGCCGACAAAGACAGGCGCTGAGATAAGCAAACACCCGCCCAAACACATTGGCCCAGTGATTGAGAGAGACAAAAACAGATGCAAATATATAGATTCAGACTTACAAAGCAACAATGACAGGCATTGATATAGGAAAACACCCTCCCAGACACATAAGCAAAGAGAGTGAGAGAGTCAAAAACACATAAATATATGGATTCTGACATACAAACCGACAAAGACAGGCGCTGGGAGAAGCAAACTTCCGCCCAGACACGTAAGCAGAGGACGTGGGAGGGATAAAAACACATATAAATATATGGATTCTGACATGCAAACCAACAATGACAGGTATTGAGATAGGCAAACACCCGTCCAGACATATAAGCAGAGGAAGTGAGAGAGACAAAAAAAGAGAGTGAGAGAGACAAAAAACGCATACAAATATATAGATTTAGACATACAAACCGACAATGACAGGCACTGAGACAAGAAAACACCTGTCCTGAGACACATGCAAAGAGAGGGAGAGAGACAAAAAACACATACCAATACTTAGATTCAGACTACAACCCGACAATGACAGGCATTGGGACTAGCAAACAACCACCCAGACACATAGGTAAAGAGATGTAAGTAAGTAAGTAAGTAACAATCTCTTGGCACTGGGAGAAGCAAACACCCTCCCAGACACATAAGCAAAGAGAGTGAGAGAGTAAAAATAACACATAAATATATAGATTCTGACATACAAACCGACAGAGAAAGGCACTGGGAGAAGCAAACATCCACCCAGGCACATAGGCAAGGAGAGTGGGAGAGATAAAAACACATGCAAATATATTGATTCACACATACAAACCAACAATGACAGGCTTTGAAATTTTTTCTTACTAAAGCAAGTGCTACCATGGCGCGCCATGCTAAGTGAACCTAAACGAACCTAACGTGAATGCAGTTATTTGAAAAAAGGGTGGTATTGTAGGTTGGCTGCAGGTTACCGGGTGACGGAAAAATCAGTTGTGCTGCAATCTATACCTTAATTGAAATAGATGATAGCATATCCATATATTTATATGTATTTTTCTCTCTCTCACTTCCTCTGTTTATGTGTCTGGGCAGGGGTTTGCTTATTCTAATGCATGTCTTTTTCGGTTTTTGTGTCTGAATCTACGTATTTGTATGTGTTTTTTGTCTCTCTCACTCTTTTTGCCTGTGTGTCTGGGCAGGTGTTTGCTTATTCCAATGCATGTCTTTTTCGGTTTTTGTGTCTGAATCTATGTATTTGTATGTGTTTTTGTCTCTCTCAATCTTTTTGCCTGTGTTTCTGGGCGGGTGTTTGCTTATTTCAATGCATGCCTTTCTCGGTTTTTGTGTCTGACTCTACGTATTTGTATGTGTAATTGTCTCTCTCACTCTGTTTGCTTGTTTGTCTGGGCGGGTGTTTTGCTTATTCCAATGTATGTCTTTCTCGGTTTTTGTGTAAGAATCTACATATTTGTATGTGTTTTTTGTCACTCTCACTCTTTTTGTCTGTGTGTCTGGGCGGGTGTTTGCTTATTCCAATGCATGTCTATCTCGGTTTGTGTGTCTGAATCTAGGTATTTGTATGTGTTTTTATCTCTCTCACTCTTTTTGCCTGTGTGTCTGGGCGGGTGTTTGCTTATTCCAAATGCATGTCTTTCTCAGTTTATGTGTCTGAATCTACGTATTTGCATGTGTTTTTTGTCTCTCTCACTATTTTTTGCCTGTGTGTCCGGGCGGATTTTGCTTATTCCAATGCTTGTCTTTCTCTGTTTATGTGTCTGAATCTACAAATTCGTATGTGTTTTTTGTCTCTCTCACTCTTTTTTGCCTTTGTGTCTGGGCGGGTGTTTGTTTATTCCAATGCATGTCTTTCTCGGTTCGTGTATCTGAATCTACGTATTTGTATGTGTTTTTGTCTCTCTCACTCTTTTTGCCTGTGTGTCTGGGCGGGTGCTTGCTTATTCCAATGCATGTTTTTCTCGGTTTGTGAGTCCGAATTTACGTAATTGTATGTGTTTTTATCTCTCTCACTCTTTTTGCCTGTGTGTCTGGACGGGTGTATGCTTATTCCAATGCTTGTCTTTCTCGGTTTGTGTGTCTGAATTTACGTATTTGTGTGTGTTTTTGTCTCTCTCACTATTTTTTGCCTTTCTGTCTGAGCGGGTGTTTGCTTATTCCAAATGCATGTCTTCCTCGGTTTGTGTGTCTGAATCTACGTATTTGTATGTATTTTTGTCTCTCTCACTCTCTTTACCTTTGTGTCTGGGTGGGTGTTTGCTTATTCCAATGCATGTCTTTCTCGGTTCGTGTATCTGAATCTACGTATTTGTATGTGTAATTGTCTCTCTCACTCTGTTTGCTTGTTTGTCTGGGCGGGTGTTTTGCTTATTCCAATGTATGTCTTTCTCGGTTTTTGTGTCTGAATCTACATATTTGTATGTGTTTTTTGTCACTCTCACTCTTTTTGTCTGTGTGTCTGGGCGGGTGTTTGCTTATTCCAATGCATATCTTTCTCGGTTTGTGTGTCTGAATTTACGTATTTGTATGTGTTTTTGTCTCTCTCACTATTTTTTGCCTGTGTGTCTGGGCGGGTGTTTGCTTATTCCAAATGCATGTCTTTCTCAGTTTATGTGTCTGAATCTACGTATTTGTATGTGTTTTTTGTCTCTCTCACTATTTTTTGCCTGTGTGTCCGGGCGGGTTTTGCTTATTCCAATGCTTGTCTTTCTCTGTTTATGTGTCTGAATCTACAAATTTGTATGTGTTTTTTGTCTCTCTCACTCTTTTTTGCCTTTGTGTCTGGGCAGGTGTTTGTTTATTCCAATGCATGTCTTTCTCGGTTCGTGTGTCTGAATCTACGTATTTGTATGTGTTTTTGTCTCTCTCACTCTTTTTGCCTGTGTGTCTGGGCGGGTGTTTGCTTATTCCAATGCATGTTTTTCTTGGTTTGTGTGTCTGAATTTACGTAATTGTATGTGTTTTTATCTCTCTCACTCTTTTTGCCTGTGTGTCTGGACGGGTGTATGCTTATTCCAATGCTTGTCTTTCTTGGTTTGTGTGTCTGAATTTACGTATTTGTATGTGTTTTTGTCTCTCTCACTATTTTTTGCCTTTCTGTCTGAGCGGGTATTTGCTTATTCCAAATGCATGTCTTTCTCGGTTTGTGTGTCTGAATCTACGTATTTGTATGTATTTTTGTCTCTCTCACTCTCTTTACCTGTGTGTCTGGGTGGGTGTTTGCTTATTCCAATGCATGTCTTTCTCGGTTTGTGTGTCTGAATCTAAGTATTTGTATGTGTTTTTGTCACTGTCACTCTCTTTACCTGAGTGTCTGGACGGGTGTTTGCTTATTCAAATGCATGTCTTTCTCGGTTTGTGAGTCTGAATCTACGTATTTGCATGTGTTTTTGTCTCTCTCACTCTTTTTGCCGGTGTTTCTGGGCGGGTGTTTGTTTATTCCAATGCACGTCTTTCTCGGTTTGTGTGTTTGAATCTAAATATTTGTATGTGTTTTTATCTCTCTCACTCTTTTTCCCTGAGTGTCTGGAAGGGTGTTTGCTTATTCAAATACATGTCTTTGTCAGTTTGCGTGTCTGAATCTACGTATTTGTATGTGTTTTTGTCTCTCTAACTCTTTTGGCCTTTGTGTCTGGGCGGGTGTTTGCTTAATCCAATGCATGTCTTTCTCAGTTTGTGTGTGTTTGAATCTACGTATTTGTATGTGTTTTTGTCTCTCTCACTCTTTGTGCCTGTGTGTCTGGCCAGGGGTTTGCTTATTCCAATGCATGTCTTTTTGTCTGGGCAGGTGTTTGCTTATTCCAATGCATGTCTTTTTCGGTTTTTGCGTCTGAATCTACGTATTTGTATGTGTTTTTGTCTCTCTCACTCTTTTTGCTTGTGTGTCTGGGCGGGTGTTTGTCTATTCCAATGCATGTCTTTCTGAGTTTGTGTGTTTTAATCTACGTATTTGTATGTGTTTTTGTCTGTCTCACTCTATTTGCCTGTGTGTCTGGGCGGGTGTTTGTTTATTCCAATGCATGACTTTCTCGGTTTGTGTGTTTGAATCTACGTATTTCTATGTGTTTTTGACGCTCTCACTCTTTTTGCCTGAGTGTTTGGGCGGGTGTTTGCTTATTCCAATACATGTCTTTTTCGGTTTGCATGTCTGAATCTACGTATTTGTATGTGTTTTTGTCTCTCTCACTCTTTTTGCCTGTGTGTCTGGGTGGGTATTTGCTTATTTCATTGCATGTCTTTCTCGGTTTTTGTGTCTGAATCCAAGTATTTGTATGTGTTTTTGTCTCTCTCACTATTTTTTGCCTGTTTGTCCGGTCGGGTTTTTGCTTATTCCAATGCTTGTCTTTCTCTGTTTGTGTGTCTGAGTCTACATATTTGTATGTGTTTTTTGTCTCTTTCACTCTTTTTTGCCTTTGTGTCTGGGCGGGTGTTTGTTTATTCCAATGCATGTCTTTCTCGGTTCGTGTGTCTGAATCTACGTATTTGTATGTGTTTTTATCCCTCTCACTCTTTTTGCCTGTGTGTCTGGACGGGTGTATGATTATTCCAATGCTTGTCTTTCTCGGTTTGTGTATCTGAATTTACGTATTTGTATGTGTTTTTGTCTCTCTCACTATTTTTTGCCTTTCTGTCTGAGCGGGTGTTTTCTTATTCCAAATGCATGTCTTTCTCGGTTTGTGTGTCAGAATCTACGTATTTGTATGTATTTTTGTCTCTCTCACTCTTTTTACCTGTGTGTCTGGGTGGGTGTTTGCTTATTCCAATGCATGTCTTTCTCGGTTTGTGTGTTTGAATCTACGTATTTGTATGTATTTTTGTCTCTCTCACTCTTTTTACCTGAGTGTCTGGACCGGTGTTTGCTTATTCCAATGCATGTCTTTCTCGGTTTGTGTGTCTGAATCTACGTATTTGCATGTGTTTTGTCTCTCTCACTCTTTTCGCCGGTGTGTCTGGGCGGGTGTTTGTTTATTCCAATGCACGTCTTTCTCGGTTTGTGTGTTTGAATTTACGTATTTGTATGTGTTTTTGTCTCTCTCATTCTTTTTCCCTGAGTGTCTGGGCGGGTGTTTGCTTATTCAAATACATGTCTTTGTCAGTTTGCGTGTCTGAATCTACGTATTTGTATGTGTTTTTGTCTCTCTCACTCTTTTTGCCTTTGTGTCTGGGCGGGTGTTTGCTTAAACCAATGCATGTCTTTCTCGGTTTGTGTGTGTTTGAATCTACGTATTTGTATGTGTTTTTGTCTCTCTCACTCTTTGTGCCTGTGTGTCTGGGCAGGGGTTTGCTAATTCCAATGCATGTCTATTTGTCTGGGCAGGTGTTTGCTTATTCCAATGCATGTCTTTTTCGGTTTTTGCGTCTGAATCTACGTATTTGTATGTGTTTTTGTCTCTCTCACTCTTTTTGCTTGTGTGTCTGGGCGGGTGTTTGCTTATTCCAATGCATGACTTTCTCGGTTTGTGTGTTTGAATCTACATATTTGTATGTGTTTTTGTCTCTCTCACTCTTTTTGCCTATGTGTCTGGGCGGGTGTTTGTTTATTCCAATGCATGTCTTTCTCGGTTTGTGTGTTTGAATCTACGTATTTGTATGTGTTTTGTCTCTCTCATTCTTTTTGCCTGTGTGTCTGGAAGGTGTTTGCTTATTTTTATACATGTCTTTGTCGGTTTGCGTGTCTGAATATACGTAATTCTATGTGTTTTTGTCTCTCGCACTATTTTTGCCTGTGTGTCTGGGCGGGTTTTTGCTTATTCCAATGCATGTCTTTCTCGGTTTGTGTGTCTGAATCTACGTATTTGTATGTGTTTTTGTCTGTCTCACTCTTTTTGCCTGTGTGTCTGGGCGGGTGTTTGTTTATTCTAATGCATGTCTTTCTCGGTTTGTGTGTTTGAATCTACGTATTTGTATGTGTTTTTGTCTCTCTCACTCTTTTTGCCTGAGTGTTTGGGCGGGTGTTTGCTTATTCCAATGCATGTCTTTCTCGGTTTGTGTGTGTCTGAATCTACGTATTTGTATGTGTTTTTGTCTCTCTCACTCTTTGTGCCTGTGTGTCTGGCAGGGTTGCTTATTCCAATGCATGTCTTTTGTCTGGGCAGGTGTTTGCTTATTCCAATTCATGTCTTTTTCGGTTTTTGCGTCTGAATCTACGTATTTGTATGTGTTTTTGTCTCTCTCACTCTTTTTGCTTGTGTGTCTGGGCGGGTGTGTGTTTATTCCAATGCAGGTCTTTCTCGGTTTGTGTGTTTGAATCTACGTATTTGTATGTGTTTTTGTCTTTCTCACTCTTTTTGCCTGTGTGTCTGGGCGGGTGTTTGTTTATTCCAATGCATGTCTTTCTCGGTTTGTTTGTTTGAATCTACGTATTTCTATGTGTTTTTGACGCTCTCACTCTTTTTGCCTGAGTGTTTGGGCGGGTGTTTGCTTATTCCAATACATGTCTTTGTCGGTTTGCATGTCTGAATCTACGTATTTGTATGTGTTTTTGTCTCTCTCACTCTTTTTGCCTGTGTGTCTGGGCAGGTGTTTGCTTATTCCAATGCATGTCTTTTGTCTGGGCAGGTGTTTGCTTATTCCAATGCATGTCTTTTTCGGTTTTTGCGTCTAAATCTACGTATTTGTATGTGTTTTTGTCTCTCTCACTCTTTTTGCCTGTGTGTCTGGGTGGGTGTTTGCTTATTCCATTGCATGTCTTTCTCGGTTTGTGTGTCTGAATCTACGTATTTGTATGTGTTTTTGTCTCTCTCACTATTTTTGCCTGTGTGTCCGGTCGGGTTTTTGCTTATTCCAATGCTTGTCTTTCTCTGTTTGTGTGTCTGAGTCTACATATTTGTATGTGTTTTTTGTCTCTTTCACTCTTTTTTGCCTTTGTGTCTGGGCGGGTGTTTGTTTATTCCAATGCATGTCTTTCTCGGTTCGTGTGTCTGAATCTACGTATTTGTATGTGTTTTTATCTCTCTCACTCTTTTTGCCTGTGTGTCTGGACGGGTGTATGATTATTCCAATGCTTGTCTTTCTCGGTTTGTGTGTCTGAATTTACGTATTTGTATGTGTTTTTGTCTCTCTCACTCTTTTTGCCTTTCTGTCTGAGCGGGTGTTTGCTTATTCCAAATGCATGTCTTTCTCGGTTTGTGTGTCTGAATCTACGTATTTGTATGTATTTTTGTCTCTCTTACTCTTTTTACCTGTGTGTCTGGGTGGGTGTTTGCTTATTCCAATGCATGTCTTTCTCGGTTTGTGTGTTTGAATCTACGTATTTGTATGTGTTTTTGTCTCTCTCACTCTTTTTATCTGAGTGTCTGGACGGGTGTTTGCTTATTCCAATGCATGTCTTTCTCGGTTTGTGTGTCTGAATCTACGTATTTGCATGTGTTATGTCTCTCTCAGTCTTTTCGCCGGTGTGTCTGGGCGGGTGTTTGTTTATTCCGATGCACGTCTTTCTCGGTTTGTGTGTCTGAATCTACGTATTTGTATGTGTTTTTGTCTCTCTCACTCTTTTTCCTATGTGTCTGGGCGGGTGTTTGCTTATTCAAATGCATGTCTTTTTCGGTTTGTGTGTCTGAATCTACGTATTTGTATGTGTTTTTGTCTCTCTCACTCTTTTTGCCTGTGTGTCTGGGCGGGTGTTTGCTTATTCCAATGCATGTCTTTCTCGGTTTGTGTGTTTGAATCTACGTATTTGTATGTGTTTTTGTCTCTCTCACTCTTTGTGCCTGTGTGTCTGGGCAGGGGTTTGCTTATTCCAATGCATGTCTATTTGTCTGGCAGTGTTTGCGTATTCCATGCATGTCTTTTCGGTTTTGCGTCTGAATCTACGTATTTGTATGTGTTTTTGTCTCTCTCACTCTTTTTGCTTGTGTGTCTGGGCGGGTGTTTGCTTATTCCAATGCATGACTTTCTCGGTTTGTGTGTCTGAATCTACATATTTGTATGTGTTTTTGTCTCTCTCACTCTTTTTGCCTATGTGTCTGGGCGGGTGTTTGTTTATTCCAATGCATGTCTTTCTCGGTTTGTTTGTCTGAATCTACGTATTTGTATGTGTTTTGTCTCTCTCATTCTTTTTGCCTGTGTGTCTGGAAGGTGTTTGCTTATTCTAATACGTGTCTTTATCGGTTTGCGTGTCTGAATCTACGTATTTCTATGTGTTTTTGTCTCTCTCACTCTTTTTGCCTGTGAGTCTGGGCGGGTTTTTGCTTATTCCAATGCATGTCTTTCTCGGTTTGTGTGTCTGAATTTACGTATTTGTATGTTTTTTTGTCTTTCTCACTCTTTTTGCCTGTGTGTCTGGGCGGGTGTTTGTTTATTCCAATGCAGGTCTTTCTCGGTTTGTGTGTTTGAATCTACGTATTTGTATGTGTTTTTGTCTCTCTCACTCTTTTTGCCTGTGTGTCTGGAAGGTGTTTGCTTATTCCAATGCATGTCTTTGTCAGTTTGCGTGTCTGAATCTACTTATTTTTATGTGTTTTTGTCTCTCTCACTCTTTTTGCCTGTGTGTCTGGGCGGGTGTTTGCTTATTCCAATGCATGTCTTTCTCGGTTTGTGTGTTTGAATCTGCATATTTGTATGTGTTTTTTGTCTCTCTCACTCTTCTTGCCTGAGTGTCTGGGCGGGTGTTTGCTTATTCCAATGCATGTCTTTCTCGGTTTGTGTATCTGAATCTACGTATTTGTATGTGCTTTGTCTGTTTCACTCTTTTTGCCTGTGTGTCTGGGCGGGTATTTGTTTATTCGAATACATGTCTTTCTCGGTTTGTGTGTATGAATCTACGTATTTGTGTGTGTTTTTGTCTCTCTCACTCTTTTTGCCTGAGTGTCTGGGCGGGTGTTTGCTTATTTCAATACATGTCTACCTCGGTTTGGTTGTCTGAATCTACGTATTTGTATTTGTTTTTGTCTCTCTCCCTCTTTTTACCTGTGTGTCTGGGCAGGTGTTTACTTATTCCAATGCATGTCTTTTTGTCTGGGCAGGTGTTTGCTTATTCCAATGCATGTCTTTTTCGGTTTTTGCGTTTGAATCTACGTATTTGTACGTGTTTTTGTCTCTCTCACTCTTTTAGATTGTGTGTCTGGGCGGGTGTTTGCTTATTTCATTGCACGTCTTTCTCAGTTTGTATGTCTGAATCTAAGTATTTGTATGTGTTTTTGTCTCTCTCACTCTTTTTGCCTGTGTGTCTGGGCGGATGTTTGTTTATTTCAATGCATGTCTTTCTCGGTTTGTGTGTCTGAATATACATATTTGTATGTGTTTTTGTCGCTCTCACTCTTTTTGTCTGTGTGTCTGGGCGGGTGTTTGTTTATTCCAATGCATGTCTTTCTCAGTTTGTGTGTTTGAATCTACATATTTGTATGTGTTTTTGTCTCTCTCACTCTTTTTGCCTGAGTATCAGGGCGGGTGTTTGCTTATTCCAATGCATATCTTTCTCGGTTTGTGTGTCTGAATCTACGTATTTGTATGTGTTTTTGTCTCTCTTACTCTTTTTGCCTGTGTGTCTGGGCGGGTGTTTGTTTATTCCAATGCATGTCTTTCTCAGTTTGTGTGTTTGAATCTAAGTATTTGCATGTGTTTTTGTCTCTCTCACTCTTTTTGCCTGTGTGTCTGGAAGGTGTTTGCTTATTCCAATACATGTCTTTGTCGGTTTGTGTGTTTGAATCTACGTATTTGTATGTGTTTTTGTCTCTCTCACTCTTTTTGCCTGTGTGTCTGGGCGGGTGTTTGCTTATTCCAATGCATGTCTTTCTCGGTTTGTGTGTCTGAATCTACGTATTTGTATGTGTTTTTGTCTCTCTCACTCTTCTTGCCTGTGTGTCTGGGTCGGTGTTTGCTTATTCCAATGCATGTCTTTCTCGGTTTGTACATCTGAATCTACGTATTTGTATGTGTTTTTGTCTGTCTCACTCTTTTTGCCTGTGTGTCTGGGCGGGTGTTTGTTTATTGCAATGCATGTCTTTCTCGGTTTGTGTGTCTGAATCTACGTATTTGTATGTGTTTTTGTCTCTCTCACTCTTTTTGCCTGTGTGTCTGGGCGGGTGTTAGCTTATTCCAATGCATGTCTTTCTCGGTTTGGGTGTCTGAATCTACGTATTTGTATGTGTTTTTGTCTCTCTCACTCTTCTTGCCTGTGTGTCTGGGCAGGTGTTTGCTTATTCCAATGCATGTCTTTTTGTCTGGGCAGGTGTTTGCTTGTTCCAATGCATGTCTTTTTCGGTTTTTGCGTCTGAATCTACGTATTTGTATGTGTTTTTGTCTCTCTCACTCTTTTTGCCTGTGTGTCTGGGCGGATGTTTGCTTATTTAAATGCATGTCTTTCTCGGTTTGTGTGTCTGAATCTACATATTTGTATGTGTTTTTGTCGCTCTCACTCTTTTTGCCTGTGTGTCTGGGCGGGTGTTTGTTTATTCCAATGCATGTCTTTCTCGGTTTGTTGTTCTGAATCTACATATTTGTATGTGTTTTTGTCTCTCTCACTCTTTTTGCCTGTGTATCTGGGCGGGTGTTTGTTTATTCCAATGCATGTCTTTCTCAGTTTGTGTGTCTGAATCTAAGTATTTGTATGTGTTTTTGTCTCTCTTACTCTTTTTGCCTGTGGGTCTGGGCGGGTGTTTGCTTATTCCAATGCATGTCTTTCTCGGTTTGTGTGTCTGAATCTACGTATTTGTATGTGTTTTTGTCTCTCTCACTCTTTTTGCCTGTGTGTCTGGAGGTGTTTGCTTATTCCAATGCATGTCTTTGTCGGTTTGTGTGTCTGAATCTACGTATTTCTATGTGTTTTTGTCTCTCTCACTCTTTTTGCCTGTGTGTCTGGGCGGGTGTTTGTTTATTCCAATGCATGTCTTTCTCGGTTTGTGTGTCTGAATCTACGTATTTGTATGTGTTTTTGTCTGTCTCACTCTTTTTGCATGTGTGTCTGGGCGGGTGTTTGTTTATTCCAATGCATGTCTTTCTCGGTTTGTGTGTTTGAATCTACGTATTTGTATGTGTTTTTGTCTCTCTCACTCTTTTTGCCTGTGTGTCTGGGGTAGGTGTTTGCTTATTCCAATGCATGTCTTTCTCGGTTTGTGTGTCTGAATCTACGTATTTGTATGTGTTTTTGTCTCTCTCACTCTTTTTGCCTGTGTGTCTGGGCGGGTGTTTGTTTATTCCAATGCATGTCTTTCTCGGTTGTGTGTCTGAATCTACGTATTTGTATGTGTTTTTGTCTCTCTCACTCTTTTTGCATTTGTGTCTGGGCGGGTGTTTGCTTATTCCAATGCATGTCTTTCTCGGTTTGTGTGTCTGAATCTACGTATTTGTATGTGTTTTTGTCTCTCTCACTCTTTTTGCCTGTGTGTCTGGGAGGTGTTTGCTTATTCCAATACATGTCTTTGTCGGTTTGTGTGTCTGAATCTACGTATTTGTATGTGTTTTTTTCTCTCTCACTCTTTTTGCCTGATGTCTGGGCGGGTGTTTGCTTATTCCAATGCATGTCTTTCTCGGTTTGTGTGTCTGAATCTACGTATTTGTATGTGTTTTTGTCTCTCTCACTCTTTTTGCCTGTGTGTCTGGGCGGGTGTTTGTTTATTCCAATGCATGTCTTTCTGAGTTTCTGTGTTTGAATCTACATATTTGTATGTGTTTTTGTCTGTCTCACTCTTTTTGCATGTGTGTCTGGGCGGGTGTTTGTTTAATCCAATGCATGTCTTTCTCGGTTTGTGTGTCTGAATCTACGTATTTGTATGTGTTTTTGTCTCTCTCACTCTTTTTGCCTGTGTGTCTGGGAAGGTGTTTGCTTATTCCAATACATGTCTTTGTCGGTTTGTGTGTCTGAATCTACGTATTTGTATGTGTTTTTGTCTCTCTCACTCTTTTTGCCTGTGTGTCTTGGCGGGTGTTTGTTTATTCCAATGCATGTCTTTCTCGGTTTGTGTGTCTGAATCTACGTATTTGTATGTGTTTTTGTCTCTCACTCTTTTTGCCTGTGTATCTGGGAGGGTGTTTGCTTATTCCAATGCATGTCTTTCTCGGTTTGTGTGTCTGAATCTACGTATTTGTATGTGTTTTTGTCTCTCTCACTCTTTTTGCCTGTGTGTCTGGGCGGGTGTTTGCTTATTCCAATGCATGTCTTTCTCGGTTTGTGTGTCTGAATCTACGTATTTGTATGTGTTTTTGTCTCTCTCACTCTTTTTGCCTGTGTGTCTGGGCGGGTGTTTGTTTATTCCAATGCATGTCTTTCTCGGTTTGTGTGTTTGAATCTACGTATTTCTATGTGTTTTTGTCGCTCTCACTCTTTTTGCCTGAGTGTTTGGGCGGGTGTTTGCTTATTCTAATAAATGTCTGTGTCGGTTTTCGGGTCTGAATCTACGTATTTGTATGTGTTTTTGTCTCTCTCACTCTTTTTGCCTGTGTGTCTGGGCAGATGTTTGCTTATTCCAATGCATTTCTTTTGTCTGGCAGGTGTTTGCTTATTCCAATGCATGTCTTTCTCGGTTTGTGTGTCTGAATCTACGTATTTGTATGTGTTTTGGTCTCTCTCACTCTTTTTGCCTGTGTGTCTGGGCGGGTGTTTGCTTATTTCATTGCATGTCTTTCTCGGTTTGTGTGTCTGAATCTAAGTATTTGTATGTGTGTTTGTCTCTCTCACTCTTTTTGCCTGTGTGTCTGGGCGGGCTTTTGCTTATTCCAATGCATGTCTTTCTTGGTTTGTGTGTCTGAATCTACGTATTTCTATGTGTTTTTGTCTCTCTCACTCTTTTTGCCTGTGTGTCTGGGCGGGTGTTTGCTTATTCCAATGCATGTCTTTCTCGGTTTGTGTGTTTGAATCTGCGTATTTGTATGTGTTTTTGTCTGTCTCACTCTTTTTGCCTGTGTGTCTGGAAGGTGTTTGCTTATTCCAATACATGTCTTTGTCGGTTTGTGTGTCTGAATCTACGTATTTGTATGTGTTTTTGTCTCTCTCACTCTTTTTGCCTGTGTGTCTGGGCGGGTGTTTGTTTATTCCAATGCATGTCTTTCTCGGTTGTTTGTTTGAATCTACGTATTTGTATGTGTTTTTGTCTCTCTCACTCTTTTTGCCTGATATCTGGGCGGGTGTTTGCTTATTCCAATGCATGTCTTTCTCGGTTTGTGTGTTTGAATCTGCATATTTGTATGTGTTTTTTGTCTCTCTCACTCTTCTTGCCTGAGTGTCTGGGTCGGTGTTTGCTTATTCCAATGCATGTCTTTCTCGGTTTGTATGTCTGAATCTACGTATTTGTATGTGTTTTTGTCTGTCTCACTCTTTTTGCCTGTGTGTCTGGGCGGGTGTTTGCTTATTCGAATGCATGTCTTTCTCGGTTTGTGTGTCTGAATCTACGTATTTGTATGTGTTTTTGTCTCTCTCACTCTCTTTACCTGTGTGTCTGGGCGGGTGCTTGCTTATTCCAATGCATGTTTTTCTCGGTTTGTGTGTCCGAATCTACGTATTTGTATGTGTTTTGTCTCTCTCACTCTTTTTGCCTGTGTGTCTGGACGGGTGTTTGCTTATTCCAATGCATGTCTTTCTCGGTTTGTGTGTCTGAATTTACGTATTTGTATGTGTTTTTGTCTCTCTCACTCTTTTTTGCCTGTCTGTCTGAGCGGGTGTTTGCTTATTCCAACGCATGTCTTTCTCGGTTTGTGTGTCTGAATCTACGTATTTGTATGTGTTTTTGTCTCTCTCACTCTCTTTACCTGTGTGTCTGGGTGGGTGTTTGCTTATTCCAATGCATGTCTTTCTCGGTTTGTGTGTCTGAATCTACGTATTTGTATGTGTTTTTGTCACTGTCACTCTCTTTGCCTGTGTGTCTGGGCGGGTGTTTGCTTATTCCAATGCATGTCTTTCTCGGTTTGTGTGTCTGAATCTACGTATTTGTATGTGTTTTTGTCTCTCTCACTCTTTTTGCCTGTGTGTCTGGGCGGGTGTTTGCTTATTCCAATGCATGTCTTTCTCGGTTTGTGTGTCTGAATCTAAGTATTTGTATGTGTTTTTGTCTCTCTCACTCTTTTTGCCTGTGTGTCTGGGAGGGTGTTTGCTTATTCCAATGCATGTCTTTCTCGGTTTGCGTGTCTGAATCTACGTATTTGTATGTGTTTTTGTCTCTCTCACTCTTTTGGCCTGTGTGTCTGGGCGGGTGTTTGCTTATTCCAATGCATGTCTTTCTCGGTTTGTGTTGTCTGAATCTACGTATTTGTATGTGTTTTTGTCTCTCTCACTCTTTGTGCCTGTGTGTCTGGCAGGGTTTGCTTATTCAGCTGTCTTTTGTCTGGGGTGTTTGCTTATTCCAATGCATGTCTTTCTCGGTTTTTGTGTCTGAATCTACGTATTTGTATGTGTTTTTGTCTCTCTCACTCTTTTTGCTTGTGTGTCTGGGCGGGTGTTTGCTTATTCCAATGCATGTCTTTCTCGGTTTGTGTGTCTGAATCTACGTATTTGTATGTGTTTTTGTCTGTCTCACTCTTTTGCCTGTGTGTCTGGGCGGGTGTTTGTTTATTCCAATGCATGACTTTCTCGGTTTGTGTGTTTGAATCTACGTATTTCTATGTGTTTTTGACGCTCTCACTCTTTTTGCCTGTGTGTTTGGGCGGGTGTTTGCTTATTCCAATACATGTCTTTCTCGGTTTGTGTGTCTGAATCTACGTATTTGTATGTGTTTTTGTCTCTCTCACTCTTTTGCCTGTGTGTCTGGGAAGGTGTTGCTTATTCATGCATGTCTTTTGTCTGGCAGGTGTTTGCTTATTCCAATGCATGTCTTTCTCGGTTTGTGCGTCTGAATCTACGTATTTGTATGTGTTTTTGTCTCTCTCACTCTTTTTGCCTGTGTGTCTGGGTGGGTGTTTGCTTATTCCATTGCATGTCTTTCTCGGTTTGTGTGTCTGAATCTAAGTATTTGTATGTGTTTTTGTCTCTCTCACTCTTTTTTGCCTGTGTGTCCGGTCGGGTGTTTGCTTATTCCAATGCATGTCTTTCTCGGTTTGTGTGTCTGAATCTACGTATTTGTATGTGTTTTTGTCTCTCTCACTCTTTTTTGCCTTTGTGTCTGGGCGGGTGTTTGTTTATTCCAATGCATGTCTTTCTCGGTTCGTGTGTCTGAATCTACGTATTTGTATGTGTTTTTGTCCCTCTCACTCTCTTTTGCCTGTGTGTCTGGACGGGTGTTTGATTATTCCAATGCATGTCTTTCTCGGTTTGTGTGTCTGAATTTACGTATTTGTATGTGTTTTTGTCTCTCTCACTCTTTTTGCCTGTGTGTCTGGCGGGTGTTTTCTTATTCCAATGCATGTCTTTCTCGGTTTGTGTGTCTGAATCTACGTATTTGTATGTGTTTTTGTCTCTCTCACTCTTTTTGCCTGTGTGTCTGGGTGGGTGTTTGCTTATTCCAATGCATGTCTTTCTCGGTTTGTGTGTCTGAATCTACGTATTTGTATGTGTTTTTGTCTCTCTCACTCTTTTTGCCTGTGTGTCTGGACGGTGTTTGCTTATTCCAATGCATGTCTTTCTCGGTTTGTGTGTCTGAATCTACGTATTTGTATGTGTTTTTGTCTCTCTCACTCTTTTCGCCGGTGTGTCTGGGCGGGTGTTTGTTTATTCCAATGCACGTCTTTCTCGGTTTGTGTGTCTGAATTTACGTATTTGTATGTGTTTTTGTCTCTCTCACTCTTTTTGCCTGTGTGTCTGAGCGGGTGTTTTCTTATTCCAATGCATGTCTTTCTCGGTTTGTGTGTCAGAATCTACGTATTTGTATGTATTTTTGTCTCTCTCACTCTTTTTGCCTGTGTGTCTGGGCGGGTGTTTGCTTATTCCAATGCATGTCTTTCTCGGTTTGTGTGTCTGAATCTACGTATTTGTATGTGTTTTTGTCTCTCTCACTCTTTGTGCCTGTGTGTCTGGGCAGGGGTTTGCTTATTCCAATGCATGTCTATTTGTCTGGGCAGGTGTTTGCTTATTCCAATGCATGTCTTTTTCGGTTTTTGCGTCTGAATCTACGTATTTGTATGTGTTTTTGTCTCTCTCACTCTTTTTGCCTGTGTGTCTGGGCGGGTGTTTGCTTATTCCAATGCATGTCTTTCTCGGTTTGTGTGTCTGAATCTACGTATTTGTATGTGTTTTTTGTCTCTCTCACTCTTTTTGCCTATGTGTCTGGGCGGGTGTTTGTTTATTCCAATGCATGTCTTTCTCGGTTTGTGTGTCTGAATCTACGTATTTGTATGTGTTTTGTCTCTCTCACTCTTTTTGCCTGTGTGTCTGGAAGGTGTTTGCTTATTTTTATACATGTCTTTGTCGGTTTGCGTGTCTGAATATACGTAATTCTATGTGTTTTTGTCTCTCGCACTCAGGCAGAGTGAGGGCACCATCAATACGTAGTTCAAACCAACGGATATGCATTCGTTTTTGTCTCTCTCACTCTTTTTGCCTGTGTGTCTGGGTGGGTGTTTGTTTATTCCAATGCATGTCTTTCTCGGTTTGTGTGTCTGAATCTACGTATTTGTATGTGTTTTTGTCTCTCTCACTCTTTTTGCCTGTGTATCTGGGAGGGTGTTTGCTTATTCCAATGCATGTCTTTCTCGGTTTGTGTGTCTGAATCTACGTATTTGTATGTGTTTTTGTCTCTCTCACTCTTTTTGCCTGTGTGTCTGGGCGGGTGTTTGCTTATTCCAATGCATGTCTTTCTGGTTTGTGTGTCTGAATCTACGTATTTGTATGTGTTTTTGTCTGTCTCACTCTTTTTGCCTGTGTGTCTGGGCGGGTGTTTGCTTATTCCAATGCATGTCTTTCTCGGTTTGTGTGTTTGAATCTACGTATTTCTATGTGTTTTTGTCGCTCTCACTCTTTTTGCCTGAGTGTTTGGGCGGGTGTTTGCTTATTCTAATAAATGTCTGTGTCGGTTTGCGGGTCTGAATCTACGTATCTGTATGTGTTTTTGTCTCTCTCACTCTTTTTGCCTGTGTGTCTGGGCAGGTGTTTGCTTATTCCAATGCATTTCTTTTTGTCTGGGCAGGTGTTTGCTTATTCCAATGCATGTCTTTTCGGTTTTTGCGTCTAAATCTACGTATTTGTATGTGTTTTTGTCTCTCTCACTCTTTTTGCCTGTGTGTCTGGGCGGGTGTTTGCTTATTTCATTGCATGTGTTTCTCGGTTTGTGTGTCTGAATCTAAGTATTTGTATGTGTGTTTGTCTCTCTCACTCTTTTTGCCTGTGTGTCTGGGCGGGCTTTTGCTTATTTCAAAGCATGTCTTTCTTGGTTTGTGTGTCTGAATCTACGTATTTGCATGTGTTTTTGTCTCTCTCACTCCTTTTGTCTGGTGTTTGTTTATTCCAATGCACGTCTTTCTCGGTTTGTGTGTTTGAATATACGTATTTGTATGTGTTTTTTGTCTCTCTCACTCTTTTTCCCTGTGTGTCTGGGCGGGTGTTTGCTTATTCAAATACATGTCTTTGTCGGTTTGCGTGTCTGAATCTACGTATTTGTATGTGTTTTTGTCTCTCTCACTCTTTTTGACTTTGTGTCTGGGCGGGTGTTTGCTTAATCCAAGCATGTCTTTTGTCGGGCAGGTGTTTGCTTATTCCAATACATGTCTTTGTCGGTTTGCGTGTCTGAATCTATGTATCTGTATGTGTTTTTGTCTCTCTCACTCTTTTTTCCTGTGTGTCTGGGCGGGTGTTTATTTATTCCAATGCATGTCTTTCTCTGTTTGTTTGTTTGAATCTACGTATTTGTATGTGTTTTTATCCCTCTCACTCTTTTTGCCTGTGTGTCTGGAAGGTGTTTGCTTATTCCAATACATGTCTTTGTCGGTTTGCGTGTCTGAATCTATGTATCTGTATGTGTTTTTGTCTCTCTCACTCTTTTTTCCTGTGTGTCTGGGCGGGTGTTTGCTTATTCCAATGCATGTTTTGTGTGTTTGTATGTCTGAATCTAAGTGTCTGTATGTGTTTTTGTCTCTCTCACTCTTTTTGCCTGTGTGTCTGGGCGGATGTTTGCTTATTTAAATGCATGTCTTTCTCGGTTTGTGTGTCTGAATCTACATATTTGTATGTGTTTTTGTCGCTCTCACTCTTTTTGTCTGTGTGTCTGGGCGGGTGTTTGTTTATTCCAATGCATGTCTTTCTCGGTTTGTGTGTTTGAATCTACATATTTGTATGTGTTTTTTGTCTCTCTCACTCTTTTTGCCTGTGTGTCTGGGCGGGTGTTTGCTTATTCCAATGCATGTCTTTCTCGGTTTGTGTGTCTGAATCTACGTATTTGTATGTGTTTTTGTCTCTCTTACTCTTTTTGCCTGTGGGTCTGGGCGGGTGTTTGTTTATTCCAATGCATGTCTTTCTCGGTTTGTGTGTCTGAATCTAAGTATTTGTATGTGTTTTTGTCTCTCTCACTCTTTTTGCCTGTGTGTCTGGAAGGTGTTTGCTTATTCCAATACATGTCTTTGTCGGTTTGTGTGTCTGAATCTACGTATTTCTATGTGTTTTTGTCTCTCTCACTCTTTTTGCCTGTGTGTCTGGGCGGGTGTTTGTTTATTCCAATGCATGTCTTTCTGAGTTTGTGTGTTTGAATCTACGTATTTGTATGTGTTTTTGTCTGTCTCATTCTTTTTGCCTGTGTGTCTGGGCGGGTGTTTGTTTATTCCAATGCATGTCTTTCTCGGTTTGTGTGTTTGAATCTACGTATTTGTATGTGTTTTTGTCTCTCTCACTCTTTTTGCCTGTGTGTCTGGAAGGTGTTTGCTTATTCCAATACATGTCTTTGTCGGTTTGTGTGTCTGAATCTAGGTATTTGTATGTGTTTTTGTCTCTCTCACTCTTTTTGCCTGTGTGTCTGGGCGGGTGTTTGTTTATTCCAATGCATGTCTTTCTCGGTTTGTGTGTTTGAATCTACATATTTGTATGTGTTTTTTGTCTCTCACTCTTTTTGCCTGAATATTTGGGCGGGTGTTTGCTTATTCCAATGCATGTCTTTCTCGGTTTGTGTGTCTGAATCTACGTATTTGTATGTGTTTTTGTCTCTCTCACTCTTTTTGCCTGTGTGTCTGGGCGGGTGTTTGTTTATTCCAATGCATGTCTTTCTCGGTTTGTGTGTTTGAATCTACGTATTTGTATGTGTTTTTGTCTCTCTCACTCTTTTTGCCTGTGTGTCTGGAAGGTGTTTGCTTATTCCAATACATGTCTTTGTCGGTTTGTGTGTCTGAATCTACGTATTTGTATGTGTTTTTGTCTCTCTCACTCTTTTTGCCTGTGTGTCTGGGCGGGTGTTTGTTTATTCCAATGCATGTCTTTCCCGGTTAGTGTGTTTGAATCTACATATTTGTATGTGTTTTTTGTCTCTCACTCTTTTTGCCTGAGTATCTGGGCGGGTGTTTGCTTATTCAAATGCATGTCTTTCTCGGTTTGTGTGTCTGAATCTACGTATTTGTATGTGTTTTTGTCTCTCTCACTCTTTTTGCCTGTGTGTCTGGGCGGGTGTTTGTTTATTCCAATGCATGTCTTTCTGGTTTGTGTGTTTGAATCTACGTATTTGTATGTGTTTTTGTCTGTCTCACTCTTTTTGCCTGTGTGTCTGGGCGGGTGTTTGTTTATTCCAATGCATGTCTTTCTCGGTTTGTGTGTTTGAATCTACGTATTTCTATGTGTTTTTGTCGCTCTCACTCTTTTTGCCTGAGTGTTTGGGCGGGTGTTTGCTTATTCCAATACATGTCTTTGTCGGTTTGCGGGTCTGAATCTACGTATTTGTATGTGTTTTTGTCTCTCTCACTCTTTTTGCCTGTGTGTCTGGGCAGGTGTTTGCTTATTCCAATGCATTTCTTTTTGTCTGGGCAGGTGTTTGCTTATTCCAATGCATGTCTTTTTCGGTTTTTGCGTCTAAATCTACGTACTTGTATGTGTTTTTGTCTCTCTCACTCTTTTTGCCTGTGTGTCTGGGCGGGTGTTTGCTTATTTTATTGCATGTCTTTCTCGGTTTGTGTGTCTGAATCTAAGTATTTGTATGTGTGTTTGTCTCTCTCACTATTTTTGCCTGTGTGTCTGGGCGGGCTTTTGCTTATTTCAAAGCATGTCTTTCTTTGTTTGTGTGTCTGAATCTACGTATTTGCATGCGTTTTTGTCTCTCTCACTCTTTTGCCTGTGTGTCTGGTGTTTGCTTATTCCAATGCACGTCTTTCTCGGTTTGTGTGTTTGAATATACGTATTTGTATGTGTTTTTTGTCTCTCTCACTCTTTTTCCCTGAGTGTCTGGGCGGGTGTTTGCTTATTCCAATGCATGTCTTTGTCGGTTTGCGTGTCTGAATCTACGTATTTGTATGTGTTTTTGTCTCTCTCCCTCTTTTTGACTTTGTGTCTGGGCGGGTGTTTGCTTAATCCAATGCATGTCTTTTTGTCCGGGCAGGTGTTTGCTTATTCCAATACATGTCTTTGTCGGTTTGCGTGTCTGAATCTACGTATTTGTATGTGTTTTTGTCTCTCTCCCTCTTTTTGCCTGTGTGTCTGGGTGGGTGTTTGCTTATTCCAATGCATGTCTTTCTTGGTTTGTGTGTTTGAATCTACATATTTGTATGTGTTTTCTGTCTCTCTGACTCTTTTTGCCTATGTGTCTTTGGCGGGTGTTTATTTATTCCAATGCATGTCTTTCTCTGTTTGTTTGTTTGAATCTACGTATTTGTATGTGTTTTTATCCCTCTCACTCTTTTTGCCTGTGTGTCTGGAAGGTGTTTGCTTATTCCAATACATGTCTTTGTCGGTTTGCGTGTCTGAATCTACGTATTTGTATGTATTTTTGTCTCTCTCACTCTTTTTGCCTGTGTGTCTGGGCGGGTGTTTGCTTATTCCAATGCATGTCTTTCTCGGTTTGTGTGTCTGAATTTACGTATTTCTATGTGTTTTTGTCTCTCTGACTCTTTTTGCCCGTGTGTCAGGGCGGGTGTTTGTTTATTCCAATGCATGTCTTTCTCGGTTTGTGTGTTTGAATCTACGTATTTGTATATGTTTTTGTCTCTCTCACTCTTTTCGCCTGTGTGTCTCGAAGGTGTTTGCTTATTTCAATACATGTCTTTGTCGGTTTGCGTTTCTGAATCTACGTATCTGTATGTGTTTTTGTCTCTCTCACTCTTTTTTGCCTGTGTGTCTGGGCGGGTGTTTGCTTATTCCAAATGCATGTCTTTCTCGGTTTGTGTGTCTGAATCTACGTATTTGTATGTATTTTTGTCTCTCTCACTCTTTTTACCTGTGTGTCTGGGTGGGTGTTTGCTTATTCCAATGCATGTCTTTCTCGGTTTGTGTGTTTGAATCTACGTATTTGTTTATGTTTTTGTCTCTTTCACTCTTTTTGCCTGTGTGTCTCGAAGGTGTTTGCTTATTCCAATACATGTCTTTGTCTGTTTGCGTGTCTGAATCTACGTATTTGTATATGTTTTTGTCTCTCTCACTCTTTTTGCCTGTGTGTCTGGGCAGGTGTTTGCTTATTCCAATGCATGTCTTTTTATCTGGGCAGGTGTTTGCTTATTCCAATGCATGGCTTTTTCGGTTTTTGCGTCTGAATCTACGTATTTGTATGTGTTTTTGTCTCTCTCACTCTTTTTGATTGTGTGTCTGGGCGGGTGTTTGCTTATTTCATTGCATGTCTTTCCCGGTTTGAGTGTCTGAATCTAAGTATTTTTATGTGTTTTTGTCTCTCTCACTCTTTTTGCCTGTGTGTCTGGGCGGGTGTTTGCTTATTCCAATGCATGTCTTTCTCGGTTTGTGTGTTTGAATCTACATATTTGTATGTGTTTTTTGTCTCTCTCACTCTTTTTGCCTGAGTATCTGGATGGGTGTTTGCTTATTCCAATGCATGTCTTTCTCGGTTTGTGTGTCTGCATCTACGTATTTGTGTGTGTTTTTGTCTCTCTCACTCTTTTTGCCTGTGTGTCCGGGAGGGTGTTTGTTTATTCCAATGCATGTCTTTCTCAGTTTGTGTGTTTGTCTCTCTCACTCTTTTTGCCTGTGTGTCTGGAAGGTATTTGCTTATTCCAATACATGTCTTTGTCGGTTTGCGTGTCTGAATCTACGTATTTGTAAGTGTTTTTGTCTCTCTCACTCTTTTTGCCTGAGTGTCTGCCAATGCATGTCTTTTTGTCTGGGCAGGTGTTTGCTTATTCCAATGCATGTCTTTTTCGGTTTTTGCGTCTGACTCTACGTATTTGTATGTGTTTTTGTCTCTCTCACTCTTTTTGCCTGTGTGTCTGGGCGGGTGTTTGCTTATTTCATTGCATGTCTTTCTCGGTTTGTGTGTCTGAATCTAAGTATTTGTATGTGTTTTTGTCTCTCTCAATCTTTTTGCCTGTGTGTCTGGGCGGGTGTTTGCTTATTCCAAAGCATGTCTTTCTCGGTTTGTGTGTCTGAATCTACATGTTTGTATGTGTTTTTGTCGCTCTCACTCTTTTTGTCTGTGTGTCTGGGCGGGTGTTTGCTTATTTCAATGCATGTCTTTCTCGGTTTGTCTGTCTGAATCTACGTAGTTGTATGTATTTTTGTCTCTCTCACTCTTTTTGCCTGTGTGTTTGGGTGGGTGTTTGCTTATTCCAATGCATGTCTTTCCTGGTTTGTGTGTGTGAATCTACGTATTTGTATGTGTTTTTGTCGCTCTCACTCTGTTTGCAAACCTAAATGAACCTAACGTTGATGCAGTTATTTGAAAAAAGGGTGGTATTGTAGGTTGGCTGCAGGTGCCCGGGTGAAGGAAAAATCAGTTGTGCTGCCATCTATACCTTAATTGAAATAGATGGTAGCACTTGCTTTAGTAAGAAAAAATCTCAATGTTTGTCATTGTTGGTTTGTATGTGTAAATCAATATACTTGCATGTGTTTTTGTCTCTCCCACTCTCCTTGCCTATGTGTCTGGGCGGATGTTTGCTTTTCCTAGTGCCTGTCTCTGTCGGTTTTTATGTCAGAATCTATATATTTATGTGTTTTTTTTACTCTCTCACTCTCTTTGCTTATGTGTCTGGGCGGATGTTTGCTTCTCCCAGTGCCAAGAGATTGTTACTTACTTACTTACTTACTTACATCTCTTTACCTATGTGTCTGGGCGGGTGTTTGCTAGTCCCAATGCCTGTCATTGTCGGATTGTAGTCTGAATCTAAGTATTGGTATTTGTTGTTTTTTTTGTCTCTCTCACTCTCTTTGCATGTGTCTCTGGGCAGGTGTTTTCTTGTCTCAGTGCCTGTCATTGTCGGTTTGTATGTCTGAATCTATATATTTGTATGCGTTTTTTGTCTCTCTCACTCTCTTTTTTTGTCTCTCTCACTTCCTCTGCTTATGTGTCTGGGCGGGTGTTTGCCTATCTCAATACCTGTAATTGTTGGTTCTGTATGTCAGAATCCATATATTTATATGTGTTTTTATCCCTCCCATTTCCTCTGTTTACGTGTCTTGGCGGAAGTTTGCTTCTCCCAGTGCCTGTCTATGTCGGTTTGTGATGTAGGAATCTATATATTTATGTGTTTTGACTCTCTCACTCTCTTTGCTTATGTGTCTGGGCGGACTGTTTGCCTATATCAATGCCTGTCATTGTTGCTTTGTATGTCAGAATCTATATATTTATGTGTTTTTGTCTCTCTCACTCTGTGGCCCTATGTGTCTTGGCGGGTGTTTGCTTATCCCAGTGCCTGTCTTTGTCGGTTTGTATGTCAGAATCTATATATTTATGTGTTTTTGACTCTCTCACTCTCTTTGCTTATGTGTCTGGATGGGGTGTTTGCCTATATCAATGCCTGTCATTGTGGCTTTGTATGTCTGAATCTATATATAGCATGTGTTTTGTATCTCTCACTCTCTGGGCCTATGTGCCTGGGTGGGTGTTTGCTTATCTCAGTGCCTGTCTTTGTCGGTTTGTATGTCAGAATCCATTTATTTATATGTGTTTTTCTCTTTGTCACTTCCTCTGTTTATGTGTGTGGGCGGGTGTTTGCCTAGTGTGTCTGGGCAGGTGTTTGCTTATTCCAATGCATGTCTTTCTCGATTTGTGTGTCTGAATCTAGGTATTTGTATGTGTTTTTATCTCTCTCACTCTTTTTGCCTGTGTGTCTGGGAGGGTGTTCTCTTATTCCAAATGCATGTCTTTCTCGGTTTGTGTGTCTGAATCTACATATTTGTATGTGTTTTTTGTCTCTCTCACTATTTTTGCCTGTGTGTCCGGGCGGGTGTTTGCTTATTCCAATGCACGTCTTTCTCTGTTTGTGTGTCTGAATCTACATATTTGTATGTGTTTTTTGTCTCTCTCACTATTTTTCACCTGTGTGTCCGGGCGGGTGTTTGCTTATTCCAATGCATGTCTTTCTCGGTTTGTGTGTCTGAATCTACGTATTTGTATGTGTTTTTGTCTCTCTCACTCTTTTTGCCTGTGTGTCTGGGCGGGTGTTTACTTATTCCAATGCATGTCTTTCTCGGTTTGTGTGTCTGAATCTACGTATTTGTATGTGTTTTGTCTCTCTCACTCTTTTTGCCTGTGTTTCTGGGCGGGTGTTTGCTTATTCCAATGCATGTCTTCTCGGTTTGTGTGTCTGAATCTAAGTAATTGTATGTGTCTTCGTCTCTCTCACTCCTTTTGCCTGTGTGTCTCGGCGGGTGTTTGCTTATTCTAATGCATGTCTTTCTCGGTTTGTCTGTCTGAATCTACGTAGTTGTATGTACTTTTGTCTCTCTCACTCTTTTTGCCTGTGTGTCTGGATGGGTGTTTGCTTATTCCAATGCATGTCTTTCTCGGTTTATGTGTGTGAATCTACGTATTTGTATGTGTTTTTGTCGCTCTTCTCTTTTTGCGAACCTAAATGAACCTAACGTGGATGCAGTTATTTGAAAAAAGGGTAGTATTGTAGGTTGGCTGCAGGTGCCCGGGTGAAGAAATATATATATATATATATATATATATATATATATATATATATATTATATATATATATATATATATATATATATATATATATATATTATATATATATATATATATATATATATATATATTATATATATATATATATATATATATATATATATACATATATATATATATATATATATATATATATATTATATATATATATATATATATATATATATATATATGATATATATATATATATATATATATATATATATATATATATATATATATATATAGTTATGCTGCCATCTATACCTTAATTGAAATAGATGGTAGCACTTCCTTTAGTAAGAAAACATCTCAATGTCTGTCATTGTTGGTTGTATGTGTGAATCAATATATCTGCATGTGTTTTTGTCTCTCCCACTCTCCTTGCCTATGTGTCTGGGCGGATGTTTGCTTCTCCTAGTGCCTGTCTCTGTCGGTTTGTATGTCAAAATCTATATATTTATGTGTTTTGTTTTAATCTCTCACTCTCTTTGCTTATGTGTCTGGGCGGATGTTTGCTTCTCCCAGTGCCAAGAGACTGTTACTTAATTACTTACTTACATCTCTTTACCTATGTGCCTGGGCGGGTGTTTGCTAGTCCCAATGCCTGTCATTGTCGGGTTGTAGTCTGAATCTAAGTATTGGTATTTGTTTTTTTTTTTGTCTCTCTCCTCTCTTTGCATGTGTCTCTGGGCAGGTGTTTTCTTGTCTCAGTGCCTGTCATTATCGGTTTGTAAATCTGAATCTATATATTTGTATGCGTTTTTTGTCTCTCTCACTCTCTTTTTTTGTCTCTCTCGCTTCCTCTGCTTATGTGTCTGGGCGGGTTTTTGCCTATCTCAATACCTGTCATTGTTGGTCTGCATGTCAGAATCCATATATTTATATGTGTTTTTATCTCTCCCATTTCCTCTGTTTACGTGTCTTGGCGGAAGTTTGCTTCTCCCAGTGCCTGTCTTTGTCGGTTTGTATGTAAGAATCTATATATTTTTGTGTTTTTGACTCTCTCACTCTCTTTGCTTATGTGTCTGGGAGGGCTGTTTGCCTATATCAATGCCTGTCATTGTTGCTTTGTATGTCAGAATCTATATATTTATGCGTTTTTGACTCTCTCACTCTCTTTGCTTATGTGTCTGGGCGGGCTGTTTGCCTATCTCAATGCCTGTCATTGTGGCTTTGTATGTCTGAATCTATATAATTATGTGTTTTTGTCTTTCTCACTCTGTGGGCCTATGTGTCTGGGTGGGTGTTTGCTTATCTCAGTGCCTCTCTTTGTCGGTTTGTATGTCAGAATCTATATATTTATGTGTTTTTGACCCTCTCACTCTCTTTGCTTATGTGTCTGGGTGGGGTGTTTGCCTATCTCAATGCCTGTCATTGTGGCTTTGTATGTCTGAATCTATATAATAGCATGTGTTTTGTATCTCTCACTCTCTGGGCCTATGTGCCTGGGTGGGTGTTTGCTTATCTCAGTGCCTGTCTTTGTCGTTTTGTATGTCAGAATCCATGTATTTATATGTGTTTTTCTCTCTATCACTTCCTCTGTTTATGTGTGTGGACGGGTGTTTGCCTAGTGTGTCTGGGCAGGTATTTGCTTATTCCAATGCATGTCTTTCTCGGTTTGTGTGTCTGAATCTAGGTATTTGTATGTGTTTTTATCTCTCTCACTCTTTTTGCCTGTGTGTCTGGGAGGGTGTTTGCTTATTCCAAATGCATGTCTTTCTCGGTTTGTGTGTCTGAATCTACGTATTTGTATGTGTTTTTTTTCCCTCTCACTATTTTTGCCTGTGTGTCCGGGCGGGTGTTTACTTATTCTAATGCATGTCTTTCTCTGTTTGTGTGTCTGAATCTACATATTTGTATGTGTTTTTTGTCTCTCTCACTCTTTTTTGCCTGTGTGTCTGGGCGGGTGTTTGTTTATTCCAAATGCATGTCTTTCTCGGTTTGTGTGTCTGAATCTACGTATTTGTATGTGTTTTTGTCTCTCTCACTCTTTTTGCCTGTGTGTCTGGGCGGGTGCTTACTTATTCCAATGCATGTCTTTCTCGGTTTGTGTGTCTGAATTTACGTATTTGTATGTGTTTTTGTCTCTCTCACTATTTTTTGCCTTTCTGTCTTAGCGGGTGTTTGCTTATTCCAAATGCATGTCTTTCTCGGTTTGTGTGTCTGAATCTACGTATTTGTATGAGTTTTTTGTCTCTCTCACTCTCTTTACCTGTGTGTCCCGGCGGGTGTGTGCTTATTCCAGTTCATGTCTTTCTCGGTTTGTGTGTCTGAATCTACGTATTTGTACGTGTTTTTGTCTCTCTCACTCTTTTTGCCTGTGTGTCTGGGTGGGTGTTTGCTTAATCCAATGCATGTCTTTCTCGGTTTGTGTCTGTTTGAATCTACGTATTTGTATGTGTTTTTGTCTCTCTCATTCTTTTTGCCTGTGTGTCTAGGAAGGTGTTTGCTTATTTCATTGCATGTCTTTCTCGGTTTGTTTGTCTGAATCTACGTATTTGTACGTGTTTTTGTCTCTCTCACTCTTTTTGCCTGTGTGTTTGGGTGGGTGTTTGCTTATTCCAATGCATGCCTTTCCCGGTATGTGTGTGTGAATCTACGTATTTGTATTTGTTTTTTGTCTCTCTCGCTCTTTTTGCCTGTGTGTCTGGGTGGGTGTTTGCTTAATCCAATGCATGTCTTTCTCGGTTTGTGTCTGTTTGAATCTACGTATTTGTATGTGTTTTTGTCTCTCTCATTCTTTTTGCTTGTGTGTCTGGGAAGGTGTTTGCTTATTTCATTGCATGTCTTTCTCGGTTTGTTTGTCTTAATCTACGTATTTGTACGTGTTTTTGTCTCTCTCACTCTTTTTGCCTGTGTGTTTGGGTGGGTGTTTGCTTATTCCAATGCATGTCTTTCCCGGTATGTGTGTGTGAATCTACGTATTTGTATGTGTATTTTGTCGCTCCCACTCTTTTTGCCTGTGTGTCTGGGCGGATGTTTGCGTATTCCAATGCATGTCTTTCTCTGTTTGTGTGTCTGAATCTACGTATTTGTATGTGTTTTTGTCTCTCTCACTCTTTTTGCCTGAATGTCTGGGCGGGTGTTTGCTTATTTCAATGCTTGTCTTTCTCAGTATGTTTGACTGAATCTACGTATTTGTATGTGTTTTTGTCTCTCACTCTTTTAGCCTGTGTATCTAGGTGGATGTTTGCTTATTCGAATGCATGTATTTCTCGGTTTGTATGACTGAATACGTATTTGTATATGTTTTTGTCTTTCTCACTCTTTTTGCCTGTGTGTCTTGCCGGGTGTTCGCTTATTCCAATTATATGTGATTTTTTATGTTTTAAGTATGTTTCATCTCATTCTAAGAGACGTAAAAAAAAGTTGAAAAAATACCATGTTAAAAAATTAAAAAAATCCAAAGAAAAAAAGTGGAATAATTTCAGTGCATTAAAAAATTCAGTAAAAAAAAAAAAAAAAAAAAAAAAAGTTAAATAATTTCGAAGTAAAAAAAAATATTTCAGACTAGTACGATGCGATGTTTTGTTTTCTGTCATGGCACAGAAAGGATTCATATGACCATGGTTACGAAGTGTTTATAGATTTTATGGTCTTTAAAAAGACCGTTGGATGGTCGTGGGGGGTGATGGGTGTTATAATAATTCATCATCTTTCATCATCCACTTGGTTTGATCCCAATCTATATCACAAATTTTGTTGTTCATCTTCTTCCTGGGATATCTTATACACATACTCCGAGAAGGGATATTTATCGGCACCCATCTGCTAAAAAATCGAACCACTAGGGGTGGCAACCCTGCCTGTCTCCCCTAGATCTGTCCCTGGTCTTATGAAATATAAGAAACTGTTTTGTTCCTCCTCTGTCTTTTCTTTGGCTGCGCTCGAGATTTGTCTTGAATACCCTTCTTCACATGACTGTTTACGACGAGTTTAAGTCCACGTGCGAATTAGGTCAGTAAGACTAGCTGAGTTTAACTGTCAATAATCAGGAGATCATGCGGAAAAAAATTGTAAACTTGTTGACAGAATACTTTAAATGAGAGTGGAGAGTTTGGATATGGGACCCCATCTATTTTTCCGAAAGGAATGGCTTGTATTGCTTCATTGAGAACGCTAGAGTTGTCATAAAGAGGCATCTATTGTTGCACGAAGACGACTATGGTGTCCATCTGACCCCCATAGAAAATTCTTGCCTTCCCGTGGAAATTCATCCTCGGAAAAATCCCCTCCGTGGGCAATTCCCCTCTCAGACAATTATACCCTGGAGAATTTCCTCCAAATGTAAAATTGGAATGCAAAAAGAAAAATACGACAAATGAAGTAACATAGAAAAGAGATTCTGGAATTTTCTAGCTAGATTCTAAACTACATGTAGAAAATATGTTCTAGGATATCTTATAGTATTTTTTTTTCGTGTTTTGGGGTTGGGGGTTCTGTTATCATAGCAGGGTTTTATACAGAATAAAGAAAAGAATTTGCTCACTTATCTAAAATAAAAAGTTCTGTCCGTCTTGAATTTTCTCGGTTTTGACTTTAATTTGACTCCATGTCATTTAAACTAAACAAAACAAAAACGCCGATTAAAGGTACTTCAGACAGGATAACCTTCTGATGTTCGCCAGGGGTGAACTGTTTTCATGTAAAATAGATACCGCCACCAGGCACCGCTTCCACTTCAGGGACATCTCCTCTAAAAAAGAGATTTTTCAGTCTTCTAGGGAAGAAATTTTTATTTGCGGATTTGGAAGATTTTTACAAGTCTTCTAGATTTTTTAGGGATCTAAAGGACTTATCATTTCGAATTTGTGAAGATTTTTTCCGCGCAGTTCATTCTTCAGTCTTTGTTTCGACGATATTCTCCTACAAGGGTTAATAGGATTCTGGGACTGGTATAATCAAATTTGCAGCGATTTGCATAAAGAAGAACCGTCTAAGGCAAACATCGATATCAGTAGTAACAAAGGTTATACTTTGCGCGAAGCTATAGCAATTTCTATGTTATTCTGGACCTTGTATACACCTTTTCAAAGAGATTCAGAGCTCCCTCACATGGCCTTCTGGATTTGCGCGAAGCTATAGCAATTTCTATGTTATTCTGGACCTTGTATACACCTTTTCAAAGAGAGTGACTATCCCCATGCATATAGGTAAACATTTTACAGGGCATATACACATTTTCAAAGAGAGTGAGTATAACTTGATTGGTGATTGGGATTTGAATAAAAGGAATAGTTTTCTTTACAATTCATATTAGTAAGAGAATTGAATTCAAAGAGAATAGTTTATTTGTGAGGATATTAGTGGAGGAAAAAATGAGTGGTGCATTTACATTATTGGAGATTAATGATGGAGCTGACAACAGCAGCAGCAATATACGAGTACCCAATGTAGCTGTGGAAATAACCGCTGGTTGTAGACTATGTCTTGAATGGGACACTATGTATGCTAGATATGTGATATCATTAAGCAAATTTAAGCAGGAGGAACAGCTATGTTTTGCTGGAAAAGTGAATATTCTCCATATAAATAAACTTCGGTCAGCATTAGATGTCCTATCGAAATATATTGAAGAGAACAAAATGCATCTGTGATTATTATTATTGTTATGTTCAATAAAATTGTTTCTAAATCAATGGTATTTTTTTCTTTCTATAGTAGGCTAGCGTATATTTTTTAGAGTAGAAAAAAATTCTGGTTAGTCTGAAGTTGGTTGTGAGAGAGTTAGGACTCTAAAAAATGGATAGATTCGAGAAAGATCGAATCATGAGGAATCTAGTTCTTATGGAAAAACATTTGATTCTAGATGACAATTTTCTAGAGTTGTCTATTCAAAGGAAGATATTTTCTCGGGGAATGCTTGTCGATATAATGAAAACTGATTCTCCATCATTAGACTATTGTATGAAGCTTCTACGTCGTGGTCCAAATGCATTTACACAATTTATTGATATATTGATCACAACACAGCAAAATGATAATGTGGATATGCTTTTAAACATTAGTTTAGAAATTTAGGATTTTTTTTTCATGAGAAAGATGGTGCTCAAGGATGATTTACTCCTCTCTCTTTCTCTATCTCAGACAATTTTTTGTTGTTGCTAGCTCAGTTTCATTGTGGCAGTGAGAGTGTCAACACATGACAAAATGTTCCATACATGTCCGTTATGTATGTACACACAGGGCAGCTGGTCATCATGTGAGAATTGCACAATGATTGATGAGTATGATGAAAAGTGTAGATTATGCAACCCGTGTAAATTGCATAGAGGATATGCTGTACAAATTAAAGGTTGTAATTACTGTCTTGAAGAGGTGTGTGACTCTCATCCTAGAGGTCACCTATGCTCCAATTGTCACTATGATAAATGTAATCAGTGGGAGAATACATATCCCGGTATGATTGGAAAGAATCCTAACCGTGATTTTAGTCTATTGCTACGAGACTGGTATCGTCGTGGTTTTAGATTGTTCTGGGAGGAGGAACCGGGTCAGCGATTCAACTGTTGGAACAACTAAAGAATATGGTTTCTACGTCATCGTTGTGAAGACAATGGGTGTTTTTATTATAAGCCCACTGATTTTTATTTGGCTGTGACGGAATGTGATTCGACACTTGAGGACACTGTCTGTGAAATTGCTTCAAATAAGCAAATTGAAACATGTGAATTCTATAGAATGAATGAGAATAGTATCATTGACTATACAAAGAGATATGACAAGAGTGAAGTCACGCTCTACTGTAGAAAATGTGACCCTGACATTGCAATACATCAGGATCAGTACACTGTGAATTCAGATAATCTACCTGCACTAGTTGTTGTCGACAAATATCTAGTAGTGGATGAAATCTAAAGAGTAGAAAAGTCGTTTTATCATGTATATAATTTTTTTTTTATTAATAAACAATTTCACATACATCTTTAGAACATTTTATTCTTAGGGCACTAAAATCAATATTAAATACACTTGTAAGTATATTCTCCACTAGAAAGTCATTCAATCGAGGTAAGTCAACGTAGATGTTGAGAAACTGCTTGTAGGTGTAGCCACGACATCTGAACATGAAAAAGAGTAGTGCATGAAAGCCACATGTCTTAGTCGTTAAATCCTGTACTCTTCGTTGATTTTGAATAATGGTTTTCCCACTGCTTTCAATAAAGTTGCTGATGTATGGAGCGTAGAATTTATACGATAGGCCAAGAGGATCAAAAAATTCAATATTCTTCGCTGTTTGAAAGATGCATAGCCAATGACCGGTCTTCAAAGTCGATGGACTGCTATTAACCATTATTAGGGTATTGTTAACACTTGGAATTTTTACAATGAAGTCCGAAGGTATGCAATAGGACTTGTACTGGGACATGTATGGATCCATACTAAATACATTGATTATTTGGTTTGTGTTCATGGTGCGAGGTCTAGTAGAACACTGCCGTCGGGTGTGATTTCCCAATAGGTTTCAAATTGACTCAGTGATATTAGCGTGATACTCTCAGTCAGAGCATCGGCAAATGTACACTCTAAACGTACATTCCCTGTTCGTACTATACTCATATCCTGTGTGCCTGACAAGTCCAAACAATAACCCCATGATTTTTTGAAAACATTGAATCGGTTATTCCATTTTCAAATAGTTGAGAGTCATGATCTAGGGATTGCATGGTCAACTCGTACAGGGTTCTATAGGATTTTTTGTCAAATGATAGAGTGTACAGTGGAATACCATTCACTTTGCACACAAGGCTAGATAGACCGAAAAAATTAAAATCATGGGGGATTCAGTCCAGGATCCAACGGCACTGCCACTCTTCACAAAGGCCAAAGCCAATTTTGATGAGATTTCTCCATTGATAAATGATGAATCGCTATAGCTACGAGAGCCGGTGGCAATGTGACGTTGATTGGTGATTGTATGGGGGACAAGAAGTTTAATGTTGTTACCATTGGCTCTTAGCTTTTCCACTGCCAATGCAACAGAGCTCATAACCTGTTGTTTTCGGACGTGGAGAATTGCCGATGTGATAATGACATTTGCATCGGGTGCTGCAGGAAGTGTTTTTCTCAAAATGAAATTCGATGGTGCCATCTGTAACTTTATGTCAATCTTGACATTGGGGGGTAACCATTGGGATATATTGAATATCTCATGATTTAATTTTCCAACTAGATGATACTCCTGGGTCACTGCAGTAGTCAACTCACCGTCAGTATCAACACCTGATCGATATTCATAGCCTAATGATTGTCCTCTCAACTCCTTGTATGCCTTTGGCGTCATCATCATAAATTGTATATAGCTTGCATAATTTGATAAATTATTGCTAGTGCTCACCAATGTTCCATTAATAAATACATTAATTTGTTTGAATAGGTTGTGTAGAATACAGTTTTCATAGGAGAGACCATCGCCGGCATTTGGAGTTGTATTATCTGACTTTTTCTTCACCGCAACATTTAAATCAATAAATGTTGATGACAAATCAATGAAATAGTCTTCATTGGAAAATATTTGAAAGTGTATATTTTCCGAGAGGGGTTGTTGGGGGTGAAATTGTTCATAGTAGCCATACTTGACACTGACATCAACATTTTCAGCATTGAATAGATTCAATGAGGAACTGATTGATGGATATGATTCCTTGTGGGGGAGATAAGTCATCTTAAGAGAAGAAATCCTTCTTTGATCTAACAATCTTTTTCTTTTTCTTCTTCTTCTGCTTATTGGCCTTCGTTGTTTTATTCCTCAAAGTCCTTGTTGATGTCCTTTGCTTCCCGCCTGGGTGGAGACTGATGAGTGAATGACGCGAACGCATCCTTTTCAATCCCTCCCCATTTTGTCGAGATTTTAGTTGCTCACCAACGGCTCTTGCTGAAGATCTAATATTTTCCTTAACACTCTCCTTGAAATTCTTGCCCGACCCCCAGTCCTGTAGTGTGGAGGCAGCAAAATTTGATGCAGCAGGTACAAGATATTTTCTGGCAAGGGGTAGTGCAGAACGAAATAGCCTAGCAAACCAGCTACCAAGACCATAGCCAGACATTGTAGTACGACCCTTGTAGTAGTCCAATCCATTGCCTAATTGACGTGGACTCAAAGCACCAACATAACAATCGATATCGGGACAGACAAATGGAATTCTTCTATTGTTCATTTTAGGTGATTGTGCTGTCGTTGACAATGGGTCGAAAATGACATGTAATCACTGCTAAGCCTTTTGTTATTGCTAGAGGATCACCCAATTCACTTCTTAGTGTTAACTGGCAGAGTTCCAAATACGAAGTGTTTACAGGAACATACTGAAGATGCTTTATATTATAGTGATGAACAAGTTCATGAGTTGTTTTTCGTTCAAGAACACGTAGGAGGGGGACATTTGAATTACCGACTCTCGACGTTTCCACAAAGGATGCATAGAGAAATATGCAAGAGTCCGAGGCAAAACCAGGTGGATAATCAGCAAAAATAACTTGATTCATCCCGTAAACGGTGCCAGCATTTTTCCCATTGATCATATTCTGTTTAAAGCCAAGAACATCTCTCAGATTATCATTGAGAATAATTATTTCAGTGTCAACAGGTGAGGTAATGTAAATCCTATCATGTTCCAATGAATAATTAAAATGGAATTTTCCATTCCTACGATATGAGATTTTTCTATTGATTGTACGACACAAATCTCCCATATTATCATATTCAATATATTTCAATTTGGCATGTGGATATTCACTAGATTTAAGTGCTTCAACCCATTCATAGTCGACAAAGAGTGTCCAATCGAATGGTATAACTTTTATATCATACACACGATCCTTTCTCAGGATGTCGTAGGTATTTTTGAGAATACAGTCGACAAGAGCCACTTCATACGCACCGTCAAATTTGATGGCGGGGGAGAGTTTTGTCCAAAAATCACTTGTTCTATTCAAGTCATTGTAGAGAGGATCGGAAACGTTGGACATGAAAGTTACATAGAAATCATTGGGCATTGTCAATATCTTCAACACCGATCCAAGAATCAAAATCAGAGTTGTATCCTAGCCACCGAACAAGTAACTGTTTCTTACCCCTGCGAGTACGTGTCTTTAATATCTTTTCAATTTGATAGATTTCACTGGCATTTTTAACTTTTTGCAATTCATAGTCATAAAAGCCACCGAGAATCTCTTCATCTTTGGTATCACGCAGGCGATAAGTTATGGGTTTAGTGTCTAGGATTTTTGCCACTTTAAAAAGTTCGGTGGACCACAAGTAATTCCCCTTTTCAAAAACATTAGTTGTTCTATTAATTCGAACAGTATCACCAACATTGAATTTATTTTTCTTCTTGACAATCGTTTCATTGGAATTCTGTTTAAGAAAGGTGTCAATTTGTATCATGATCAGAATGATGAACTTCCGTTGGCGTAGAGTTGGACAATGATCGATGAGGTCGTTGATTATAAATCAACATGATTTTATCTAGATCATGAATAAAAGCCGTGTATTTTTCAATGTACAATATCTTGAAATTAAAAGTCGAATAGTTCTTATCAATCGTTCGGCCAATGCAGCCTTTATAGGACTGTGACTATGATAGAGCAGTGTACTATATTTCTCTAGTACTTTTGCAACATGGGGATTAACAAATTCACTACCGCGATCCGTTTGAATTTTTTTATATGAATCCTGTTCGAGAATACTTTCAATGGCCCGAGCAACTTCAACACCTCTCTTTGATCGCAATGGAATTGCATATGCATAGCGACTAAAAACACTGATTGCAAGTAGAATGTACTTGTACGGTGTATTGTGACGTCTTTGAAGCTCATCTAGAGTCAGGAGATCTGCTTGCATTATATGCAATGGGTAAAAGGCTTTAGTTTTTCGATATTGATTGGCACGAAGTCTATGATTTCTATGCAGAGTGTAACTTGATTCATTTTGTAGATAGTCTTGTACACTTTTAGTGTGAACACCAGTGACTTTGGAAAGAGTGGTGGGGGAACTTAAACTCCCCGCCTCACCAATATTTTCATAAACACCTTTCAGAACTTCAACCATTTTGAACGTAAACACGTTGTGTAACGTCCGCTACCCTTTTGTATACTGGCTGTTGGTGGTGATGGTGGAGGTAATGGTGACGTTGACTTGATACGTCTTCGCTTTTGTCTAGCTATCAGTGGTGTGCTAGTATTTTCCAAAATTGATTTAAAATCTTCTTCTTCTTCATATTTTAATGGTGTCAATGTTGTTGTTGATGATGATGATGATGCATGTTCATTTAATTTTTTTAGAATTTGTCTATTGCTAATAAGACTTTTGGGGAAGTTTAATGTATTTAGAAAATTGTATAGATGAGCGTCAAATGATAATAGTCCTTTACGATTTGTAACCATGTCATAGATTAAATCAAGTAGATTATAGCTCTTGCCCTGAATTATAATCCCTTCCCCATTGCTCTCAACTTGAATATGACCACTTTCCAAGAGATAGGTTAGGAGTCGTTTACTTTGTTCACGATATGAGCGGGGCATTAGATTTCCAATTTTCAATACAATTGAATCCAATTCCTCCTTCTTTAATTGTGTTCCAGCAGCAGCAGACTCTTGAGAAGATGATTCTTTTTTGCGATCAGCAGCAGCAGCAGCAGCAGTGGGCTTCGACCGATAGGACCTGTGTTTGTCCACTCGGCGAAGTGCATCTTGAAGTAAAAGCAGTTTTTTATCATCCTCAATATTTTCATTGTCAAGGAATTTACTCAGATTGTTCTCAAAGTGTTCGACGGGTGAGAGAGCTAGTTCTATTGGAGTCAATTTATAGGGTTTTGCCATTCTCTCTAGAGAAAAAAATTTACAAGTCCGGCAATTATTGGCAGTAAAAGTGTGAAAAAGCTACCGCCCGCCTGAAGAAGTCGTTTCCTTTTAAAATTCTTTCCTTTCTTTTTAGAGGCCAATGTACGTACAATGGAACGATGTTGCTTTGCCTGTTGCTTAACTACTTCTGGCAGTTGAACATTACCCTCGGTCAAATTTAAACAAAGTTCAGATATTAGATTAATGAAATCATTGTCAATACCGTGTTTGAGTATTGCTTTCCTAAGCGGAGGTTTTGAAGTGCTTAGAACTGAAAACAAATGTCTATTTTCATGTAGTTTCTTCAGTGTCATGATAGCGACTAATAGGTCTTTTTAGTGTTCACAGGGAGATATACTGTAATTTCATTGTCGAAAATATCTGTGACTACACGCAGATCCTCGGGTGTATTTTGATTAAGATCCAATAGGATATAACCGTGGGGTTTATTAGTTGCCTGATTGTATGCTGAGAGCAGAAATTTAGGGGCACCTGGATAGATTTGTTTATTGAGGGTTATTAGCGAGCTAGAATCACGAACAACTCTGTAGATGATATAGTAGGTGCAGTTCAAAGCAAGTGTTCGCATACATTTGCTCTGATGAAAGAGATTGTGTAGAACCAGAGTAACGGAAATCTGTTCATGATGAGAGCGAACAGTGAACAATTGCAGCATTTCCTGAGACCATTGTTCAATAGATTCAGCCAGATCGTCAATGATCAGCCAAGAGTTTGGTTCAATAATGTTGAAAACATCAAGTCCCTGTATGAATTGTATCTGCACCAATCCCATGGTGGTGGCAGCAATTGCTTTTATTTTATCGTATGACTCCTGCCAAATACTATAGCAATAGTAGATTTTTTTCGGCTTTTCCACAAACATTTTATCGCAATTTTTAATTATTTTAGTTAAGAGTGTTGTTTTGCCCGACATTGAGGGCCCACACAGAAACGATCTGAATGGTGTTTTAAATTGATACATGTTCCCTTCAACAGTTCACCTGGACAACTAACTGTAGACTATGGCTGTCTAATGACTAAATAATTTCCCTACTACTACTACTCTGTTCAAGAAGAAGAAGAAGAAGACGAATAAAGAATCATATTTTCTTTTATTATATGCATAAAAAAAGTAACAATACATTGAAAAAAGCACATTAAACATGAAAAAATACACTTTTTTTTAAATTTATTTATAAGAAAAATACAACATTTATATAGGCACACAGAGAAAAAAACACTTGAATACTTTTTTTTGTTTATTTATAGAGAAAAAATACAACATTAAATTAGAGAGCACTTGAAATAATATCACTTTTTTTTAATGAAACACTTACAAAAAAAATCTGCTCTAAGTCAAAAAAAGATAACTTTGATAGTGGCGGTGCGCCCCCCGCGCTGGCGGCCGCCCCCCCCCCCCGGGCCGCGAGCCCCCCCCCCCCCCCCCAAGGCCGCGAGGCCCCCCCCCCCAAAGGTTTTAGGAAATAATTTACAGGACTTTATTTAAACCGAGACTTTCCCTATGGGTAACACATTCGGCCCGGTCTGAAGTTAAATAGTGTCCAAGGGGGAGGGTGGTCACACCGTCTTGACAAACATAGACCTTGTCGGAGATGGTACTCATGGCAATTTTTTCTATATTTACAGTAAAGTTTCCTGTATTTGAGAGAACGAATTGCCAGCAATTTGGCTCGTGGAATTGTATTTTCAACAATACAATTCCTATAAATGTCCATGTCGAAATTCTTATCCACATAGCGCGTGGGTACTCCTTTGCAACGTTTCTTGATTTCCTCGTCGTGTGTCTGTATAAAGTACACCTTCGGACTTACAAACATACCACGGGAAATCATGTCGCTTCCCGTTTCTGATTTAAAAAATAAAAGCTGATTTGGTGCCCGACGTTTCACTAGCTCTGGGTAAAGACCACCCCAATTGGTGTAGTCCATCCGTGAGCTGATAATTTCACCGTGCGCCAAATCATCAATTAGATTTGGGGTTTTTACTTTTAACAGTAGAGAATCCGTGTCCCCGTAGCAGACCTCTACTTGCCCCTTTTCCGGCCACTGTACCCTAGCCACATTGTAGTAGAATTCCAACATGAGCTTTTTAGAGATCTCCAAGATCGCACTGCCTGCAGCAATATTTTTATTCAAGACAATGCGTCTTTTTTTCCTATTCAAAAGTACCATGTCCGGCCAATGATTGTGAAGGAAGTGTAATTTGGATCGGCAATAATTCGAGCACATTGTTCGGGATCGGTCACGACGTCACAACGATTCCTATTGCGAACACTCTCACACATTTTGCCGAAAGCCGAATTCAAAATGAGTTTATAAATTTCTTTTTCAGCCTTCGTCTGCGCTGCAGAACGTTTGTTGACAAAAGTGTCAACAAACGTTTTCAGATAGGGTTTTTGACTAAACTGGAGTGCTCTGTGAACCTTTGTGACGTTGAAACCGTTGTTGCACATCCATTTTAAAGCTACATGATGTACAACTATGTTTTTTTTCGGCAGAAGGTCAGCAATAAGTTTTTGTTTTGAAGGTGTCCAATGCAATCCGTCCACCTCGACTAAACGCCTATTGCGAGGGCTCAAAGAGTCCTTAGTCACAGGTCTATTGATGCACGGGAAAACAAAATCCTTTACTGAATCGTGAAGCTCGACTGGTATCTCTCCATCAATTTCAAAAAACCATCCAACCGGTCCATTCTCCTCAACACTGTCGCCAATGTTGGGGAAATGGGGAGCTTGAGGGTCATTGAGCCATTTATAGTCACCGCAAGGTAGCGCATAATGGGACATGGCCGAGGGGTAGAGAGAATTCATATCAAGGAAAACTGCATCCGATTTTGTCCCCGTCTTCTCTCCTGTTGGATCAGTTTCCAAGATACGATCCCCGTGAAAAAAAAACCCCCCTCATTGACTTTTCGATGAACAGATGCTGATCAATGTCTGTGATTAGCCCAATTTTTTCCCCACTAATTTTTAGGATAAGGTCCATCTCTAGATGAGAAGATGAAAAATAATAGCCCAAATCAAGATTAAATTCCTCATAGATTTTGTCCGTATTTTTACACATAATGTCTAACAGAGTTAACACGTCACTCGACAAATACAGCTTGCAGTAGTCAAACCCATTTTTACACCCTCCCTCTGCCCAAACTTTTTTAGCAAAACTGTATTCCTCGGGGGTACACCTACGATCGTGTAGACAGTCGTAAAACGATTCAATTGAAGGAATAGTTTCCTCGGCGAATCTCGACATGGAACAATAATGGTCATAAGGATATATGCCCTTGACCGTCAACAAATCATATAAATCATTTGGAAATTGTTGCTTGAGAAGGGGGAAAGCATTGCAACCGTCATCGTTTTTCTGCACTTGAATTAATTCGCTCAATGATTTAGGGAAAAAACTGTAGGAATCTAAAAAGCGAATTTTATTCGTGTGCTTAACGTCGGCTTCAACAAATTTCCACATAAATTCCAAAATAAGCAACTTTTCCGCTGATTTAGGTATGATTTTGTAGGAAAAGCTGTCTATCACCCATGCATCATCTACTGTTCCATTTCTTTGAAGATGCGCCAATGCTGGTAGCACATACTTCAGATCGTAGTTAGAGTTATGTATAGAAACCGGAAGAAAAAGTTGCTGTTTAATTTTTAAATTACATGAATTGTGAGCCCACCCCGGAAAGTTACTTTTTCCCGTTGAATTGGGGTCAATAAGGTGATTGTGGTCCTGGACCGCGTCTTTTGGGGCAAGAACACCTCTACAAACCCAGCAAATTGTCCCCCTTTCCAACGCCAGTTGCTCTTTATCTGACAATGTTATTGGTTAGTTGGTGTGACGCAATCGTGACATTGCGCCATTTGCTGTTTTTATTAAAGAAACCAATAACTTTTCCATGCTGCCCTCCTCGTCCATAGTCAAAAAAACTCTTCCAATTGCATTTTATTGTTGGAATCGCGACGGGCGTGTGCGTAGGAACACGCAACTAGTTTGTGTTCCTTGACTATATTTGGCTTTGATGGGTCTGATACCTCAACCAGTCTTGTTTCACAATCCAAAGATATTTTATCAACTTGTAGCAGGGAATTTTGGAAATTTTTAAATTGTAAAATATCTTTGCCTTCTGCCGGCATTCCAATTCTTTGATTCCCATGAATTTTGCAATTGCTCATGTGATCTGAGAATGTTTGTTCAGATCTAAAGCGGGAAGGGCACATGGGGCAATAGAAACGTTCCCCTTTCTTCACACCTTGAGATAAGAGTCGACTTATTGCTGTAACGGGAAAAAAATGACCATAAGAATTTACATCTTTGGGAGGCTCGTAAATAACCCATACCCAATTTTTAACATTTTCCATCGTCGGTGTCCTCACCCAATACAAAACCCCTTTTTTATTTGGTTTTTTTCCGCCATCTACAAATTCAGTGTCATACTGGAGAACAACCACCCCCACCCCAAGATTTTCATTTGCTTTCTCAATATGCTTATTTCCTTCAAGGACACCGGATACTTTCCCTCTAAACAATCAAAATTTACTTTAGGGAAATTTTTTCCACCGTTGCGAGCAAGTCCGTCGAGAATTTTCATCGTTGAATCTTTGTTTAATGTTTTATGGGCTGCTGCTAAAAATGCATACTTAAAACATTGCAGACCCGTTTCAAAATTGAAGCCCTGAACCCCTCCTGTAGCCGACAAATCTGGGTGGCATTTTATTCGTCGAGCAGCCCCCGCCCCCCTTAAAATAAAGTTTTTTTTTAAATCTACTGAGATTCAGATCCATGTGTTCAATGTATAAAATTGTGGACCCACTCCCTCTCTCATTAAACGTGTCCAAAGTTGATATCAATTTATTTACCCAGTTGAAAAAGTTATCCTCAAATTCGTTTAGACCTGGGTAAAAAGTCTGGTTGCCTGTTGAAAAATGAAAATAAAAATATCCCCGGATGTCCCCTTTTGTAAATAATTTTTTTGATTCACTGATGCTTTAACTCCCCCTTGGCCCCCCCCCCCATTTCTGAATCTGAATCTCGATTTGCGCTCGAATTCTGTCGATATAGCTATGGAGAACATTCACAGGGTAAGTTAAAATAATGCCCGCGTTTTCCTCGGGGGGGGGGGGGTTAAAATCTACCCTATATGTTTGCAGGTGACTTAGAGCAGACTCTAACAAATAAAATTCACGCAATTCCGGGGACATAGCACTATTTTCATGTCCTGCACCTGTTTGTACAGGACTCAATTCACTAATAGTAAAGTTATCGTTAAAAGTGTTCCCGGAAAGATTAGGCCCAACAATTTGCATAAGACTGTCCATTTCTTCAGCTGTAAATTGAAAATCCAGGCGGATATCAAATACAGTACCTTCACTAACATCATCATCCGGCGAGAGGGGACAATTACCCATGATACTTTGAAGTCCCGGTCCAGGGAATGCAGAAGTTTTCACAGCTTCCCCCTGAAACTAGAAAATGAATGGATTAAGTTTTTTTTTCTTTGACGAAAGTTTTATCACAATTATAACACACTTTTCTTTTCTTTTTTTATCAAACAATTTTTTTTCTTAATTGGATTCGAATTTATCAAACAAATGCGTAATAAATTACAAATTTTTGCTTATAGCATTATTTACAAAACAATACATAATAAATTACAAATTTTGTTAATAACACACATACACACGCGCACATGCATGCACACACACACACGCACACACACACACATGCGCACACACACACGCACACACACACACGCACACACACACACGCACACACTTACAGACACACACACACGCACACCCACACACCCACACGCACACACATCGGGGGTGGGGGGGAGATTAACATTTTAATATCTCTGACCTATAATATTTCTACCTAAACCTAGTTAAACGGTAATTGGTTTGGTTAATAGAACATTAAACGCAAAATTTATTATTATTTCTTTATTTACATATTGGAATTAACATTTTAAAATTAGAATAGCCAAGGCTTTTGATGTTTTGAATATTCTCGTTTATTTGATTGAAACTGTTTAATTATAAAATAAAATAACGACCTTTCGAGATTTAGGTCTCGTTAGATTTCAGTTCAATGTCTTCTTTTGCTTTGAATATTCTCGTGTATTTAATTGAAATTGTTTTATAATAATAAAAATAACATAATGAGCTGTTGAGGTCCAGTTTGAACTTCCTGCATTCAAAATTTGGTCCAAATTCAGGATCTAGATCCACACTTCTAATCCCCCTCCCCACCTTCTAAGAAATAAATAGATCTCCACACACGTGACATGTATGTGTACAAATCAACTAGAATAATCTTCCTCATTGAATTTGAGGATGCTCAAGGCTGTATGAATCAGGATTTTATTTCATATTTATATATATATTTTATTTGGTATTCCACTAGTAGCGTTGATTTTCACCAAAGCTGATGTTTATAAAGGTTTTAGTAATAGCTTAAAACCATTAAAACTGGTAAAACAAGGCGAGTACATGTCCCGCAGACGATGTTTGAGTTCCAATAAAACTGGGAATTTTTGAATTGTATACAGGCCTATAAAATTTGTAACACCCTGAAGGTTCCTGTATCTCATTAGCCTAAATATATGCATGCTAATTCAGTTATATTGTGCCGCAAATTTTTACATGTCATTCATGAAATAGCATTATTCACCGCATGCATATAAGGAGTCTATTTACTAAATTATTAAAATATTTTTAGAATATCTGTTTAAAACTTACGTCGATAATCACAGCTAGGTTGCCAGATTCCTTCTCTGCTTTGGAATGGGGTGCGAGACGAATTACAGTTGATCTTTTTGCATTCAATGATTCAATTAATCCCGTCTCAGTCTTATCCAGAGTTTCATCCAATTTTGCGCGTTTTTGCTGCGATGGTTGATTAACAACATTCTAAAATGACACAATTTAATTCGGTACTTCAATTTTTACTTATTCAGAATATTAATGGAGGGCACTGTGCCTAACAATTCCATAGTATCAAACATGAAAAGTTGACAATTATATATATTTTTTTTATGCATAGCTTTTAAAACTTTTTATATACCTAAATTGCGAAATACTTAAAATCACAGAAAAAAGGAAGAAGGAAGACTCCGACATAACCTAAACCAAAAATTATTAAGTATATGAAGCGGGTCGCCCCTTTACGCTAAAGTTTTTTTTTAGCACTTTCAAAAGAGGTATCTATTCTAATTAACCGGCCTTTGTGATTCAAGAGTTCGTGATTTGAACAAAATTCGAACTTTAGCGTAAAGAGCGAGGTATTGACTAGGGGGTAAACCCCTTAATACATGTGATAAAAACATATAAATATAGAAGTTTCGTTATGTAAGTTAATTCGTAAGTTAATTCATAACTCAATTTTGAGAAAGCTATTTTTAGCCAACAAATTTGTAAACATGCTCTTCTTAATCAGATAGTGAGAAAACATCCCTTTACAGGTAGAAGAACGCAGTGATTTGATTATTTTATTGGTGAAACTACCCGTCCTGCTTTAATATTAACACCTTTCTTCAGGTGGAAAGGATGAAAAACGATTTGATTATTTTTATAGCGAAACTGACTGGCCCTGTTTTTGAATATTTACCGAAATTTGATGAAAAAAAAAACAGGGACTTTTTAATTAGAATAGGAAGCTTTTTTGAAAGCGCTAACAGCTTTAGCGTAAAGAGCAAGATATTGAGGAGAGGGGACACCTTTCATATCTGCCGAAACTAATATGCAAATTCTATTTTAATTTTTCATATACAATGAGCCAAAATCAAAGTGAACCTGCCTCTCTCTTTTTTGAATATTTACTAAAATTGAAATACATGGACCGTTTAATATTTAAAAGAAGGAAGCTTTTTAAAAGAGGTAACAACATGGTGAAAAAACAAAAGTGTAAGGAAGAAATTTCTTCCTTAACTTAATGGCGAGACAATTTCTTTTTATTATAATAATGAGAAAATTTTTTACTCACCAGAAGTCGCTTAGAATATTCCATATCTATGTAAATGATTGCAAAAATACCGATACTGATAGGTTGAATGAACTATTCAAACTGTAGAAAATTATAATCTGAAACCTGAATATACAAAAAAAATAATTGATATATATTGGCAGCTAAACAAGACACGCTGGTTTTCTAACACGGGTTTACCCTAAAAAGACATGTATACCGTGAATTAGAAATCCGGTAAATTGTGTCAGAAAAACTTGTCCTTCATAAATGTTATGTAACAAGTACAAGACGGAACATAGTATAACGCAATGTGAGGGAGCTCTGAATCTCTTTGAAATGGTGTATACAAGGTCCAGAATAACACAGAAAGGAACATAAAGTCGTAGAAGTATAAGGCCATGTGAGAGGATACTCACTCTCTTTGAAAAGGTGTATACAAGGTCCAGAATAACATAGAAATTGCTATAGCTTCGCGCAAATCCAGAAGGCCATGTGAGGGAGCTCTGAATCTCTTTGAAAAGGTGTATACAAGGTCCAGAATAACATAGAAATTGCTATAGCTTCGCGCAAAGTATAACCTTGGTTACTACTGATATCCTTGACCATCTCAGGGAACTTCAGAACAGGAAGAGTTTTCTACATTTTGACAGTGGCCCCTTGCCATTTTTGAAAGCAATTGCCTGTAATATTACAAGATACTTTTTTCTGTTTTTGCACGACCACCCAATACTTTTTCGCGAACAGGTTTTGATGACTTTTAAAAACTCTGTTTACTTAAGCTATTGCTTGCTTATTAGTCTGCAGGGAGAATTTCCTAGAGAAGGGGGTCCAAGGAGGTAAGGGAGTTTTCCAGGGAGCCTCACGGGAGGAATATTTGGGGGAATCAGCATAGAACTGATGAGAAAAATGCTCTGATAGAAGCATACAAGGTTGCAAAACGTTAGGAATCCATAGAAAGTGCGGTTTCAGAAAAGAAAAATGTTTTTAATGGATGCCGTGGTTTTGGCATGAGACCAATAGGGTAAGATGAAGAACAACTTCGAGGCTGCATTCATGTTTGGAAATCTGGGGCTCGATTTGGTGAAGGACGTGGGCGCAAGTCCACCGCGGGACCAGATTCCAGGTTATAAGGGGGAATCTGGAAGGAGTGTAAGTAAGGTGATCCTGGATCAGGAAGACATGGATTTTGTGCGAATGGGGTAGGCAAAAGATCACCGAGCCTCAGAAATTCTGCAGGTAGCGTACTTAGTAAGAGTATCGCAAATTTGTTGAAAGAGAGCGCAAATTTGGGCGACAAAGATAGCATTGCAAATTTGCCGAGAGAGTGTGCAAATTTAGGAGACAAAGAGAGAATTGACATTTGATTAAAGAGATTGCAAGTTTTGGAGACAAAGAGAGATTCTACAAATTTGCCGAGGGATATTGTAAATTTGAGCGACAAAGAAAATATTTTATAAGGGGAAAGAGATTATGGCACGTGCTCAAAGAGAGAGAGAGAAAGAGAGAGAGAGAGAGAGAGAGAGAGAGAGAGAGAGAGAGAGAAGAGAGAGAGAGAGAGAGAGGGAGAGCGACAGAGAGAGAAAGAGAGAGAGAGGGGGGGGAGAGAGAGTGAGAGAGAGAGACAGAAAGAGACAGAGAGACAGAGAAAGACAGAGAGAGAGACAGAGAGAGAAGAGAGAGAGAGAGAGAGAGAGAGGAGAGAAGAAAGAGAGAGAGAGAGAGAGAGAGAGAGAGAGAGAGAGAGAGAGAGAGAGAGAGATAGAGAGAGAGAGAGAGAGAGAGAGAGAGAGAGAGAGAGAGAGAGAGAGAGGAGAGAGAGAGAGAGAGAGAGAGAGAAGAGAGAGAGAGAGAGAGAGAGAGAGAGAGAAAGACAGAGAGAGAGAGACAAAGACAGAGAGAGAGAGAGAGATAAACTTTCCTCGGTGGGTGGTTCGAATTTTTGAAAGTTTGTTTATAAAGATTGATATCCTTTATTGCAACCAGGTAAGGGGTGTTGGCGAAAAAATGGAGTCCCTAGAGCAGAAAATCTTCCTCTCATGTTTCCCCCTCCCGAGGAAAATGCGATCATCCTTTGGCCCAAGAACCAATCTCCGAAACTTCCACGCCGATTGGAGACTGAAGATCAAGCGCTTTTTTTAATATTAAACCTATTTGTGAACTATGAGCATTTGGCATAATTTAGGGTCTGAAGCTTTGGGGTCAGCAGGGGTATATTTGTTAGAATCTTGAAATATTTGAGAAAAATAGTTGTCAGAAAATTTTGACCCAGGGTGACGAGTCTGATCGGCTTAGGTTCAAATGTAGCTCTTTACTTTTCAATTGAGCTTTCAGTGTTTATGCTCTTCGATAAAATCCATGTTTTAGCCTAATCCTATTTTGAGTACTAGGTGTTCTCCGAAAAATTCCTCCCCAGAAAAATCTCCCCCCCCCCCGCCGCAGAAAATTTCCCCCGGTAAATTCCCCAACTGAAAATTCCCCATCAGAAAATTCCTCCCGGAAATTCCCTCCCCCGTAGAATCCCCCGATATTCCCCCGGATAATGTTGAAAGTTATACTTATCTGTTTAAGTCAGAGGCAATGTTATAACGTTGTCTATAGTTAACAGCCATAAGAGCCCCAATTTATTATTATTTAGGCTATTTGTTTTTTTGTTTTTTTTTCCCAGAGGCACCTGACACGGAAGGGTTAGTCGTATAAACTTCGGAGGGGCTCTATCGATTACAAATTAAAAAATGTTGTATCCTTTTTAAGAATTACAAGTGATTGGAGGGCAACCAGTCCCCCCACGCCATTTTTCCCCGAACAAAGCTGATCAAAATTTTGAGATAGCCATTTTGCTCAAAATAGTCCGAAGGTAAAAAAAAACAGTCTCTGGGGTTTAAAACCCCCGTTCCAGTACTCGGGGCAATGTGCATGCTAGCTATCAAAAAGGCAAATCAGCAATATCTAAGGAACGGCTGAGGGTATTAAGTTGAAACTTACACATTGAGCCTTCAGATAAATACAGAATTAGTGCTAAGGAAGGGATGGGGGAGGTGGAGGTAGAATTCGGTATACAATCCCTCTTGAGCTCCGGAAAAGTTTCTGGTCTACGCCGTTATTATGAAAGTAAAAAGTAATATTAAACCCCAAAATGAGGAGAATTTATTTCGTATAAGAGGGGAGTGCCCCTTCCTCATCCTCAACCTCTCCATCGTAGTCGTAGAAACTTAGGAGGATGCTCATTCGATCGGCAATCAAACAGTTCGTAGTAACAAATTGTAAGTAAGGAATGACGTGGCTCACTCGTAACCAAACTCTGAAAAAACGGAATTTTGATATCAATAGAAAACATCAAAAGAATTGGCTTATTATGTTGATTAAATTAAAAAAACAAGCTTTTTTAACTGAAAGTAAGGAGCGACATTAAAACTTAAAACGAACAGAAATTATTCCGTATATGAAAGGGGCTGTCCCCTCCTCAACGCCTCGCTCTTTACGCTAAAGTTTTTTATTGTTTAAAAAAACAGAATTGTGAGAAAGTCAAACTTTAGCGTAAAGAGCAAGGCGTTGAGGAGGGGACAGCCCCTTTCATATGCGGAATAATTTCTGTTCGTTATAAGATTTAATGTCGCTCCTTACTTTCAGTTAAAAAAAACTTGTGTTTTTTTATTTAATTTTTGAACGTTTTAGAATAAATGCAGGTTTTGATCTTGGCTCACAGTACATAAATAGTTAAAACAAAATTTTCATATTAATTTACTTGTATTTGGTTAAATGGCTTTCTCGAAACTTGTTTCATTTTATTTACGAACGTTTTTATTAGTAATAAATATACGTAACTTACGAATTAACTTACGTAACGAACTTCTATATTCATAAATTTTTAATACGTATATTAGGGGGTTCGCCCCCTAGTCAATACCTTGCTCTTTAAGCGAAAGTTCGAATTTTGTTCCAATTCTTTAAAAATGACCACTTAATCACAAAGGCCGTTAATTATAATAAATAGCTCTTATGAAAGTACTAAAAAATCTCTGGCTTAAAGAGTGAGGTATTGACTAGGGGTGAACCCAATCATATATGTAATATTTTCTGTTCGTTTAAAGTTTTGATGTTGCTGCTGTTGCAGTTGAAAAACTTGTTTTTTTTATATTTAATTTCTGATCTTTTTTTAAATAATTCTGGGAAGTCCGGCGTCCCCTTCATAGCAATTTCCCTTCCCCCATGAAAACTTCCTTCATGGATAGATCCTCCCACATAACCCCCGACCCCCCCCCCCTACCAGGAAAAATCTCCCCTGAAAACGTCTGTACTGTATACTTCCCAATAACCAATACTATATGTTAACATTGGGTAAAGTTCATAATTTTCAGCCCTCCTCCCGGGAACTTCGGGGGATTAAGTCATCCTAAAAGACATACATATAATATTTTCGAACATGCTGAACAAAATGGCTATCTCAAAATTTTGATCAGGTGACTTTGGGAAAAAAAGGAGCGTGGGAGGGGGCCTAGTTGCCCTCCATTTTTTTGGTCATTTAAAAAGGGCACTAGAACTTTTAATATCCATTCCATTCAGCCCTTCCACGATATTCTAGGACCACTGGGTCGATAAGATCACCCCTGGGGAAAAAAAGAAACAAATAAAGACGCACCCGTGATCTATCTTCTGGCAAAAAATGCAAAATTCCACATTTTTGTAGATAGGAGCTCGAAACTTCTACAGTAGGGTTCTCTGATACGCGGAACATGATGGTGTGATTTTCATTAAGTTTCTATAACTTTTAGGGGGTCTTTTTTTCTTTTTTTTCGAAAATCAGCCAAATTTTCTCAGGCGCGTAACTTTTGATGGGTTGGATGAAACATGATGAAACTTATATATTTGAAATCAGCATTAAAATCTGATTCTTTTTATGTATCTATTTGTATTAAAATACCGTTTTCTAGAGTTTCGGTTACCATTGAGCCGGGTCCTAATAACCAATACTAGGCCTATATGTTAACATTGGGTAAAGTTCATAACTTTCAGCCCTCGCCCTGGGGGCTTCGAGGGATTAAGTCATCCTAAAAGACATAGTTATAATATTTTCGACCATGCTGAACAAAATGGCTATCTCAAAATTTTGATCGGGTGACTTTGGGAAGAAAATGAGCGTGGGAGGGGGCCTAGTTGCTCTCTATTTTTTTGTTCACTTAAAAGGGACCTAGAGCTTTTAATTTCCATTCCAATGAGCCCTCCCATGATATTCTAGGACCACTGGGTCGATACGATCACCCCTGGTGAAAAGAAAAAAAAAAAACAAACAAACAAACAAATAAACACGCATCCGTGATCTTTCTTCTGGCAAAAATGGAAAATTCCACATTTTTGTAGATAGGAGCTTGAAACCTCTACAGTAGGGTTTTCTGATACGCTGAATATGATGGTGTGATTTTCATTAGGGTTCTATAACTTTTAGGGGGTCTTTCTCCCTTTTTTTCGAAAATCAGCCAAATTTTCTCAGGCACGTAAATTTTGACAGGTAAGATTAAACTTGATGAAACTTATATATTTGAAATCAGATTTAAAATCTGATTCTTTTGATGTATCTATTGGTATCAAAATTCCGTTTTTTAGAATTCGGTTACCTTTGAGCCGGGTCGCTCCTTACTTACAGTTCGTTACCACTAACTGTTTGATTCCAAATATATAAAATTTATCAAGTCTAGTGTTACCCATCAAAAGCTACGAGTCTGAGAAAATTTGCCTGATTTTCGAAAAAGGGGGTAAACACCCCCCAAAAGTCAAGGAACCTTAATAAAAATCCCACCATCAATTTAGCGTTTCAATTCCTGTTTCAAGCTCCTGTATACAAAAACGTGGAATTTTGCATTTTTTGGCAGAAGAAATATCACGGATGTGTGTTTATTGGTTTTTTGTTGTTGTTGTTGTTATTTTTTCAGGGTGATTGAAGGGTGACGATTTTTTCAGGGGTGAAGAGCGCCTCGCTATTTACGCTAAAGTTTTTTATTGTTAAAAAAAGAGTTGTGAGAAAGTCGAACTTTAGCGTAAAGAGCAAGGCGTTGAGGAGGGGACAGCCCCTTTCATATACGGAATAATTTTTGTTCGTTTTAAGTTCTAACGTCGTTCCTTATTTTCAGTTAAAAAAAACTTGCTTTTTTTTATTTAATTTTTGAACGTTTTTGAATTAATGCAGGCTTTGATTTTGGATCACCGTAAATGAATAATTAAAACAAAAAATGTATATTAATTTTACTTTTATTTGGTTAAATGGCTTTCTCCAAACTTGTTTAATTTTATTTTTCGAACGTTTTTATTAGTAATAAATATACGTAACTTACGAATTAACTTACGTAACAAACTTCTATATTCATATATTTTTAATACTTATATTAGCGGGTTCGCCCCCTAGTCAATACCTTTCTCTTTAAGCTAAAGTTCGAATTTTGTTCCAATTCTTTAAAAATGACCGCTTAATCACAAAGGCCGTTAATTACAATAAATAGCTCTTATAAAGTATTAAAAATCTTTGGCTTAAAGAGCGAGGTATTGACTAGGGGGTGAACCCTATCATATATGTAATATTTTTTGTTCGTTTTAAGTTTTGATGTTGGTGCTTACTTTCAGTTCAAAAACTAGTTTTTTTATATCTAATTTCTGATCTTTTTTTTAAGTAGTGTTGGGAAATCCGGCGTCCCCTTCATAGCAATGTCCCTTCCCCTATGAAAACTTCCTTCGTGGAAAGATCCTCCCCCATAACCCCTGACCCCCCCCCCCCCACTACCAGAAAAATTCCCCCTGAAAACGTCCGTATACTTCCCAATAACCAATACTATATGTTAACATTGGGTAAAGTTCATAACTTTCAGCCCTCCCTCCGGGGACTTCGGGGGATTAAGTCATCCTAAAAGACATACTTATCATATTTTCGAACATGCTGAACAAAATGGCAATCTCAAAATTTGGACCAGGTGACTTTGGGAAAAAAAGAGCGTGGGAGGGGGCCTAGTTGCCCTCCATTTTTTTGGTCACTTAAAAAGGGCACTAGAACTTTCAATTTCAATTCCAGTGAGCCCTCCTGCGATATTCTAGGACCACTGGGTCGATACGATCACCCCTGGGAAAAAAAACAACAAATAAACACGCATCCGTGATCTTTCTTCTGGCAAAAAACGCAAAATTCCACATTTTTGTAGAGTGGAGCTTGAAACCTTTACAATAGGGTTCGCTGATACGCTGAATATGAGGGTGTGATTTCATTAAGATTCTATAGCTTTTAGGGGGTCTTTCCCCCTTTTTTAGAAAATCAGCCAAATTTTTTGATGGGTTAAACTAAACTTGATGAAACTTCTATATTTGAAATCAGCATTAAAATCTGATTCTTTTGATATATCTATTGGTATCAAAATACCGTTCTCTAGAGTTTCGGTTACCATTGAGCCGGGTCGCTCCTTACTTACAGGTCGTTACCACGAAGTTTAGTGTTACCCATCGAAAGTTACGAGCCTGAGAAAGCTTGCCTTTATTTTGAAAAAAAGAGGAAAACATCCCCTAAAAGTCATAGCACCTTAATGAAAATCACACCATCAGATTCAGCGTATCAGAGAACCCTACTATAGAGGTTACAAGCTCCTATCTGCAAAAAAGCGGAATTTTGTATTTTTCGCCAGAAGAAAAATCACGGGGGCGTGTTTATTTGTTTTTTTTTCACAGGGGTGATTGTATCGACCCAGTGGTCCTAGAATATCATGAGAGGACTAATTTGAATGGACATTAAAAGTTCTAGTGCCCTTTATAAGTGACCAAAAAGATTGGAGGGCAGGCTGCCCCCCTCTACCGCCCATTTTTCTCCAAAGTCGCCCGATCAAAGTTCTGAGATAGCCATTTTGTTCAGCATGGTCGAAAAATATAGTATAACTATGTCTTTGAGGATGACTTAATCCCCCGCAATCCCTGGGGGGAGGGCTGCAAGCTATGAACTTTGCCCAGTGTTGACATATAGCATTGGTTATTGGGAAGTATACAGACGTTTTCAGGGGGATTTTTTCTGGTAGTGGGGGGGGGGGGTTTCGGGGTCATATGGGAGGATCTTTCCATGGAAGAAGTTTTCATGGGGGAAGAGACATTGCTCTGAAGGAAGCGCCGGATTTCGCAGCATTATTTAAAAAACGATCATAAATTAAATAAAAAAATAATTTTTTTCAACTGAAAGTAAGGAGCAACAACAAAACTTAAAGCGAACAGAAATTATTACGTATATGAGAGGGTTCGTCCCCTAGTAAATACCTCGCTCTTCACGCTTAAGTTTTTTCAGTACTTTCATAAGAGCTATTTATCTTAATTAAACGTCCTTTGGGATTAAGGGTTCATTCTTAGAGAATCCAAACAATTCGAACTTTAGCGTAAAGAGCGACGTATTGACTAGGGGGCGAACCCCCTAATACACGTAATAAAAATATACCAATATTAAAAAAATTGGAGGGCAACTAGGCCCCCTCGTCCACCCCCTTTTCTCAAATCCTCCGATCAAATTTCGAAAAAGCCATTTAGCCAAAAAAATCTAAAATTAATATACAAATTTTTTTTAATTATTCATGTACGGTGAGCCAAAATCAAAACCTGCATTAATAAAAAAACGTTCAGAAATTAAATTAAAAAAACAAGATTGTTAACTGAAAGTAAGGAGCGACATTAAAACTTAAAACGGACAGAAATTATTCCGCATATGAAACGGGTTGTCCCGTCCTCAACGCCTCGCTCTTTACGCTAAAATGTGACTCTTTCTTACAACTCCATTTTTTTAAACAATAAAAAACTTTAGCGTAAAGAGCGAGGCGTTGAGGAGGGGACAGCCCCTTTCATATACGGAATAATTTCTGTTCGTTTAAAGTTTTAATGTCGCTCCTTACTTTCAGTTAAAAAAAAACTTATTTTTTTATTTGATATTATACAAGTATCGTATTTTTATTCAAATTTTTTTTGAATTTTATGGAAAAATTAAAAAAAAATAGCCCCTGCACTAAAATTTGAGAAATACATTTTTGTCCCCCACCCCTACATTTTTGTGAATTGACGCCACGGATCACATGGAGAATTTCAACTCTTCCCCTGTGATCCATAGTTCATATCTATCTTGTTGCAGTTTTTCACGTGGGGTCAAAAACCCTTACGGTAATTAATCAAGGAATCTTTAAACGGAAAAATATTGACGAAGGTCGACGAGAATACGTTGTCCCAATTTATGCATCTCGAAAAAAAACATATACCGAGTACATTGACCGAAAATGAAGATTCACTTACTTGATTTTAAGAAAACCCAAAATCTTGCTTTCAACAAAATGGGATCAATAGAAAAGCCAATGAACTTAGTTGTTATTTTGCATTGTGACGTAAAATTATATTACAAATGTATGACCCAAAACCGCCGAAGGAAATCGAAGGCTGGTTCTCGCTTTCGTAGGCTTGATTTGCGTTTAACAGTATTGTCAATTACAAGTCTTGAAGAAGGCGAATGTAATTAACAAAACGTTCCTCGAGCCAAAACACAAACTTTTTGCACGCAAATGCACACACAAAAACAAATAACACTCACACTTCGTCACGCTAAACTAGTAGGAGAGGAAACTTGAAAAAAAAAAAAAACCTGAACGATTTTTCTTCGAGAGAGTAATTTTATTCATTCGAAGAGCATTTCTTTTACGCAAATCCTGGCTAATATCCGTTGTTTTCTTAATTAGAAACATTGTGTAGCATATGAAATGGAAGATAGATATAATAATTGCTGATAACCTCAATATTCCGGTGCATGGGATACTTCAGGCAAGTTTTTTTTAAACTTATAATAGCTAAATACAAAATACCAAGGACAGTGAAAATGAAATATGATTGAATTGGCTAAGTGGAAACTTAGAAAAAAAAATACGAGTTAAAATTTAGTGAATATCAGAAATCTAATTCTTAATAAAAAAAACCTCTATGTACAGTTATGGGGTTTTTGATAGTAGCGAGCGCTAAATATAAAAGAATGACAAGATGAGAAATAAAGATATACATAAAGAAGAAAAAACGAAAGTGGTTCCAGCCAGTGAAAACGAAAAGCAGTGCAAACTTTTCGGACAGATTTTCCCCTAGCCGTCCTCAGTGCAGACATAGAATAAATAAAAACAAACCGTAAAATAAAACCAGTAAATCAAATAAAACAAACCCTAAAAAATAACCGCTAAAATAAAAGATACCTTTTTAAATTCATGATGAAGGGGTAACTGAATGTAAATTCCAATATTGAATGACAATTCAAGGTGCTGAACCTAAGTTCATTTTGTTTAATGCTTTTTTTAATGTTAATCCCTTACTTGGTCTCGTATCGTACGATATTTTGTTAGAAATGTTTTAACGTTGAAGATAAAACTCTAAATTACCTATGTAACTCGAATTTTCATTTGGAATACCTCTATAGCTCGTTGCCCTCATAGATCGAATTTTACGTAGAATTACCTTTATACATCGAACTATGGATAAATCGAATTATACGTAACTCGAAGAAAAATCTTAGTCCCAAGAATTTCGAGGTTAGCGAGAATCGACTGTAATTTAATTTAGCTAATTAGTTTTGCTTATTTACTTTCACGGTCCAACTTGGCAACACTGACGAAAATGTAGTAATGTCCTAACAATCTTATTTTAAAAACCATAAGAAAAATCACAGTTTTCCAGTACGGATTGACCTCAGATAGGTATATGGGGCAAAAAAGTGCTTTTATACTGCTTTCAATTTTGTCCCAATTCTATAAGAACGACTCCTGAAACACAAGAATCGTTTAATTAAAAAAACAAGAAGCTGTTTTAAAAGTACAAAACAAAATTTAGTTCGAATAGCGAAGTGTTGATTAGGGGGCAACACCTTTTATATACATAATGATTCCTGTTCGTTTTAAGTTTTAATGTTTCTCGTTACTTTCAGTTGAAAAGCTGGTTTTTTATTTATTCAAGCATAAAACGACCATAAATCAGTATCAATAAATAAATGAAACCAAAACGAACAGAGATTACTATAAATAACAAAGTCAAACTCAAAACTAGCGGAAGATACAACAAAGAGAAGCAGGGCTAACGATCCCTCGGCCATCTAAAGAACAGAACTTAATTTGCACTTTACTGAAAACTATTGCTATTTCAAGCTGTGTGATTTCATTTCTCATAATATAAAAAAAAAATCACAAAAATAACCAAGATTGATGAAAAAACAGATGAATTGACAGGTTAATATATACTTAGATTCATAACTAAAAGTCTCAGCAATTTCGGATTTATTAGAGTTATTAAAGAGAAAACGCTTGGTGTCTTTGAGTTGACTTTATGAATCAACAGTGTTATTGTTTGAATTTTTCCAGACGGACTGCGTAGCCAAATTTAAACAATTAGTTTTGCTTGTTTATTGTTACACGGTTCAACGTGACAACACTGAAAACCAGAAATACTCTATCATTAGACCCCGACGCCACGCCGATGAGGGAAGACCGGCGGCAGCGGGGCCAAAAACAGCACGCCGCGCCGCCGGTAAGATGTCGGCGGCGCGCCGCCGGTAAGATGTCAGCGGCGCGCTGCCGGCGTGATCAATGTTGACCGTAAACATTAATGTTTTCATCAATCTTTCTCAAATCACATGCTTAAATTTACAACAGATTCGAGCCTATTCATGAGTTCAAAAATTCACAAGTCGCTGGCTGGAAACTGGTCTTCTTCGTTATTCATCATGAGAAGTAGAAATGTGGTAGAAACGAAATGGCTGTGGCGTTTCAGAACCCTTGCATAATACGAGTAGTTGAATTATCTATTAGTTATGTATTCTTAACATAAATAATTATCAAAATTAGTAGTTTTTTCATCGAGCATTACTGCATATACAACGTCAAATACCGTATCAAAAAATTCGTCAGTTATCTGGGTAAAAACTTTGAGTATAACTTTGAACTTAGAAGCTTAGTTTTTTCATAATGCCCTTTGCCTAAATTTGTTTTGTCCCCTTTAAAACAGTTGAAATGGTCGACTTTGATATTGATTGTTTTTTTTTTTGCTCTTTTGGATTCTTAAAAAGACTTCTTGCATTAAAAACTGATTTTTAATTACAATTTAAAAAAAATGCATTTTAAAGTTTTTTGACTTCTTTATAGAATATGTGTCATGTAGGCTAAGTCTGAACTACTGCTCTTTTGGATATTATTCGTTTTTTTCCTTTGGGGATTCATTCCAAATTATAAATTGATAAATAGCTAATATCAGTCAAATTATAAACTGCATCTAAAAGGAGTAAATTTATCAAATTTAAAAATACATGATGAACACTTCACATGAGAACACTTCAATTACAATGACACAAAAAACACTTAATGGTTTACTCGGTATGAAGAAAAATTAAATGTCAGCTACTTTCTGGTAAAAAATGAAAAGGTCATCCGTTCTAAATGTAATTAAATGAAATAATATGCAGACTGAAGTAGCTCCAGGAAGATGTGGAGATTTTCATCCTAGTTCGTCACTTTTAATCCAAGTAAAATGTTTGGACGCTTAGTATCAGTTATTGAGTTTAAGCTTTGATTTCCAAATGCTCACAAAAATTACCAAATTTAAGAAAGTCGCAACAATAAGTCACCTGTGGTCAAAATACTCAAAGACTCCTCTTAGATTCCCACCCAGGCTTAAAGCTTCTGCTATGGTCATTTCCATGGAAATCTCCAAAGAGTTTCTTTTTAAAATAGCTTTCAAGCGTAGTTAGAGGTATTTAGCCTTCTTTGCTTTTCTTCAAAGCTTTGAAAAAAGTGTTATAATATTCCAAATGTTACATTTGTTATATTTGTGCATATTTTTGGTAATCATTTGTGCGGTGATCGAATTTTTTAAACCACTGTAGATACGTAAGAACGTTGCAACATCTAGTACCCTGAGGTCATAAGACTGTCAAATACTCCTCCATGAACCTCCCAAATTGAAAGCTTTAAATATGACCTGGCCTTTTAATGTAACTTGGCCTTTGGACGATAAAACCATGCAAGTGCTGTATCAAGTATAACTCATGAAAATCTTGTTAATTTTTGTCAACTTTTCAACTTTTTGGCATCCCTGCTTTCAATAAAAAAAAAATCAAGGTACTATCACTTAAATATAATAACTCCCTATGCCCCCCCCTATGGATACTATCTTGATAGGACACCGTCTCTGCTTTAAATAAAAAAAATAATTAACTTATTGGTACCCCTGCTTTCAAAAATAAATCGAGTTATTATCATTTAAATATGATAGCTCACTCCCCCCCCCCTCTCTGGATACCACCTTGATAAAATGCCGTCTCTGCTTTTAATTAAAAAAAATAACTTTTTGGGATCCCTGCTTTCAATAAAAAAAAATTCGAGATATTATCATTTAAATGTAATACCCCCCTAACCCCCCCCCCCTCTGGATACCACCTTGATAGGATACCGTCTCAGCTTTCATTAGAAATATAAGTTACTTAATAATTAACTAGGTCACTATATGGTTCAAACAAACACGCAAAATAACGTTAAACAGCTTAGTGTTCCTCGAAAAAAATTGAGGGTATGAGTAAAGGGGTACAAAGACAACAACAAAAATGTCGAAATTATTCAGATATACTTCAAATTATTGGAAAACTGAGTCATAGATTCGCCGTGGCATTCAATAAGATCCAAAGAATATAATTAAAAGGGAGCACACATAAAAGCCAAATTAGGCCAGTAGCCTATGAGAAATCGCAAAATATCCAAGACAATAGTAGAAAGGCAATAGAGAATAGTAGGTTATCAAAAGAATGTATCTCCTATCAGTACACCATATTTGGGCATGGAATCCCCAGGGAGAATGATTGCATAATCGAAGTGGGTCAATGACCTCTTTTTTGGAGAATTGTTTCCGGGGCAAAGTGTATTAATATCTTTGGAGTTCGACCAGGAGAATTGTTTCCGGGGCGAATTTTATTAATGTATTTGGTTTTCATCCAGGAGAATTGTTTCTGGGCGAAGGTTTTAATGTCTGACAGATGATGTCATGGTTGATTGATTTGCCACGAAACGGGAACTAATTTGTTGTTTCGAAAGGGAATTATTGATTCACGAAAGGGGAATTAATTTATTGTTTCCAAGGAGAATTGTCTCCGGGATTGTTTCTGGGCGAAGTTTTTTAACGTCTGACAGGTGATGTCAAGGTTGATCAAATTGTTTCCGGGTGAAGTTTATTAATGTCTGACAGGTGATGTCAAGGTTGATTGATTTGTCACGGAAGGGGAATTGTTTTCGGGCGAATGTTTTGATCTTAGAGATGAAGAGATTAACGCGGGAAAGGGTTTCTTAGTAATTTGAAATGTGACAGCGCAGGGATGCCAAAAACAAAAGGAACACGCAGAAATTACGTTTAGGGGTTATTTGGGCGAAACCGTTTTAGAAATTTTAAGGAATTATTTCGGCGAAACAGTTAGAGACATTTTAAAAGATGATTTTAGAAGATGTTTTAGAAGAGGATTTGAGTGTGGTCGTTATAATACACAAGTTCAATTTGAACAGTGTCGTGAGGTCCCTACCTCAACCCCAAAGGGCTCCGATCCCCCTACCCCAACCCCAAAGGGTTCCGATCCCCCTACTCCAACCCCAAAGGAAGCCCCCGGCCCCCAACGGTCCCCCGGGCTCCCAAAGGACCACCCGGACCCCCAAAGGGCCCCCGGGCCCCGAAAGGTCCCCCGGCACCCCAAAGGACCACCCGGCCCCCATTTTTTAATATTTTTTAATTTGCGCATTTTGGGACACAAAAGGGTCCCCACCCCCAACTTTTGATTCCCCCTCACAACTTTAGTGTTTTGTCATGGTTTACCTGGTCACAGTTACATTCTCTTGATTTTCAAAGTTCATTGTGGATTTCTTTCATTGAAATGCAAGAGTTGGATTATTTCAGTAGTGTTTTGTCATGGTTTACCTTGTCGCAGTTACATTATCTTGATTTTCAACGTTCATTGCCGATTTCTTTCATTGAAATGCAAGAGTTGGAATATTTCAGTAGTGTTTTGTTGTAGTTTACCCTGTCGCAGTTACATTTTCTTGATTTTTCAAAGTTCATTTTGAATTTTATACGTTGAAATGCAAGAGTTGGAATATTTCAGTTGTGTTTTGTCGTGGTTTACCTTGTCACAGTTACATTCTCTTGATTTTTCAAAGTTCATTTTGATTTTTTTCATTGAAATGCAAGACTTGGAATATTTCAGTAGTGTTTTGTCATGGTTTACCTTGTCACAGTTACATTCTCATGATTTTTCAAAGTTCATTTTGAATTTCTTTCATTGAAATGCATGAGTTGAAATATTTCAGTAGTGTTTTGTCGTGGTTTACCTTGTCACAGTTACATTTTCTTGATTTTTCAAAGTTCATTTTGAATTTCTTTCGTTGAAATGCAAGAGTTGGAATATTTCAGTAGTGTTTTGTTGTGGATTATCGTGTCACAGTTACATTCTCTTGATTTTTCAAAGTTCATTCTGATTTTTTCATTGAAATGCAAGAGTTGGAATATTTCAGTAGTGTTTTATCGTGGTTTACCTTATCACAGCTACATTCTCTTGATTTTTCAAAGTTCATTTTGGATTTTTTTCGTTGAAATGCAAGAGTTGGAATAATTCAGTAGTGTTTTGTCGTGGTTTACCCTGTCGCACTTACATTTTCTTGATTTTTCAAAGTTCATTTTGAATTTTATTCGTTGAAATGCAAGAGTTGGAATATTTCAGTAGTGTTTTGTCATGGTTTACCTTGTCACAGTTACATTCTCTTGATTTTTCAAAGTTCATTTTGATTTTTTTCATTGAAATGCAAGAGTTGGAATATTTCAGTAGTGTTTTGTCATGGTTTACCTTGTCACAGTTACATTCTCTTGATTTTTCAAAGTTCATTTTGAATTTCTTTCATTGAAATACATGAGTTGGAATATTTCAGTAGTGTTTTGTCGTGGTTTACCTTGTCACAGTTACATTTTCTTGATTTTTCAAAGTTCATTTTGAATTTCTTTCGTTGAAATGCAAGAGTTGGAATATTTCAGTAGTGTTTTGTTGTGGTTTATCGTGTCACAGTTACATTCTCTTGATTTTCAAAGTTCATTGTGGATTTCTTTCATTGAAATGCAAGAGTTGGATTATTTCAGTAGTGTTTTGTCATGGTTTACCTTGTCGCAGTTACATTCTCTTGATTTTCAACGTTCATTGCCGATTTCTTTCATTCAAATGCAAGAGTTGGAATATTTCAGTAGTGTTTTGTTGTAGTTTACCCTGTCGCAGTTACATTTTCTTCATTTTTCAAAGTTCATTTTGAATTTTATTCGTTGAAATGCAAGAGTTGGAATATTTCAGTTGTGTTTTGTCGTGGTTTACCTTGTCACTGTTACATTCTCTTGATTTTTCAAAGTTCATTTTGAATTTCTTTTATTGAAATTCATGAGTTGAAATATTTCAGTAGTGTTTTGTTGTAGTTTACCCTGTCGCAGTTACATTTTCTTGATTTTTCAAAGTTCATTTTGAATTTTATTCGTTGAAATGCAAGAGTTGGAATATTTCAGTAGTGTTTTGTCATGGTTTACATTGTCACAATTACATTCTCTTGATTTTTCAAAGTTCATTCTGATTTTTTCATTGAAATGCAAGAGTTGGATTATTTCAGTAGTGTTTTATCGTGGTTTACCTTATCACAGCTACATTCTCTTGATTTTTCAAAGTTCATTGTGGATTTTTTTCGTTGAAATGCAAGAGTTGGAATAATTCAGTAGTGTTTTGTCGTGGTTTACCCTGTCGCACTTACATTTTCTTGATTTTTCAAAGTTCATTTTGAATTTTATTCGTTGAAATGCAAGACTTGGCATATTTCAGTTGTGTTTTGACGTGGTTTACCTTGTCACAGTTACATTCTCTTGATTTTTCAAAGTTCATTTTGAATTTCTTTCATTGAAATACATGAGTTGGAATATTTCAGTAGTGTTTTGTCGTGGTTTACCTTGTCACAGTTACATTTTCTTGATTGTTCAAAGTTCATTTTGAATTTCTTTCGTTGAAATGCAAGAGTTGGAATATTTCAGTAGTGTTTTGTTGTGGTTTATCGTGTCACAGTTACATTCTCTTGATTTTTCAAAGTTCATTTTGATTTTTTTCATTGAAATGCAAGAGTTGGATTATTTCAGTAGTGTTTTATCATGGTTTACCTTATCACAGCTACATTCTCTTGATTTTTCAAAGTTCATTTTGGATTTCTTTCTTTGAAATGCAAGAGTTGGAATATTTCAATAGTGTTTTATCGTGGTTTACCTTGTCACACTTTCATTCTCTTGATTTTTCAAATTCATTTTGAATTTCTTTCATTGAAATGCAAGAGTTGGATTATTTCAGTAGTGTTTTGTCGTGGTTTACCTTGTCACAGTTACATTTTCTTGATTTTTCAAAGTTCATTTGAATTTCTTTCATTGAAATGCAAGAGTTGGATTATTTCAGTAGTGTTTTGTCGTGGTTTACCATGTCGCAGTTACATTCTCTTAATTTTTCAAATTCATTGTGGATTTCTTTCATTGAAATGCAAGAGTTGGATTATTTCACTAGTGTTTTGTCGTGGTTTACCTTGTCACAGTTACATTTTCTTGATTTTTCAAAGTTCATTTTGGATTTCTTTCGTTGAAATGCAATAGTTGGAATATTTCAGTAGTGTTTTGTCATGATTTACCCTGTCGCAGTTACATTTTCTTAATTTTTCAATGTTCATTTTGAATTTCTATCGTTGAAATGCATGAGTTGGAATATTTCAGTAGTGTTTTGTTGTGGTTTACCTTGTCATAGTTACATTTTCTTAATTTTTCAAAGTTCATTTGAACTTCTTTCATTGAAATGCAAGAGTTGGATTATTTCAGTAGTGTTTTGTCGTGGTTTACATTGTCACAGTTACATTCTCTTGATTTTCAAAGTTCATTGTGGATTTCTTTCATTGAAATGCAAGAGTTGGAATATTTCAGTAGTGTTTTGTTGTAGTTTACCTTGTCACAGTTACATTTTCTAGATTTTTCAAAGTTCATTTTGAATTTCATTCGTTGAAATGCAAGAGTTGGAATATTTCAGTAGTGTTTTGTTGTAGTTTACCTTGTCGCAGTTACATTCTCTTGATTTTTCAAAGTTCATTTTGAATTTATTTCATTGAAATGCATGAGTTGGAACATTTCAGTAGTGTTTTGTCGTGGTTTACCTTGTCACAGTTACATTCTCGTGATTTTTCAAAGTTCATTTTGAATTTCTTTCGTTGAAATGCAAGAGTTGGAATATTTCAGTAGTGTTTTGTTGTGGTTTATCGTGTCACAGTTACATTCTCTTGATTTTCCAAAGTTCATTTTGATGGTTTACCTTGTCACAGTTACATTCTCGTGATTTTTCAAAGTTCATTTTGAATTTCTTTCGTTGAAATGCAAGAGTTGGAATATTTCAGTAGTGTTTTGTTGTAGTTTACCTTGTCGCAGTTACATTATCTTGATTTTCAAAGTTCATTGTGAATTTCTTTCATTGAAATGCAAGAGTTGGATTATTTCAGTAGTGTTTTGTAGTGGTTTACCTTGTCGCAATTACATTCTCTTGATTTTCAAAGTTCATTTTGGATTTCTTTCATTGAAATGCAAGAGTTGGAATATTTCAGTAGTGTTTTGTTGTAGTTTACCTTGACACAGTTACATTTTCTAGATTTTTCAAAGTTCATTTTGAATTTCATTCGTTGAAATGCAAGAGTTGGAATATTTCAGTAGTGTTTTGTTGTAGTTTACCTTGTCGCAGTTACATTCTCTTGATTTTTCAAAGTTTATTTTGAATTTCGTTCATTCAAATGCATGAGTTGGAACATTTCACTAGTGTTTTGTCGTGGTTTACCTTGTCACAGTTACATTCTCGTGATTTTTCAAAGTTCATTTTGAATTTCTTTCGATGAAATGAAAGAGTTGGAATATTTCAGTAGTGTTTTGTTATGGTTTATCGTGTCACAGCTACATTCTCTTGATTTTACAAAGTTCATTTTGAATTTCTTTCGTTGAAAAACAAGAGTTGGATTTTTTCAGTAGTGTTTTATCGTGGTTTACCTTGTCACAGCTACATTCTCTTGATTTTTTCAAATTTCATTTGTATTTCTTTCATAGAAATGCAAGAGTTGGATTATTTCAGTTGTGTTTTGTCGTGGTTTACCTTGTCACAGTTACATTCTCTTGATTCTTCAAAGTTCAATGTCGATTTCTTTCGTTGAAATGCAAGGGTTGGAATATTTCAGTAGTGTTTTGACATGATTTACCCTGTCAAAGTTACATTCTCTTAATTTTTCAAAGTTTATTTTGAATTTCTATCGTTGAAATGCAAGAGCTGGAATATTTCAGTAGTGTTTTGTTGTGGTTTACCTTGTAACAGTTACATTTTCTTGATTTTTCAAAGTTCATTTTGAATTTCTTTCATTGAAATGCAAGAGTTGGAAAATTTCAGTAGTGTTTTGATATGGTTTACCTTGTCACAGTTACATTCTCTTGATTTTTCAAAGTTCATTTTGAATATCTTTCATTGAAATGCAAGAGTTGGAATATTTCACTAGTGTTTTGTAGTGGTTTACCATGTCACAGTTACATTCTCTTGATTTTTCAAAGTTCATTATGAATTTCTTTCGTTGAAATGCAAGAGTTGGAATATTTCAGTAGTGTTTTGTTGTGGTTTACCTTGTCACAGTTACATTCTCTTAATTTTTCAAAGTTCATTTTGAATTTCTTTCGTTGAAATGCAAGAGTTGGAATATTTCAGTAGTGTTTTGTCGTGGTTTACCTTGTCACAGTCACATTCTCTTAATTTTTCAAAGTTCATTTTGAATTTCTTTCGATGAAATGAAAGAGTTGGAATATTTCAATAGTGTTTTGTCATGGTTTACCTTGTCAGACTTACATTCTCTTAATTTTTCAAAGTTCATTTTGGTTTTATTTCGGTGTAATGCAAGAGTTGGAAATATTTCAGTATTGTTTTGATGTGGTTTACCTTGTCACAGTTATATTCTCTTAATTTTTCAAAGTTCATTTTGAATTTTTTTTTCATTGAAATGCATGAGTTGGAACATTTCAGTAGTGTTTTGTCGTGGTTTACCTTGTCACAGTTACATTCTCGTGATTTTTCAAAGTTCATTTTGAATTTCTTTCGTTGAAATGCAAGAGTTGGAATATTTCAGTAGTGTTTTGTTGTGGTTTATCGTGTCACAGTTACATTCTCTTGATTTTCCAAAGTTCATTTTGAATTTCTTTCGTTGAAAAACAAGAGTTGGATTATTTCAGTAGTGTTTTATCGTGGTTTACCTTGTCACAGCTACATTCTCTTGATTTTTCAAAATTCATTTGAATTTCTTTCATTGAAATGCAGGAGTTGGATTATTTCACTAGTGTTTTGTTATGGTTTACCTTGTCACAGTTACATTCTCTTGATTTTTCAAAGTTCAGTGTCGATTTCTTTCATTGAAATGCAAGGGTTGGAATATTTCAGTAGTGTTTTGACATGATTTACCCTGTCACAGTTACATTCTCTTAATTTTTTAAAGTTCATTTTGAATTTCTATCGTTGAAATGCAAGAGCTGGAATATTTCAGTAGTGTTTTGTTGTGGTTTACCTTGTCACAGTTACATTTTCTTGATTTTTCGAAGTTCATTTTGAATTTCTTTCATTGAAATGCAAGAGTTGGAAAATTTCAGTAGTGTTTTGGTATGGTTTACCTTGTCACAGTTACATTCTCTTGATTTTTCAAAGTTCATTTTGAATTTCTTTCATTGAAATGCAAGAGTTGGAATATTTCACTAGTGTTTTGTCATGGTTTACCATGTCACAGTTACATTCTCTTGATTTTTCAAAGTTCATTTTGAATTTCTTTCAATGAAATGAAAGAGTTGGAATATTTCAATAGTGTTTTGTCATGGTTTACCTCGTCAGACTTACATTCTCTTAATTTTTCAAAGTTCATTTTGGTTTTATTTTGGTGAAATGCAAGAGTTGGAATATTTCAGTAGTGTTTTAATGTTGTTTACCTTGTCACAGTTACATTCTCTTGATTTTTCAAAGTTCATTTTGGTTTTATTTCGGTGAAATGCAAGAGTTGGAATATTTCAGTAGTGTTTCGTTGTGGTTTACCATGTCACACTTACATTCTCTTAATTTTTCAAAGTTCATTTTGGCTTTCTTTCGATGAAATGCAAGAGTTGGAATATTTCAATAGTGTTTTGTCGTGGTTTACCTAGTCACAGTTACATTCTCTTAATTTTTCAAAGTTCATTTTGAATTTCTTTCGCTGAAATGCAAGAGTTGGATTATTTCAGTAGTGTTCTGTTGTGGTTCACCTTATCACAGTTACATTTTCTTGACTTTTCAAAATTCATTTTGAATTTCTTTCGTTGAAATGCAAGAGTTGGAATATTTCAGTAGTGTTTTGTCATGGCTTACCTTGTCACAGTTACATTTTCCTGATTTTTCAAAGTTCATTTTGAATTTCCTTCATTGAAATGCAAGAGTTGGAATATTTCAGTAGTGTTTTGTTGTGGTTTACCTTGTCACAGTTACATTCTCTTAATTTTTCAAAGTTCATTTTGGATTTCTTTCAGTGAAATGCAAGAGTTGGAATATTTCAGTAGTGTTTTGTCATGGTTTACCTTGTCACAGTTACATTCTCGTAATTTTTCAAAGTTCATTTTGAATTTCTTTTCGTTGAAATGCAAGAGTTGGAATATTTCAGTAGTGTTATGTCATGGTTTACCTTGTCACAAGATACATTCTCTTGATTTTCCAAAGTTCATTTTGAATTTCATTCGTTGAATTGCAAGAGTTGGAATATTTCAGTAGTGTTTTGTCGTGGTTTACCTTATCACAGTTACATTCTCTTGATTTTTCAAAGTTCATTTTGGATTTCTTTCGTTGAAATGCAAGAGTTGGAATATTTCAGTAGTGTTTTGTCGTGGTTTACCATGTCACAGTTACATTCTATTGATTAATAAAGTTCATTTTGGATTTTTTTCGTGAAATGCAAGAGTTGTATTATTTCAGTAGTGCTTTATCGTGGTTTACTTTGTCACAGCTACTTTCTCTTCATTTTTCAAAGTTCATTTTGGATTTCTTCATTGAAATGCAAGAGTTTGAATAATTTAGTAGTGTTTTGTCGTGGTTTACCCTGTCACACTTTCATTTTTGTTAGGTTAGGTTAGGTTAGGCTAGATCAAGTTAGGTTAGGTTAGGTTAAGTTAGGTTAGGTTAGGTTAGCCTACGTACGCGCGTGTACGTAGGACTCCAACTCTTGCATTTCAGTGAAAGAAATTCAAAATGAACTTTTAAAAACTAAGGAAATGTAACTGTTACAAGGTAAACCACAACAAAACACTACTGAAATATTCCAACTCTTGCATTTCAACGATAGAAATTCAAAATGAAATTTGAAAAATTAAGAGAATGTAACTGTGACAGGGTAAATCATGTCAAAACACTACTGAAATATTCCAACCCTTGCACTTCAACGAAAGAAATCGACACTGAACTTTGAAAAATCAAGAGAATGCAACTCTGACAAGGTAAACCACGACAAAACACAACTGAAATAATCCAACTCTTGCATTTCAATGAAAGAAATTCAAATGAACTTTGAAAAAATCAAGAGAATGTAGCTGTGACAAGGTAAACCACGATAAAACACTACTGAAATAATCCAACTCTTGTTTTTCAACGAAAGAAATTCAAAATGAACTTTGGAAAATCAAAAGAATGTAACTGTGACACGATAAACTACAACAAAACAGTACTGAAATATTCCAACTCTTTCATTTCATCGAAAGAAATTCAAAATGAACTTTGAAAGATCACGAGAATGTAACTTTTACAAGGTAAACCACGACAAAACACTACTGAAATGTTCCAACTCATGCATTTCAATGAAAGAAATTCAAAATGAACTTTGAAAAATCAAGAGAATGTAACTGTGACAAGGTAAACCACGACAAAACACTACTGAAATATTCCAACTCTTGCATTTCAATGAACGAAATTCAAAATGAACTTTGAAAAATCAAGAGAATGTAACTGCAACAAAATAAACTACAACAAAACACTACTGAAATATTCCAACTCTTGCATTTCAACGAATGAAATTCAAAATGAACTTTGAAAAATCTAGAAAATGTAACTGTGACAAGGTAAACTACAACAAAACACTACTGAAATATTCCAACTCTTGCATTTCAATGAAAGAAATCCACAATGAACTTTGAAAATCAAGAGAATGTAATTGCGACAAGGTAAACCACAACAAAACACTACTGAAATAATCCAACTCTTGCATTTCAATGAAAGAAATTCAAATGAACTTCGAAAAATCAAGAAAATGTAACTGTGACAAGGTAAACCACGACAAAACACTACTGAAATAATCCAACTCTTGCATTTCAATGAAAGAAATTCAAAATGAATTTGAAAAATCAAGAGAATGAAAGTGTGACAAGGTAAACCACGATGAAACACTACTGAAATATTCCAACTCTTGCATTTCAAAGAAAGAAATCCAAAATGAACTTTGAAAAATCAAGAGAATGTAGCTGTGATAAGGTAAACCATGATAAAACACTACTGAAATAATCCAACTCTTGCATTTCAATGAAAAAAATCAAAATGAACTTTGAAAAATCAAGAGAATGTAACTGTGACACGATAAACCACAACAAAACACTACTGAAATATTCCAACTCTTGCATTTCAACGAAAGAAATTCAAAATGAACTTTGAAAAATCAAGAAAATGTAACTGTGACAAGGTAAACCACGACAAAACACTACTGAAATATTCCAACTCTTGCATTTCAATGAAAAAATTCAAAATGAACTTTGAAAAATCAAGAAAATGTAAGTGCGACAGGGTAAACCACGACAAAACACTACTGAATTATTCCAACTCTTGCATTTCAACGAAAAAAATCCAAAATGAACTTCAAAAAATCAAGAGAATGTAGCTGTGATAAGGTAAACCACGATAAAACACTACTGAAATAATCCAACTCTTGCATTTCAATGAAAAAAATCAAAATGAACTTTGAAAAATCAAGAGAATGTAACTGTGACAAGGTAAACCACGACAAAACACAACTGAAATATTCCAACTCATGTATTTCAATGAAAGAAATTCAAAATGAACTTTGAAAAATCAAGAGAATGTAACTGTGACAAAGTAAACCACGACAAAACACTACTGAAATGTTCCAACTCATGCATTTCAATGAAAGAAATTCAAAATGAACTTTGAAAAATCAAGAGAATGTAACTGTGACAAGGTAAACCACGACAAAACACTATTGAAATGTTCCAACTCTTGCATTTCAATGAACGAAATTCAAAATGAACTTTGAAAAATCAAGAGAATGTAACTGCAACAAAATAAACTACAACAAAACACTACTGAAATATTCCAACTCTTGCATTTCAACGAATGAAATTCAAAATGAACTTTGAAAAATCTAGAAAATGTAACTGTGACAAGGTAAACTACAACAAAACACTACTGAAATATTCCAACTCTTACATTTCAATGAAAGAAATCCACAATGAACTTTGAAAATCAAAAGAATGTAATTGCGACAAGGTAAACCACAACAAAACACTACTGAAATAATCCAACTCTTGCATTTCAATGAAAGAAATTCAAATGAACTTCGAAAAATCAAGAAAATGTAACTGTGACAAGGTAAACCACGACAAAACACTACTGAAATAATCCAACTCTTGCATTTCAATGAAAGAAATTCAAAATGAATTTGAAAAATCAAGAGAATGAAAGTGTGACAAGGTAAACCACGATGAAACACTACTGAAATATTCCAACTCTTGCATTTCAAAGAAAGAAATCCAAAATGAACTTTGAAAAATCAAGAGAATGTAGCTGTGATAAGGTAAACCATGATAAAACACTACTGAAATAATCCAACTCTTGCATTTCAATGAAAAAAATCAAAATGAACTTTGAAAAATCAAGAGAATGTAACTGTGACACGATAAACCACAACAAAACACTACTGAAATATTCCAACTCTTGCATTTCAACGAAAGAAATTCAAAATGAACTTTGAAAAATCAAGAAAATGTAACTGTGACAAGGTAAACCACGACAAAACACTACTGAAATATTCCAACTCATATATTTCAATGAAATAAATTCAAAATGAACTTTGAAAAATCAAGAGAATGTAACTGTGACAAGGTAAACCACGACAAAACACTACTGAAATATTCCAACTCTTGCATTTCAATGAAAAAAATCAAAATGAACTTTGAAAAATCAAGAGAATATAGCTGTGACAAGGTAAACCACGACAAAACACAACTGAAATATTCCAACTCTTGCATTTCAACGAATAAAATTCAAAATGAACTTTGAAAAATCAAGAAAATGTAAGTGCGACAGGGTAAACCACGACAAAACACTACTGAATTATTCCAACTCTTGCATTTCAACGAAAAAAATCCAAAATGAACTTTGAAAAATCAAGGGAATGTAGCTGTGATAAGGTAAACCACGATAAAACACTACTGAAATATTCCAACTCTTGCATTTCAATGAAAAAAATCAAAATGAACTTTGAAAAATCAAGAGAATGTAACTGTGACAAGGTAAACCACGACAAAACACAACTGAAATATTCCAACTCATGTATTTCAATGAAAGAAATTCAAAATGAACTTTGAAAAATCAAGAGAATGTAACTGTGACAAAGTAAACCATGACAAAACACTACTGAAATATTCCAACTCTTGCATTTCAATGAAAAAAATCAAAATGAACTTTGAAAAATCAAGAGAATGTAACTGTGACAAGGTAAACCACGACAAAACACAACTGAAATATTCCAACTCATGTATTTCAATGAAAGAAATTCAAAATGAACTTTGAAAAATCAAGAGAATGTAACTGTGACAAGGAAAACCACGACAAAACACAACTGAAATATTCCAACTCTTGCATTTCAACGAATAAAATTCAAAATGAACTTTGAAAAATCAAGAAAATGTAAGTGCGACAGGGTAAACCACGACAAAACACTACTGAATTATTCCAACTCTTGCATTTCAACGAAAAAAATCCAAAATGAACTTTGAAAAATCAAGAGAATGTAGCTGTGATAAGGTAAACCACGATAAAACACTACTGAAATAATCCAAGTCTTGCATTTCAATGAAAAAAATCAAAATGAACTTTGAAAAATCAAGAGAATGTAACTGTGACAAGGAAAACCACGACAAAACACAACTGAAATATTCCAACTCATGCATTTCAATGAAAGAAATTCAAAATGAACTTTGAAAAATCAAGAGAATGTAACTGTGACAAGGTAAAACACGACAAAACACAACTGAAATATTCCAACTCATGTTTTTCAATGAAAGAAGTTCAAAAAGAACTTTGAAAAATCAAGAGAATGTAACTGTGACAAGGTAAACCATGACAAAACACTACTGAAATATTCCAACTCTTGCATTTCAATGAAAAAAATCAAAATGAACTTTGAAAAATCAAGAGAATGTAACTGTGACAAGGTAAACCACGACAAAACACAACTGAAATATTCCAACTCATGTATTTCAATGAAAGAAATTCAAAATGAACTTTGAAAAACCAAGAGAATGTAACTGTGACAAGGTAAACCACGACAAAACACAACTGAAATATTCCAACTCTTGCATTTCAACGAATAAAATTCAAAATGAACTTTGAAAAATCAAGAAAATGTAAGTGCGACAGGGTAAACCACGACAAAACATTACTGAATTATTCCAACTCTTGCATTTCAACGAAAAAAATCCAAAACGAACTTTGAAAAATCAAGAGAAAGTAGCTGTGATAAGGTAAACCACGATAAAACACTACTGAAATAATCCAACTCTTGCATTTCAATGAAAAAAATCAAAATGAACTTTGAAAAATCAAGAGAATGTAACTGTGACAAGGTAAACCACGACAAAACACAACTGAAATATTCCAACTCATGTATTTCAATGAAAGAAATTCAAAATGAACTTTGAAAAATCAAGAGAATGTAACTGTGACAAGGTAAACCATGACAAAACACTACTGAAATATTCCAACTCTTGCATTTCAATGAAAAAAATCAAAATGAACTTTGAAAAATCAAGAGAATGTAACTGTGACAAGGTAAACCACGACAAAACACAACTGAAATATTCCAACTCATGTATTTCAATGAAAGAAATTCAAAATGAACTTTGAAAAATCAAGAGAATGTAACTGTGACAAGGTAAACCACGACAAAACACAACTGAAATACTCCAACTCTTGCATTTCAACGAATAAAATTCAAAATGAACTTTGAAAAATCAAGAAAATGTAAGTGCGACAGGGTAAACCACGACAAAACACTACTGAATTATTCCAACTCTTGCGTTTCAACGAAAAAAATCCAAAATGAACTTTTAAAAATAAAGAGAATGTAGCTGTGATAAGGTAAACCACGATAAAACACTACTAAAATAATCCAACTCTTGCATTTCAATGAAAAAATCAGAATGAACTTTGAAAAATCAAGAGAATGTAACTGTGACACGATAAACCACAACAAAACACTACTGAAATATTCCAACTCTTGCATTTCAACGAAAGAAATTCAAAATGAACTTTGAAAAATCAAGAAAATGTAACTGTGACAAGGTAAACCACGACAAAACACAACTGAAATATTCCAACTCTTGCATTTCAACAAATAAAATTCAAAATGAACTTTGAAAAATCAAGAAAATGTAACTGCGACAGGGTAAACTACAACAAAACACTACTGAAATATTCCAACTCTTGCATTCCAATGAAAGAAATCGGCAATGAACGTTGAAAATCAAGAGAATGTAACTGCGACAAGGTAAACCATGACAAAACACTACTGAAATAATCCAACTCTTGCATTTCAATGAAAGAAATCCACAATGAACTTTGAAAATCAAGAGAATGTAACTGTGACACGATAAACCACAACAAAACACTACTGAAATATTCCAACTCTTGCATTTCAACGAAAGAAATTCAAAATGAACTTTGAAAAATCAAGAAAATGTAACTGTGACAAGGTAAACCACGACAAAACACAACTGAAATATTCCAACTCTTGCATTTCAACGAATAAAATTCAAAATGAACTTTGAAAAATCAAGAAAATATAACTGCGACAGGGTAAACTACAACAAAACACTACTGAAATATTCCAACTCTTGCATTTCAATGAAAGAAATCGGCAATGAACGTTGAAAATCAAGAGAATGTAACTGCGACAAGGTAAACCATGACAAAACACTGCTGAAATAATCCAACTCTTGCATTTCAATGAAAGAAATCCACAATGAACTTTGGAAAATCAAGAGAATGTAACTGTGACACGATAAACCACAACAAAACACTACTGAAATATTCCAACTCTTGCATTTCAACGAAAGAAATTCAAAATGAACTTTGAAAAATCAAGAAAATGTAACTGTGACAAGGTAAACCACGACAAAACACTACTGAAATATTCCAACTCATGTATTTCAATGAAAGAAATTCAAAATGAACTTTGAAAAATCAAGAGAATGTAACTGTGACAAGGTAAACCATGACAAAACACTACTGAAATATTCCAACTCTTGCATTTCAATGAAAAAAATCAAAATGAACTTTGAAAAATCAAGAGAATGCAACTGTGACAAGGTAAACCACGACAAAACACAACTGAAATAATCCAACTCTTGCATTTCAATGAAAGAAATTCAAATGAACTTTGAAAAAATCAAGAGAATGTAGCTGTGACAAGGTAAACGACGATAAAACACTACTGAAATAATCCAACTCTTGTTTTTCAACGAAAGAAATTCAAAATGAACTTTGGAAAATCAAAAGAATGTAACTCTGACACGATAAACTACAACAAAACACTACTGAAATATTCCAACTCTTTCATTTCATCGAAAGAAATTCAAAATGAACTTTGAAAGATCACGAGAATGTAACTGTGACAAGGTAAACCACGACAAAACACTACTGAAATGTTCCAACTCATGCATTTCAATGAAAGAAATTCAAAATGAACTTTGAAAAATCAAGAGAATGTAACTGTGACAAGGTAAACCACGACAAAACACTACTGAAATGTTCCAACTCTTGCATTTCAATGAACGAAATTCAAAATGAACTTTGAAAAATCAAGAGAATGTAACTGCGACAAGATAAACTACAACAAAACACTACTGAAATATTCCAACTTTTGCATTTCAACGAATGAAATTCAAAATGAACTTTGAAAAATCTAGAAAATGTAACTGTGACAAGGTAAACTACAACAAAACACTACTGAAATATTCCAACTCTTGCATTTCAATGAAAGAAATCCACAATGAACTTTGAAAATCAAAAGAATGTAATTGCGACCAGGTAAACCACAACAAAACACTACTGAAATAATCCAACTCTTGCATTTCAATGAAAGAAATTCAAAATGAACTTTGAAAAATCAAGAGAATGTAACTGTGACAAGGTAAACCACGACAAAACACTACTGAAATAATCCGACTCTTGCATTTCAATGAAAGAAATTTAAAATTAATTTGAAAAATCAAGAGAATGAAAGTGTGACAAGGTAAACGACGTTAAAACACTACTGAAATATTCCAACTCTTGCATTTCAAAGAAAGAAATCCAAAATGAACTTTGAAAAATCAAGAGAATGTAGCTGTGATGAGGTAAACCATGATAAAACACTAGTGAAATAATCCAACTCTTGCATTTCAATGAAAAAAATCAAAATGAACTTTGAAAAATCAAGAGAATGTAACTGTGACACGATAAACCACAACAAAACACTACTGAAATATTCCAACTCTTGCATTTCAACGAAAGAAATTCAAAATGAACTTTGAAAAATCAAGAAAATGTAACTGTGACAAGGTAAACCACGACAAAACACTACTGAAATATTCCAACTCTTGCATTTCAATGAAAGAAATTCAAAATGAACTTTGAAAAATCAAGAGAATGTAACTGTGACAAAGGTAAACCACGACAAAACACTACTGAAATATTCCAACTCTTGCATTTCAATGAAAAAAATCGAAATGAACTTTGAAAAATCAAGAGAATATAACTGTGACAAGGTAAACCACGACAAAATACAACTGAAATATTCCAACTCTTGCATTTCAACGAATAAAATTCAAAATGAACTCTTTATTTTTCAAAGTTCATTTTGGATTTTTTTCGTTGAAATACAAGAGTTGGAATAATTCAGTAGTGTTTTGTCGTGGTTTACCCTGTCGCACTTACATTTTCTTGATTTTTCAAAGTTCATTTTGAACTTTATTCGTTGAAATGCAAGAGTTGGAATATTTCAGTTGTGTTTTGTCGTTGTTTACCTTGTCACAGTTACATTCTCTTGATTTTTCAAAGTTCATTTTGAATTTCTTTCTCTTGCATTTCAACGAATAAAATTCAAAATGAACTTTGAAAAATCAAGAAAATGTAAGTGCGACAGGGTAAACCACGACAAAACACTACTGAATTATTCCAACTCTTGCATTTCAACGAAAAAAATCCAAAATGAACTTTGAAAAATCAAGAGAATGTAGCTGTGATAAGGTAAACCACGATAAAACACTACTGAAATAATCCAACTCTTGCATTTCAATGAAAAAATCAGAATGAACTTTGAAAAATCAAGAGAATGTAACTGTGACACGATAAACCACAACAAAACACTAATGAAATATTCCAACTCTTGCATTTCAACGAAAGAAATTCAAAATGAACTTTGAAAAATCAAGAAAATGTAACTGTGACAAGGTAAACCACGACAAAACACTACTGAAATATTTCAACTCATACATTTCAATGAAAGAAATTCAAAATGAACTTTGAAAAATCAAGAGAATGTAACAGTGACAAGGTAAACCATGACAAAACACTACTGAAATATTCCAACTCTTGCATTTCAATGAAAAAAATCAAAATGAACTTTGAAAAATCAAGAGAATGTAACTGTGACAAGGTAAACCACGACAAAACACAACTGAAATATTCCAACTCTTGCATTTCAACGAATAAAATTCAAAATGAACTTTGAAAAATCAAGAAAATGTAACTGCGACAGGGTAAACTACAACAAAACACTACTGAAATATTCCAACTCTTGCATTTCAATGAAAGAAATCGGCAATGAACGTTGAAAATCAAGAGAATGTAACTGCGACAAGGTAAACCATGACAAAACACTACTGAAATAATCCAACTCTTGCATTTCAATGAAAGAAATCGGCAATGAACGTTGAAAATCAAGAGAATGTAACTGTGACAAGGTAAACCATGACAAAACACTAAAGTTGTGAGGGGGAGTCAAAAGTTGGGGGTGGGGACCCTTTCGTGTCCCAAAATGCGCAAATTAAAAAATATTAAAAAATGGAGGCCGGATGGTCCTTTGGGGTGCTGGGGGACCTTTGGGGGCCCGGGGTGGCCTTTGGGGGTCCGGGTGGTCCTTTGGGAGCCCGGGGACCTTTTGGGGCCGGGGGCTTCCTTTGGGGTTGGAGCTGGGGGATCGGAACCCTTTGGGATTGGGGTAGGGGGATCGGAGCCCTTTGGGTTTGAGGTAGGGACCTCACGACACTGTTCAAATGGAGCTTGTGTACTATAACGACCACACTCAAATCCACTTCTAAAACATCTTCTAAAATCATCTTTTAAAATGTCTCTAACTGTTTCGCCGAAATAATTCCTTAAAATGTCTAAAACGGTTTCGTCCAAATAACCCCTAAACGTAATAATGCGTGTTCCTTTTGTTTTTGGCATCCCTGCGCTGTCACATTTTAAATTACTAAGAAACCCTTTCCCGCGTTAATCTCTTCATCTCTAAGATCAAAACATTCGCCCGAAAACAATTCCCCTTTCGAGACAAATCAATCAACCTTGACATCACCTGTCAGACATTAATAAACTTCACCCGGAAACAATTTGATCAACCTTGACATCACCTGTCAGACATTAAAAACTTCGCCCAGAAACAATCCCGGAGACAATTCTCCTTGGAAACAATAAATTAATTCCCCTTTCGTGAATCAATAATTTCCCTTAGAAACAACAAATTAATTCCCCTTTCGTGACAAATCAATCAACCATGACATCATCTGTCAGACATTAAAAACTTCGCCCAGAAACAATTCTCCTGGATGAAAACCAAATACATTAATAAACTTCGCCCCGGAAACAATTCTCCTGGTCGAACTCCAAAGATATTAATAAACTTTGCCCCGGAAACAATTCTCCAAAAAAGAGGTCATTGACCCACTTCGATTATGCAATCATTCTCCCTGGGGATTCCATGCCCAAATATGGTGTACTGATAGGAGATACATTCTTTTGATAACCGAATTTTGTACTGCCACGAGTCAATAAGGCCTTTCTACTGACAATGAACATGTCTTAATGGGGGGCCCTGGGTCTATCAAAATATTTCGATGGTTTCCCAGGGAATTTGATATCATTTTCTTCTGTCTCCACTTTAAATAAAAAAAAAAATTATCCTTTTGACATCCCTGCTTTCAATAAAAGAATAAGGTATTATTACTTAAAAATGATACCCTATAGGCAATAATTTACAATTTATTTATCAGTCATATTTTTGGGGTAGCTTCCGAACAATTGAGTATTAAACATTCAGGCGTTCAACAATTGAGGATTAAACATTAAGAAAATCTTATCTAAAAACAGCAAAAAAAAAATCCGCAAACTTACAATTCAGCTGTAGAAACAATCTGTCGGCTATCAATTTCAAAATCCAACTGAAGGCTGAAGCTGTATAGTAGTGAATGCGTTCTATAATTCTATTCAACTTGAAAATAAAATTCTTGACTACGAATGATGTAAGAAATAGCGATTGGGAAACTGCATTCAAAATGATTTAAACTCATTTCATAAAGACGATACTGTTTTTTGTCAGCATATGAAGAACTGTGCATATTGTAATATTTGCAATTGCATATTGCATCTGTCTGGTTTTTATGCGAAGTAACAAAAGAGACGAAAATTAATGAACAAGAGAGTATTGAAGAATTATGGTATGCAAATTAATATTTGGCAGGGAAAGTCACTGGTGATAAATCGCTAGGAGTGGCACCGTGATTGCGTGATTTTCGGGGAACTAAATTTTTTTCGGGTGACGCATTGATTTTCGGGGAAATACCCGAAAATTCAGGGATAGTGCAAGCCCTGCTTGATTCCTAATCAGGAAAATCGTAATACTAAACCACAGGAGAAGGAAGAGTTCCGACTTTGCGGTTGACGCAATAAAGAATTGCCGCAAAATTAATTTAAAGTCGACCAGACGCCGCCACCTCTGTCGGCGGCGGCACGCCTTTGGCGCGCCGGCGGCGTTACGACACTTCGGTGGCGTTTCGACCAGGCCTCTCGTTGGCGGCGTTCGGTCGATCCGCCGGCGCGGCGCCGGGGTCTATCTATCATAGGCTTCCAATTTCAAAAGAGAAACAAAAAACTGATTTTAAACATTTTTTTCTTTTATAACTTTAATAAATACAAAGTTATGAAGACTTACAGGAAAACATATCAGTATATCTTAAACTGTCAATTCACAGTCATTTGGTTTTCTAATATTGGTTATGATGGTTAATAAATACAAAGTTATGAAGACTTACAGGAAAACATATCAGTATATCTTAAACTGTCAATTCACAGTCATTTGGTTTTCTAATATTGGTTATGATGGTTATTTTTTTTATGTTATGAGGAATAAAAACACATATCTAAAAATAAGTATTTCAATAAAGTGTAAATTTTGTTCCGATTCTTAGGCAAGGGGCTCGATTTGAGTTTGACTTGGTTATTAATTGTATTTTCAGTGTGTGCTGGGTTCCATTTATTTAATGATAGTGATTTATTGTAGTTTCACGCATCTCTGGTTTAATATAGCTCTTTATTTTTCTATGAAGAGTTTCTTTCGTAAAATTTTTTTTTAAATTAATTATAGAAAAACTGATTTTAAATTTCTATTTATCATATTTATCTCTGGTCATTTTAACTATCAACGTATAATATGTAACCAGTGATCACATCCGGGTCGCAGCCTTAGCTAGCAACCTAGTAAGAGACTAAGACTAAGTGTTAGGAAGACTAAGTCACTAAGGCTAGGAATAAGTGAAGATAAAAAGGTGACGTTGGGTAATGAAAAGATTGATCAGGTGGGCAGCTTCACTTACCTTGGTAGTATTATTAGTAAAGATGGTGGGAGCAGAAAAGATGTTGAAAGTAGAATAGCCAAGGCTCAGGGTGCTTTTTCACAGTTAAAAAAAGTTTGGAAGAATAGGAAGATATCTGCAAATCAAGATTAGAATATTAGAAGCTACAGTGATGACAGTGGTCAAATATGGCTCTGAAGCAAGGACGCTCCGAAAAGCGGATGAAGATTTGCATTGCTAAATGTTTTCCAGAGAAATTGCTTAAGGATTGTTCTGGGTACCCGGCTGACTGACCGTATTTCAAACAATAGGCTATACGAAAAATGTGGTTCAATGCCGCTCTCTAGCGCTATAACGAAAGAAAGGTTGAGGTGGCTAGGGCACATTGTGCGGATGAAGGATGACAGATTGCCGAAGATTGTTCTTTTCGGCCAACCGTGTAGGAATAAACGGAAAGCAGGTCTTCCCCGTCTGGGGTGGGAGGACGTCATAAAGAAAGATATTAAGGAAATGGGAACTTCGTGGGTGGGTGTAAAAAGGGAGGCTTTCAATAGATTGGGGCGGAGGAAGAGCGTGCGTAGCTATGTTGGCCTCAGGTGGCTTGGTACTGCGGTGAGTTGTTAGCAGTAGTAGTAGCCGTAGTTAGTAGTAGTAGTAGTTAATTCTATTTTTAAAATTATTTCATTTTTTATTACAAAAGGCACTAGATGTAGCAATTTCGTTTAAAATGAGCCTTTATACACCTGTCTATGGTTTTCCAGTGCCCAGCTAACTGAGGAGGAAAAAAAAGGAAAAAGGAATAAAAGATGCCGTAAATGTAGAATATCGTTGTTGCTGTCTCTTTTCTTGATTCTGAAGCCAATATATTTTTCTTGGTGTTGAAGCCAAGGGACGGTAAGTTTCCTATATAGGGGTTTTCGTACGAGGCGGATCTAATAGTGAACTTCTTGTTTTGACCTGACTATTTCTAGGAGTTACGGGTTATTTTAGTTTTTACGATGGGACGTGATCGTCTCTTACTACTCTACTATTACTAACTCACCGCAGCACCAAGCCGCCTGAGGCCAACACAGCTACGTACGCTCCTCCTCCACCCCAATCTATTCAAAGCCTCCGCAAAAAGCATTGCGCACAACTACGGTTGATCTAATATTTTGACTGAATATTTAAATTTTGCCAAAAATTTTATTTGCTATTCGATATTTAGTTCTTAAGTAGAAAAGCAGAACAAGCTATATCGAATAGCAAGAAAATTTTTGGCAAAATTTAAATATTCAGTCAAAATATTAGATCAACCGTAGTTGTGCGCAATGCTTTTTGCGGAGGCTTTGAATAGATTGGGGCGGAGGAAGAGCGTGCGTAGCTGTGTTGGCCTCAGGTGGCTTGGTGCTGCGGTGAGTTGTTAGTAGTAGTAGTAGTAGTAGTAAGAGATGATCACATCCCATAGTAAAAACAAAAATAACCCGTAACTTCTAGAAATAGTCAGGTTAAAACAAGAAGTACACTATTAAATCCGCCTAGTTTGAAACCCCCTATATAGGAAACTTACCGTCCCTTGGCTTCAACACCAAGAAAAATATATTGGCTTCAAAATCAAGAAAAGAGACTGCAACAAACTCTAAAAAACGGAATTTTGATACCAATAGATACATCAAAAGAATCAGATTTTAATTCTGATTTCAAATATATAAGTTTCATCAAGTTTAATTTTACCTATCAAAAGTTACGCGCCTGAGAAAATTTGGCTGATTTTCTAAAAAAGGGGAAAAGACCCCCTAAAAGTTATAGAACCTTGATGAAAATCACACCATCATATTCAGCGTATCAGAAAACCCTACTGTATAGGTTTCAAGCTCCTATCTACAAAAATGTGGAATTTTCCATTTTTTGCCAGAAGAGAGATCACGGATGCGTGTTTTTTTGTTTTTTTGTTTTTTTGTTGTTTTTTCCCCAGGGGTGATCGTATCGACCCAGTGGTCCTAGAATATCGTGGGATGGCTCATTGGACCGGAAATTAAAAGTTCTAGTGCCCTTTTTAAGTGACCAAAAAAAATGGAGGGTATGGTTGAAAATATTATAACTGTCTTTTAGGATGACTTAATCCCTCGAAGCCCCCAGGAGGAGGGCTGAAAGTTATGAACTTTACCCAATGTTAACATATAGTATTGGTTATTGGGACCCGGCTCGATGGTAACCGAAACTCTAGAAAACTGTATTTTGATACAAATAGGTACATCAAAAGAATCGGATTTTAATGCTGATTTCAAATATATAAGTTTCATCAAGTTTAGTCCAGAAGAAAGATCACGGGTGCGTGTTTATTTTTTTCTGTTTCAAATTATTTTTTTCTCTTTCTGTTCAAATATCCCCTTATTAGTTAGGAATTTTAGTACTCCCGTACAATCCATAACACACTTGAGAAATTTGCTAAAATAACCGTGTAAGATCTAAAATAACCGGTTCCATAGCGATAAAGAAAATTCACGGATCACATAATGCATTGGAGCTGTATAATTTTGGCTATATATTTGCACATTAGGGGGGTAGTTTAAGGTTAGGTGACTTTTTTCCCCAGGGGTGATCGTATCGACCCAGTGGTTCCTAGAATATCTTGGAAGGTCTCATTGGAATGGAAATTAAAATTTCTAGTGCCCTTTTTAAGTGACCAAAAAAAATGGAGGGCAACTAGGCCCCCTCCCACGCTCATTGTTTTCCCTAAGTCACCTGATCAAAATTTTGAGATAGCCATTTTGCTCAGGATGTTCAAAAATATTATAAATATGTCTTTTAGGATGACTTAATCCCCCGAAGTTCCCGGGAGGAGGGCTGAAAGTTATGAACTTTACCCAATGTTAACATATAGTATTGGTTATTGGGAAGTATACAGTACAGACGTTCTCAGGGGAAATTTTTCCTGGTAGTGAGGGGGGGAGGGTCGGTCAGGGACGTGCGCAGGGAGGGGGCCTCCGGGCCCGGCCCCCCCCCCCCCGAAATCTTACTTTTCTTTTCATTTTCCCATAATTTTCTGATTTTTCTCACAGAATAATGGGTTAGAAGGATTTGGCCCCCCCCCCCCGAAACAATTGCCCCCCCCCCCGAAACAAATTCCTGCGTACGTGCCTGGTGTCGGGGGTTATGTAGGAGGATCTTTCCATGAAGGAAGTTTTCATAGGGGAAGGGACATTGCTATGAAGGGGACGCCGGACTTCCCAGCATTATTTAAAAAAAGATCAGAAATTAAATATAAAAAAACTGCAACAGCAGCAACATCAAAACTTTAAACGAACAGAAAATATTACATATATGATTGGGTTCACCCCCTATTCAATACCTCACTCTTTAAGCCAGAGATTTTTTAGTACTTTCATAAGAGCTATTTATTCTAATTAACGGCCTTTGTGATTAAGCGGTCATTTTTAAAGAATTGGAACAAAATTCGAACTTACGCTTGAAGAGCAAGGTATTGACTAGGGGGAGAACCCCCTAATATACGTATTAAAAATATATGAATATAGAAGTTCGTTACGTAAGTTATTTCGTAAGTTACGTATATTTATTACTAATAAAAACGTTCGTAAATGAAATGAAACAAGTTTCGAGAAAGCCATTTAACCAAATGAAAGTAAATCAATATGAAAATTTTGTTTTAATCATTCATGTACTGTGAGCCAAAATCAAAACCTGCATTTATCCAAAAACGTTCAAAAATTAAATAAAAAATAACAAATTTTTTTAACTGAAAGTAAGGAGCGACATTAAAACTTAAAACGAACAGAAATTATTCCGTATATGAAAGGGCAACGCCTTGCTCTTTACGCTTAAGTTTGACTTTCTCACAACTCTATTTTCTTCAACAAAAAAAACTTTAGCGTAAAGAGCGAGGCGTTGAGGAGGGGACAGCCCCTTTCAAATACGGAATAATTTCTGTTCGTTTTAAGTTTTAATGTCGCTGCTTACTTTCAGTTAAAAAAATTTGTTTTTTTATTTAATTACAGTAAAGAACTAATTCAGGTCAATAACAACTGGAAGGTGTAAGGTTTAAAAGTTAATATAATACAAGCATCTTTCGAAAAGTTACTCGTCTGAGATATGGTGCCGCACTGATGATCGTTTCTTTCCAACTAAGGAAAAGCCATAGGGTTTTTCCTGATTGTAATCCGGGTTGCAGCGGTAGCTAGCAACCTAGTAAGAGATGATCACGTCCCCAAGTAAAAATAAAACTGCCCATAACTCCTAATACAAGAGTCAGATAAAAAAAAAAAACACACTATTAGAACCGCCTTGTTCAATACTTTAAATAGGAATTTAAATGTCCCTTGGCTTGAATAACGAGAAAAAATCATTGGATTGAAAAACAAGATAATTGGCTGCAATCACGATATTCTGCATCGACAGCATCTTTTTTTTCCTTTTTTTTTCCTCAGCTAGCCAACCAACTAAAATCAGCTTCTCCACTACTGTTTCACACGGCCCTGGCCCAGTGATAAGATTGCCAAGTTAACATGCATAAGAACACCAATATCAACAGGCTGCTTTAAAAACGGACCATTGAATTAATTTTAGCCTCAACAGTTTCGTAAGAGGCCTCTTTGTAATCTGTTGCCTGTATGCATTGGACATGATTGTGCAGAGATCTTTTCAAAGCATCCAAGGTTGAGGCATATAACATTTTCTTCTTAATCCTAGCCTCATTCGGGCACCAGCTAACTAAGATCAACTTCTCCACCACAGTTTCTGATGTCCCTTGCAAGCGATGGGTGTATTGAAAATCAAATACACCGTAGCGACACTCCTTTTCGGCACCATTTTCAACCATCAGGTCTTTCAGAAAATCATTGTATGAGGCATTCCTTTCACCAATTTTCTCTACTTCAACAGTAGCCTCATTTTGTATGCAGTAAATTACATACCTGAATTTCTTTTCAGTTTTAATTTGATCAAATATTATTTTACAATTATCAACAATGGTAATTCCAGCATTCATTGTGAGATGTCTACTAAATATTATGTCTATACCCATACCGCGTATCGAGTTATTAGAACCTAACCAAAACAAAACTAATTTTAAAATTCTTAGGTATTTTTCTAGTTTGAATTAAAAATTGAAGTTATTGCTCAGACACTATAAATATTTTTGCAGTTTACAGGATAACTTTAGTGATCCTGAATTGAGAACTAAAATAAAATAAAATTTATTTTGAAAATTTCTTTTTTTACTATGGAAACACAGCACGACGTTATAGAGATACGCACTTTAGGAGTTAGGCTAAGAAAAATTTTGGTTCCAAGAGACAATTTTAACTTTGAACTGAGAGATGAAACAAAATTATTCATTTACAATTTTCAGGAACTACTTTGGTTTCAATTCACAAATCAGATTTTTGTTAAAACCCTATAAGACTTAGTAATTTTATACTATTTTTTATAAACGAGCAATAATTGTATATACTCGCTTTATAAACGAGCAATAATTGTTTATTTTTCAGGAAAACAGCTTCATATGTTTTCGGGAAACTTGGTATCTTGGGATATTCTCGCATAAAAAAAAAAATCTAGATAGGTAAGCAGTCTGAGAAAATTCGTTAAGAACCTTGATTTCAGAAAAATTAGCTTCAATAATCAAATACCTTTGAACAGACTTGCAGTATGAAAAAACATTAAATTGCGGAGAGAGCAAAAACCTGGTAAATATTTGTATATATATATATTAACAAGGGATTATAAAAATTCAAAAACTTTCAAAAATAAAACCAAAAGTTTGAAGCTTAGTAGAAATGCTAAGAAATTGGCCTTGCTTTAATAATCAAATATCGTTAGAAAGACACAGTATAAAAAGACATTAAATTGCGTAAAGAGTAAAAACTGGAAATGTAAAAGTATTTGTATATATTTTACCAGGGGATTACAACAATTCAAAAAACTTAAAAAAGAAAACCAAAAGTTTGAAGCTTATTAGAAACAAAAACGACCTAGATAGGTCAGAATTCTGAGAAAATTCGTTAAGAGAAAATTCGTTAATTTTGGTTTTTGCAAATGAAGTCATGTATTAAAAGTTGTAATGACGTCATGACACTCGTCACAAATATGTGAAAAAATTGAAGATTCGTGTATGAAGAGGTTTGTATTTAATTGCTTAAAGAACAAAAAACTGGCAATTGCAAAATTATTTACATATGTTTTGACAATGTGTTACAACAATTTAAAAACCTTAAAAAAGAAAACAAAAAGTTTGAAGCTTAGTAGAAATCGTGGTACTTTCGCATTATCAGGGCCTTTCTAAAGAAGTCTAACAAGAGATGCTGCAATCAAAGGGGTGAGACCGATATCGACCCGGTCGTAAAATAGTTGTTACAGTGGAATTGTGGGTGATACAATATGAATGTTAAAATTATTTTTGGATTTTAGGGTTGAAAAGGTACCAAGGTTAGGTTAGGTTACGTATTTAATATATGCGATGTTTTTATCCCCCCCCCCTCTAATGTGCAAATATATAGCCCAAATTTGCTTCTAAACTATTCCACATTCATCCTATTTTATTTTATTTCATTAGCATTAACCAAACTTGACTTTTTAGAGAGGCCCGGATAATGCGAAAGTACCGAAATCGTTGTGATAAATCGGACTTGCGGTAATATTCTAATATCTTTGAATAGCCTCAGTATGAAAAGACATTGAATTGCGTAAAGAGCAAAACACTTGTAATTCCAAAAATACTTGGATACATTTTAACAAGGGATTACGACAATTCAAAAACCTTAAAAAAGAAGACCAAAAGTTTGAAGCTTAGTAGAAATCGTTGTTAAAAAAATATCATAACCAAATTTGTATTCTTATCCGGGTTGCAGCGGTAGCTAGCAACCTAGTAAGAGACGATCACGTCCAATGTTAAAAAATATAAAAACCCATAGTTCCTAAAAAGGAGTCAGATCAAAACAAAAAGTACACCATTAGAACCTAGAACCGCCTTGTCCGAAACCCCTGTATAGGAATCTTTCTGTCCCTTGGCTTGAACAGCAAGGGAAATATATTGGCTTGAAAATCCAGAAAAGTGGCAGCTACTACAACATTCTGCCTAAACGGCATATTTTTTTCTTTTTTCTTTCTTGTTTTCCACAGATAGCTTGGCACTGGAACATCGTAGAAAGTTGTTCAATGGCTCATTTTAAAGGAAATTAATTGGGTTAAAAATCTTTTGTAACTAAAATAAATTATTTCTAAGAGAGAATAAATTTTTCAATTAAAAACTGCATTTTTGATGTCTTTTCATACAGCAGTCTTTTCAAAGACATTTGATTTTTGTACATCCGGATTGCAGTGGTAGCTAGCAACCTAGTGAGAGACGATCACGTCCAATGTTAATAAATATAAAAACCCGTAACTCCTAAAAAAAGAGTCAGATCAAAACAAAAAGTACACCATTAGAACCGCCTTGTCCGAAACCCCTATAAAGGAAACTTACCGCACTTTGGCTTGAATAAAAAAGAAAATATATTGGCTTGAAGGACATATTTTTTTCTTTCTTCTTTTCCACAGATAGCGTGGCACTTGAACATCGTAGAGAATTGTTCAATGGCTCATTTTAAGGGAAATCTCTAGATCTAGTGCAATTTGTACTTAGTTTTTTTTAAAATAGAATCAATTTTGTACGAAAAACTTAATTTTTTATTTACAATATTGATCAATGACATCATAGTCGTTGGATGTAGTTAGAACATAATAACTACCCTACGTGAGATTTAATGCACTATCAAATTTGAAGGTGCGTGTGAAGTGGCTCTTGTCGACTTTATTATCCAAAATACATATTATATCCTGAGAAAAGATCGCAAGTCTATTCAAGTCTATTCACATGATCTATATCAACTTTTGCAGCAAAGCATAATTGATTCTCCATTTTAAATTGGCTCAAAGATAACACATATCTTGCATACACTTCATCCCATTCAAGACAAAGCCGTGATACTTTCGTGATTTCCACCGCAATGTTTGGTGCTCTTGTATCATTGCTACCAACTCCGCTATTAACTTTTAATAGTGTAAACATTCCACTCATTATTACAAATATATCTTAAAGAGTAAAGTCAAACTGTTCTCACTCCTTGAATTCTATTCTCACACTAATAACAACTATAGCAAAAATCATTCCTTATATTCACTGCGATCTTGCCCCGTTCATATTTCCGACTCCCCTGATTGGTCTAGAAAGAGACACGTGGTCTTGCCCCTTTAGACACTTATCCAGCAATGATGTAAACTTCTGTCTGTATCCAAGAAACATGAAACAAGTTGATCAACAAACAGAACCATGAAACAACATCATATAACCATCAAACAGAACAGAATTATGAAAAAACATCACACAAGTTGACCAACAAACAGGACTATGAAACAACATCATATAACCATCAAACAGAACAGAATTATGAAAAAACATCACACAAGTTGACCAACAAACAGGACTATGAAACAACATCATATAACCATCAAACAGAATAGAACTATGAAAAAAACCATCAAAAACGTTGACCAACAAATAGAACCATGAAACAACATCACACCATAACCATGAATAAATTATGTTAGTTTCAAATGTCAATATTGGTTCCTACTTTCATACTCTAAAAATGTTCTATTAAAAGCTATTTTTACGGAAATGGCTCAGTTTTGATCCAAAACTAGGCTTTTTCTAACTAAAGATACACAATTGAATCAAAGAAATGTATTTTGAACGTATTTTCTATAATGTCCTTGCAAAAATTGGAGTTCAAACTTAAAAAAGTTCTATCAAGAGCTATTTCAAAGGAAATGGTTCATTTTTTATTCAAAACTAGGCTCTTTTCTTGCATTTTCGTTAAGGGCTCTTGGAAAAACTTCAATAGTGCTTAAAAATTTGGACCTAATATCAACCCTACCCTCTAGAAATGATTGCTAAGAAGGTGGAGGGTGGGGGGGCAGCCGTATATTGACACGATGGTGTGAAATATTCATAGTCTTGGTTCAAAGAAACAATGTACTTCCGTTAAAAAGTTCTTAACAGTCTCTTAAATATTTCAAAACTTCGGCCCATGAGCCCCAAAAAACATTAAAATATGAAGCAATGTTAAAATATAGAGAGTAAATGCTTAAAAACCACAAAAGCTAGTATGTCCTTAATCAAAATGCGCCCCAGATGTGCGTGAAAACGGTACCACTGTGCCACTCTGTTCTCGACGATGAATTTTTTCATGTCCTGGATCTATTAAACAAGAAAAAATAATAAAAAATTGAAAAAATTAAAATATGGAAAATAATCTCTTAAAACTCTCAAAACTTTGATCCTGAAGCCTTAGAAGGTTTTCAAAATATGAAACAAATGTTTAAATATTGAAACAATAGCTTAAATCCCTCAAAAGCATGTATGCCCTTAGACAAAGTGCCCCCCCCCCCTGTGCGTGAAAACAGTATCGCTGTCCGCTACCGCGATAACGGTTTCGCTGTGCCAGTTTGCATCGAGGTTGAATTAAGTCATGCCCTGGATCTATTAAACCCGGTGAAAATAATGAGAAAATTGGAGAAAACTATTAAAATATGTAAAACAATCTCTTAAAACTCTTAAAACCTCGATCCATACACCCTAGAAAATATTTAAAATATGAAACAAATGTTAAAATATAGAAAATAATTGCTTAAAACCCTCAAAATTTAGTATGTCACTAATGAAAATGGTCCTCAGATGTGCGCTGGAAACGGTATCACTGTGTCAATCTGCTCTCGAGGTTGAACATTTCATGCCTTAGATCTATTAAACCCGAGGAAAAAATTAAAATATTGAAAACAACCTCTTAAAACTCTTAAGACCACGATCCGTAAGCCATAGGAAATGCCTATTTATTAGGGTTAGCACCTGTGAATTTCCCCTAGAAGCAGGGTGCGCTTGGAATCTGCTATATGTGTCATAGAAACTAGGAATCTTGCCAGGGCTCTCATTGAAATACACAGGAGTGTGTCACGTGATGTGACAGGGTATGTCACAGAAATTCTGTGAACCTATTTAAAGCGCGAGGGCGTGTCGCGTGATGTAAAAGGGCGGGAATTTTGCCAGCTAGAAATAGGGATGGTATTGGCTAGTAACAGCATTTATTTTCAAATGTATCTAAAACAATAAACATAACCATCAACACAGCCAACGAACATCAAACAACATAACTATCAAACAAAACATAACCATCAAACATCAAACCACATAACCAAAAACAAACATCAAACATGACCAACAAGCAAAACATAACCAACAAACATCAAAAAACATCCAGCAATCATTGTCAATACTTATGACCAACAAACAGAACCATCCAACAACATAACCAACAAACATCAAATCATATAACCAACACTCATAATCCACAAACATAACCAACAAACATCAAACATAACCAACAAACAACATAACCAGCAAACACCATAACCAACAAACATCAAACGTAACATAATCATCAAATCAAATAACCAACATAACCAACAAACAACATAATCAAGAAACATCAAACAACACAACCAACATAACCAACATAACCAAATAACCAACAAACATCATCAAACATAACCATATCCATAACCAACACTCATCAAACATTACTAACAAACATCAAAAAACAAAACCATATCCATAACCAGCACTCATCAAACATAGCCAACAAACAGCAAACAACATAACCAACAACCACCAAACAACATAACCAACATAACCATCAAACCGCATAGCAAACAAAAAACAACCAACAAACGTAATTAACAAACAACATAACCAAAAAAATATCAAACGTAATATAATCATCAAATCATGTAACCCACATAACCAAAAAACAACATAACCATCAAACAACATAACCAAGAAACATCAAACAACATAACCAAGAAGCAACATAACCATCAAACATAACCATCAAACAACAACAAACATAACCGTCAAACATCAAACCACATAACCAACATAACATAACCAACATTCATAACCAACAAACATCAAACAACATAACCAATAAACATCAAACAACATAACCATCAAACATAGGTTAATTTATCTGTGTCAATTTCCCTATCTGTGCGTTTGAATAGATTGGGGGATACTACCATTCTGTATGGAGAAAATTACAAAGAATAATGTATGGCTTATACAGGAGTAGCAATAACTTTATTGGCATTTGAACTAACAACACACAAGACCTTCGGCTTGAAAGTTCCACTTTCCTCAGATTATGTTTTCTGCATAAATTCTGGTTCAAGCAGAGGCTTAGAATTAGCTCAAGTAGATGTTTTCCTGCTTGACAAAGCACCCATGCTTCCCAAGTATGGCTTAAAAAATAGGCATCAGTTGTTGTGGTCCATAGCAAATCAAAACTTTTCATTTGGTAGGAAAATTTTAGTTGCTGAAGGTGATTTCCAATAGTGTTTACCCGGTCAACCCAGAAGCAACCGCAGTGAAAAACTCGATTTATCAATATAAAAGGTATCTTTGGAAGAATCTCAAACATGTTTCCTTTCAGAGAAATATAAGGTTCGATCCTGAACAGGGAGCATTTGCAAAGTACATCCTAGAACTGGGAAATGGAAATCTTCCTAAGAAAAACTCAATGAAATTGAACTACCGGAAGACATAGTTTCCAGTGGCAATTTAACTGAGGACGTATTTGGAGAATATTTGTCTGAGCAAAGTTTACAATTAATGAAGGATCGAGATATTTTAGCTTCAATCAACAAACAAGTTAGTAAAATAAAAGCAAAAATTGACGATCGGCTTCCAGGAGAATACAATCGGATAAAATTAAGATTCTGTAAGAGATAAAAAAAAGGAGGAATCGAATTTACTCCAGAATTCCTCAATTCAATTGAAACAGCAGATTTACCATCGCATGACTTAAAAATAAAGCAAAAGAGTTATT